>OW121742.1:32767033-33009533 GCA_933228675.1 Stomorhina lunata | reverse complement strand
TAAAAATTTTTCCCACAAGGTATATGAGTGTAACCAATTTCCAGACAAACAAACACTCATTGTACTGGTAGATAAGTACTTAAGTACAGAAAATGAACAACAACACCAGAAAACCGGCAACTAATAAAATCAAATAGAATAAAAATATATAATAAACCTGAAAAAATTTATTCAATAAAAAACATTTGGTTAAGTTTATTTTTTCCTGCTGCCTTTCTGACATAATAAAGTAGTGGGTGGTAATGAAGGGTGGCAAATTAAATCATATAACTCATAGATTTTCTACGCTTGATTTTGCATGCTTAAACAAAAAAAGGTTTTTCTTTATAATACGATAAATGTTTAAGAATTTAATTTTATGTGCTGCAAATGTTGAAGCCTTTAGAAAGAGTGTAAATAAAATTATTTGTGTGAAATTGAAAAAAGGGAAATTTGTGTGGTTAAATCTTGTTAGAAAAGCGATTAAGAATATTTAGAAGATGAAGGGATTTTGTGTACTAAATTCTGTTTTACAAATAAATTATATATAGGTTAAACATTAACAAAAGAGTAACAAAGTTTCTAAGTTAATGCTTTTGTTTTAGGAAATTTATTGAAAAATTGATGATCAAATGACTATGAATCTTTTATAAAGGAATCAAGATTTACAAGAATTTGGAGTTAGTGCATGTTAACCGTAAGCTTCTACCAACAAGAGATAACTTTCAACAGCCGTTTTCTTAAAATGAAAGAAGGTTATCAAAACTTCCAGCAAAACAAAGGTTGTTAGTTGAAATAAACAGATATACCACATATTGTCAAAATCGGTTATTAACCTGTTTACTCAATGTATAAAATTTTTATAAAAAAAACACGTAAGAAAGTGCTATAGTCGGTCAAGACCTTTACCACTAAGGTTAAAGGTGTTCTTTTTCCTATATAAAGATAAAAATCATATACAATTTTTTTCATAACTTATATATTCAAGCTGTTTCCTTGATTTAGACTTATATGAGAGCTAGGGTCAAATTATCTCGAAATTTGGCAAATTGATTACAGTTTTTACAAAAATTATGTATGTTAAAAATATAACCAAAATTCTTATTATGAGCGTTTTAGAAATTTTTGTCTCATTTTGGTGAGTTTTGACATAAGAGTTTGTATGGGAGCTATGGTCAAATGTGGACCGGAAATTTGGTACAGTGATTTCGGTTGACATAATCAGTAATCGTTTTAAATTTCATGAAAAAATATTGATATTTGTGGCCAAAATGTCAATTCCGGTGGGACTTATGGGAGGTACCAAAAATAATAGACCGATTTTGACGAATTTCAAAAGCCATGGTCCCATTTAAAAAAAGTACCTTGTTGACCGAGCCTTGTTCGAAGCTTTATGATAAGCATTTTTAGGCAAATTTTAAAATTTTGTATATATTTTATTTTATAAAGTAGTAAAATAAATTTAGAGGAAATACATTGTACATATATTTAGTTAATTTTGAATTATTTTATTTATTTTGTCCGATCAATACATAGTTTGCATAGTTTGCAGTTTTACTCATTTTAAAAATTTTGGAAATTGGTCATACCAACAGAAACCTCCGTCGTCTCATGCGCAACAACTTTGCTAAAGATTATAGCCCGATCAAATGCACAGTTTACGATTTAATTCATTTTGAGTAGTTTTCTGTGGCGCCACCTGAAGTTGTTCATACCAACTAAGAAACCTTCGTCTGCTTATGCGTAACAACTTTGCTTATGATTATAACATGATCAAATGCACAGTTTACGATTTAATTAATTTTGAGTAATTTTCAGTGGCGCCACCTATCGGACCTTCGTCGGCTTATCCGCAATAACTTTGTTAAAGATTATAGCATGATTAAATGTACAGCTTACGATTAAATTGATTTGGAGTAATTTTCAGTAGAGCGATCTGTCGGAAATTATTTACAACAAATAAAAAGCCTTCGCCGGCTCATGCGCTACAACTTTCCTAAAATTCATAGCATGATCAAGTGTACAGTTTACGATTTAATTAATTTTTAGTAATTTTCAGTGGCGCCACCTAACGGAAATTAGTATTTCCAACTTAAAAACCTTCGCCGGCTTATCCGCAATATCTTCGCTAAAGAACATAACATGATCAAATTCACAGTTTACTATTCTATAAAGAACATACATACAAACATTCATTTGTTAAAAAGTTATAACATTACTCATTTTTTCCCCTTTTTATCCCCTACTTTCAAAAAGCTCCGTATGCATATTTGGTATTTTTTTGGTACCAATTGAATTCGGTACATTTTATTAAAACGCAGTTAACATAACTCTTATTCATATTACTTTTTGAGATGTTAAGTTATCATGTTATCCCTTTTTTACCCATTTTGGCCCCAAAATCAAAAAAGTACCAAATATGTGTTCAATATTTCTTTCACATCTATTGACTGCAGTACAAAGTTCCTTCCTATATTCTTTGGTTAAAAAAATAAGAGTGGGTCAAAAAAGTACTAAAAAAACAATTTACCCTTTTTTACGCCCTATCGGACATAGTTTCAAAAAAGTACCAAAAACCTGTCCGCTGATTTGCATAGCTGTTTAAAATGTAATTTTAATTTTGTTTCTATACCTATTACCTTAGAAGATATATCGCTTTCGATTTTTACCCTTTTTACCCGATTTTACCATCGTAGAGGCAAAGGTTCCAAAAGTCCCTTCTTCTTCGACCTATACATCAAAAACGGTACCGACTGTTAATATTTTATCAAAATCGATATATATATATACATATAATTATTCCTCGTTTAAGAATATAAGATTATATGTGTCAAATTTCATCAAATTATCTTTAGAATTGCGACCTGTACTTTGATTATATGTTTTACATGGAGGTCCAACTGACATCGTCAATTCGACTTAGATAGTCTATTGGTATACTAAAAGGTGGGTCTAAGACAAATATTTCTATGCGTTACGTACATCAGCACAAACTTATAACAACCTTTCCACCTATGGTGGTGAAGGGTATAATAAAGATAGATATCGAAATTCGTCGTGGATTGTCATATAACCAAAAACAAGTAAGAGTGTTATATTCGGCAGTGCCGAATCTTCAAATCCATCAAATTGTACAAAATTTAGAAACATATCTCATATCTACGAGAGTTGTGAATCAGTCAGCTGGCTTCAGTTTTTGTGTGAGCTAGACTTTATATAGATGTAGGTGTGAATCTTTATGCAAAATATACCATAATGTACCGCAAAATAGTCCTAATTCCTGAGAACGACGAAGAATTGACACATTCGGGTCTTTGGCAACACTTTTACTTACAGCAGTGATATTTTAAGCGGAACGAGCAAACGATTATGTACAGGCCCTACAATATTTGAAACAGCTCCAGTCTCTTCAAATTTTTTCACAATTTCGCCAATTGCTTTCGCAGTTGGACGATTATGTAAACCATAATTTCAACTTAAAGAACGATATGTGGCTGTGGCAGAATCAACATTTTTCTATTATGTTTTGATAATTTGTATGCGTTTTATGATACTTAAGCGATCCATTTTCAACCATGTAAGAGTTTTAAGTGAAAAGAAATAAATTGGTTTAACAACTTATCTTGACAGATGTCGAGTTCCATTCATATACTTCTAAAACCACGAAATGAACAACCCTTTATATATAAGAACTATAGCCAAATGTTGACTAATTGTCATATAATTGTATATACTGACTGTTATTTATATAAAACTTAATTATGCAAAATGTAGTGAAAATAGCTATCATAGTTTATAATTTAAAAGCTTTTAACTGGTGTTTGTTGCATTTTAGTAGTTTCCGGGAGTGGTTTTTATAAGAAAGCTATGGTCAAATTTGTACCAATTCCTATAAAATTTGATATACTGAACAATATTTGCATAAAACTTCTCTGTTCTAAATTTAGTTGTCATAGCTATTACAATTGTGTTCAATTTATTAGCATCAATATGATTCCCAGGTTATATGGGAGCTCTAAATAAATGTGAAGCGATTTTGCCCATTTTCGGTTCACAATTTTTGCAAGATATCAAAAATGCTTATGCAAATTTGGTCTCTATAGCTCTTTTTTTAAGACGGCATTGTGCTTTCATTTGATGAACGGGCACAAATTCCCCTACCTTTTTGGTATTTTTGTGTTTCCGTAAGTTTTTATATGGGTGATATGGTGAAATGGTGACCTATAATGACAAAATTTTGAGCGCTGACTAGCATTGACATAAGATTTCTTTATACTAAATTTAGATGCCATAGCAATTAAGTTTATCATTTATTTGCCTTAAGGTGTATTTTAGTTGAAATTTAGGCTGTTTTCGTAAGTGTTATGTATGAGACCTATAGGTAAATGTGAACGGTTTTCGATAAAATTATGCGTTAAATAACAAAAATGTAAAACTTCTCTATGCTAAATTTTATCGTCATATCTGTTCTTACTTGTCATTTACTAGCGAATAACCGATTAGTCTATGTGATATTATACGGGAGCTATGGTCAAATGTAAGCCGTTTTTTTTCCAATTTCAATACCAAAATTTTCCAATAAATAATCAATATTTTTGCCAAATTTCAGTGACCTAAATCCTTTCGTTAAGGTTTTATCATGTGCTGAGAGAGGCGAACAGATAGACAGACAGACAAACAGACATACAGATAGAAAGACAGACGAAGAGACAGACAGACAGACAGACGTATATATATCCGTTTTGGTTTTAAAGCCAATATTAAAGAAATTACAAACGGAATGACAATCTTAATATACCCCCCATTCTTTTTGATAGTGGGTATAAAAAATGAATTCTTGGTCCAAATCAAAAGTAGTAACAAATAAAGGTAGATATCGAAATTCTTTGTGGATTTTCATTTAAAAAGAAAAAAAAAAAATATAAACTGTAACGAAAGGTTCATGCGACCACTTGGGCGTATACGCAATACAAAATTTTATTTGACAATTATTAAATAAATACCCATACGTCATGGTGTACATTTGAAAATTAAGCAAACAGTAAATAGTCATTGTAATTTTGCATAGCATAACGACGCTTTATATTTAAAAAGTGCTATCTACATTTTTGACCAAAATGGTTTTTAATGGAAAAGTGTTCCTTGGTCTATCTGTCATATGTCATATAAATTTTAAGAAAGAAAAATAATTTTAAAACATTTTTTTTTTATAAATTGTGTTTGTGCTATCTACACATAATCAAAAAATAGTGCTATCTACATTAAAAATATTTGTGGAAATAATAACAATTGTTATAAAATATACATTGTAATTTGTGATAAACAAACAAAATGGACCACTATTCCCTACAATGTACTGTAATCATGGATTTCTAAAATATACTCGAACTTTGACCTTAACAGATTTTAAATAAACGTCATATAAGAAAGAGAATAACTTGAATCCTATTAATGTATTTATAATAAATCTTGTTTAATTCAAAAAACATATTATTTTAATTAAAATTCGTGATATTTTGATAAAAGCCTCAATTTTCGTTATATTTTATTTTTTTTCTTGTTAAAATAATGCTATCTACTTGCTTTAGCATTTGAAACGATATAATTTTAACTCGTAAAAAGTGCTATCTACTATTAAAACGAAAATATAAAGAGTTAATAAAAAACCTAATTTGTACAAGATCTTAGCCCCAATTGGTATGGTATTGTAAAACAAAGTTTATTTACTTCTCTTATAGTTAATGACAAAAACAGTTTCTTCGCTCTCCTGTAAAATTGTGAATTTGTAGATAGCACTTTTTGAATATAAACCCTCAAAAAGTTATTTCTAAACTTACTTTTACTCCTTTTTTTCATATTTAATATTCATTTGAACTAAAATAGTAAAGTAATTTCTATTTATTATATTTGTTAGGATTTTTGTATGCTTTACTTTTTCATTGTCACCTTTCTTAAGCCAATGTCTACATTTAATTTTTCTTGTCTTGTCATGACTAATCATCTAATATATAAAAGCTACTTTTTTTCTGATGACAACACAAGAAAATTCTAACACAAACAGGGTTAATCTAAGTGTCAAAACTTTTTCGTCTTTTTTTTTTAATATTTTTTTCTGTTCATATTAGTTTTATTTTTCTTTATAATTTAATGAAATCGTCATCATCATGCTTTGTAGTTTGCTGATAAGAAAATCTTTTTTTTTTCTTGAACTATAAACAAATGAACATGTTACACTTTTCGTTTTGTGTCAGATTGTATGTGTCATGGCATTTGAATAAATTGCATGTGTTTGGAGTGTTAAAGCAAATGTAAAGTAATTCAAGGTTTTAATACTTACTACACTTTAGCAAGCAGAACAAAATTTATGAAAATTTGATTGTCAGCATTTTGTGATAGAGAAGGGGAATATGAAATGTAATGATTTTATGATAAGACTAAGTGATGATTTAAGTTGATTTCAGGAAACCCTAGGATAAGGGATAGTTTTAGTTATAGTAAATATAGCAAATTCATATTCCTTTAGGAAAATTAAAAAAAAAAAATACTTGCCTCTTATTTTTATAAGAAATTTTAAAAAACTTTCTGTTTTTAAAGGAAATTTCTCCAAATTTCTATTTTTATAGGAAATTTCTCCAAATTTCTTTTTTTATAGGAAATTTCTCCAAATTGCCTATTTTTATAGGAAATTTTCAAAATTGCCTATTTTTATAGGAAATTTTTCAAAATTGCCTATTTTTATAGGAAATTTTTCAAAACTGCCTATTTTTATAGGAAATTTTTCAAAATTGCCTATTCTTACAGGAAATTTTTTCAAAATTGCCTATTTTCAAAAATGTCTTATTTTTATAGGAAATTTTTCAAACAAATTTTATAAAACAAATTTAAAAAAATTTTATAAGTTTATAGAATTTTTTTTTTGAATTTCTCATTTTATAAGAAATTTTATATTTTGATAGGAATTTTTTGAAAATAGAAAATCTTATAATATTTATAAAAAAAAATTTTAAATAAAATAAATTTCTTATCTTTATAAGATTTTTCCAAAATTTCGTATTTTTATAGGAAATTTCTCAAAAATTTCTTATTTGTATAGGAAATTTTTCAAAAATATCCTGAATTTATATGAAATTTTTTCCTAAATTTCCTATTTTTTAGGAAATTTTTAAAAATTTTCTATTTTTATAGGATTTTTTTTTTCAAAAATTTCGTATTTTTATAGGATTTTTTTTTTGAATTTGGTATTTTTATAAAATTTCCTATTTTGAAAGGAAATTTTTCAAATATTTCCAATTTTTATAGAAAATTTTTCAAAAATTTCCTATTTTCATAGAAAAGTTTTCAAAAATGTCTTATTTTTATAGGAAAATTTCCAAAAATTTCCTTTTTTATAGAAAATTTTTCAAACTTTTCCTATTTGATATATTTGTATAGGAAATTTTTCAAAAATTTCCTGTTTTTATAAGAAATTTTTCAAAAATTTGCTATTTTTATAGGAATTTTTTCAAAAATTTCCTATTTTTTTTAGGAAATTTTTCAAAAATTTCCTATTTTGATAGGAAATTTTTAAAAAATTTCCTATTTTGATAGGAAATTTTTCAAAAATTTCCTATTTTGATAGGAAATTTTTCAAAAATTTCCTATTTTGATAGGAAAATTTTTCAAATATTTCCTATTTTGATAGGAAAATTTTTCAAATATTTCCTATTTTGATAACAAATTTTTTAAAAATTTCCTATTTTGATAGGAAATTTTTCAAAAATTTCCTATTTTGATAGGAAATTTTTCAAAAATTTCTTATTTTGATAGGAAAATTTTCAAAAATTTCCTATTTTTATGAGAAATTTTTCTAAAATTTCCTATCTTTTTTAGGAAATTTTTCAAAAATTTCCTATTTTTTTTAGGAAATTTTTCAAAAATTTCCTAATTTTTTTAGGAAATTTTTCAAAAATTTCTTATTTTTATGGAAATTTTTCCTAATTTTGATAGGAAATTTTTCAAAAATTTCCTATTCTGATAGAAAATTTTTCAAAAATTTCCTGTTTTGATAGGAAATTTTTCAAAAATTTCCTATTTTATAGGAAATTTTTCTTATTATTATAGAAAATTTTTGAAACATTCCCTATTTTGATAGGAAGTTTTTCCAAAATTTGCAGTTTTAACCCTGGAACGTCATCCTTATTTTACATACACTAACGTCATCCTTCGTCATTTTGACTACGTATACTTCAAGAGACAATAAAACTCTTCGTGATCAAAAATGGATACCAAAATAGTTTTCTTATGTATTAACAGACTCTTTTTAATAAATTTTTAAAGAAATTCATTTGTTTATTTCTTAATTATTAATAAAAACTTAACATATATAGCCCCCTTTTTTGTTTTAATTTGAAAATAAAATTTTCCGTAGTCATTTTGACGAAGGATGACGTGCTAGGGTTAAAGGAAAATTTTCTTTAAGATTTAAATTCTTTTTATTTCATTTCAAATTAAATTTTGTATTTTTCAATTAATTGTTATATAAAAGAACTAATTTCTGTTTGTTTGATACATAATTAATAATTTCGCTATTTAATTATGGATAACTAAATAAATATCAAATATTTATTTAATTCCATAAATATCATTTATTTTTAATCACAGTTTTTTTACAAATTCAATTTTGTTCTAATTCGTATATTCCCAAGTATTTACATAGAATTAATAAAATAATCACATTTTTATTTAATGAAGTCCAACTAAAAAAAAAGAAAAATTATAATAAAATTTGCATATAAATATTGATACAAAATTTACTTAACATGACTAGAGAAACAAACTGAATTATTGATTTCACTATAGACCACATTTCTAAATATATAATTTTTTTTTTGATTATTTATTCAAAATTCACAAAGTTTATTTAATTTTGTAAAAATTTTTGCATTAAAATAAAATTAGTTTCAAATAAAGATTGAAAACGAAGATTTTTTACGTTTTTAATTTTAAGTGTAAATGAAAATTTAACTGCATTGATGAAATTCTTCACTTTCCCAAATTTCTATCGAGCTCATAGATTAACGCTTTTACTTTTCACGCTAATCTATACATTCAAGTTTTACGGTTAACACTTACCAATACATATTTTTAAGTGCTTGTAAAACTAGATGGGATTTCCAATATTACTATATTTATGTTATGTGGAGACTCTTGTAGTATTAGTTGGTTCACATCATCGCTACTTCCTTAGAACAACAAAATTCATTCTAGATTAAGCTTCAAGCTTCTTGTACTCATAATGATGATGTGTCGTCAAATATCTTATACTGAGTTCATGTCAAGACCTCTTAAAGTACAAATATTTGAAAAACTGTCAAACTTTATTGTGGAAACGTAATTTCATTAAAAAATTTAATACTTCTTTTTGAAAACGTAAACATTTATTCGTTTACCAACTTTCTGTCAATAGGCAATTTATTTGTATTTAAATATAATTTTCTATGAGCAACAAAAAAAAAAAAAAAAAAACATATTTATAGAATTGCAGCAAAAACGACGGACGATTCTATAAAATTAATAAATAAAACACAAATAAATTGTTATACAAATAAACGTTCAAATGACAAATAAGTTAATTAAAATCTACGTAAATGGAAAAAATAAAGTTTATTAAAATTAGCAAAAATTTTAACTTTCACATACACACACACATTTATAAAATATTAAATAATTTTTACTATATAAATAAACGCAATCATTTAGTCATAAATAATTGTAAGGTAGAGTGTCCAAAAAACATAGAAAAATTTTCGGTACGAAAATTTTTTCTATGGAAAAAATGTTCATTATAAAAATTTTTATTATAAAAAAAAAACAAAAATTCTCTTTAGAAAAATTTTTATTATAAAAATTTGTTTTTTAGAAAAATTACTATAAAACTTTCTTCTTTAGAAAAATTTTTATTATAAAAATTTTTTCTTTCGAAAAATTTTTATTATAAAACTTCTTTCTTTAGAAAAATTTTTGTTACAAACGTTTTTTCTAAATTTTTATGATAAAAATTGTTTCTATAGAAACATTTTTATAATAAAAATTTTATCTATAGAAACATTTTTATGATACAAATTTTTCTATAGAAATATTTTTGTGATAAAAATTTTTTCTATAGCAGAATTTTTATTATAAAAATGTGTTCTATAGAAACATTTTTATTACACAATTTTTTCTATAGAAACATTTTAATTATAAAAATGTTTTCTATAGAAAAATTTGCATTATTGAAATTTTTTCTATAGAAAAATTTTCATTATTGAAATTTTTTCTATAGAAAAATTTTCATTATTGAAATTTTTTCTATAGAAAAATTTTCATTATTGAAATTTTTTCTATAGAAAAATTTTCATTATTGAAATTTTTTCTATAGAAAAATTTTCATTATTGAAATTTTTTCTATAGAAAAATTTTCATTATTGAAATTTTTTCTATAGAAAAATTTTCATTATTGAAATTTTTTTCTATAGAAAAATTTTCATTATTGAAATTTTTTCTATAGAAAAATTTTCATTATTGAAATTTTTTCTATAGAAAAATTTTCATTATTGAAATTTTTTCTATAGAAAAATTTTCATTATTGAAATTTTTTCTATAGAAAAATTTTCTTTATTGAAATTTTTTCTTTAGAAAAATTTTCATTATTGAAATTTTTTCTATAGAAAAATTTTCATTATTGAAATTTTTTCTATAGAAAAATTTTCATTATTGAAATTTTTTCTATAGAAAAATTTTCATTATTGAAATTTTATTTTGTAGAAAAATATTTATTATTGAAATTTTATTTTATAGAAAAATTTTCATTATTGAAATTTTTTCTATAGAAAAATTTTCATTATTGAAATTTTTTCTATAGAAAAATTTTCATTATTGAAATTTTTTCTATAGAAAAGTTTTCATTATTGAAATTTTTTCTATAGAAAAATTTTCATTATTGAAATTTTTTCTATAGAAAAATTTTCATTATTGAAATTTTTTCTATAGAAAAATTTTCATTATTGAAATTTTTTCTATAGAAAAATTTTCATTATTGAAATTTTTTCTCTAGAAAAATTTTCATTATTGAAATTTTTTCTATAGAAAAATTTTCATTATTGAAATTTTTTCTATAGAAAAATTTTCATTATTGAAATTTTTTCTATAGAAAAATTTTCATTATTGAAATTTTTTCTATAGAAAAATTTTCATTATTGAAATTTTTTCTATAGAAAAATTTTCATTATTGAAATTTTTTCTATAGAAAAATTTTCATTATTGAAATTTTTTCTATAGAAAAATTTTCATTATTGAAATTTTTTCTATAGAAAAATTTTCATTATTGAAATTTTTTCCATAGAAAAATTTTCATTATTGAAATTTTTTCTATAGAAAAATTTTCATTATAGAAAAATTTTCAATTTTCTATAGAAAAATTTTCATTCATTATAGAAAAATTTCAATTATTTTGTAGAAAAATATTTATTATTGAAATTTTATATTATAGAAAAATTTTCATTATTGAAATTTTTTCTATAGAAAAATTTTCATTATTGAAATTTTTTCTATAGAAAAATTTTCATTATTGAAATTTTTTCTATACAAAAGTTTTCATTATTGAAATTTTTTCTATAGAAAAATTTTCATTCTTGAAATTTTTTCTATAGAAAAATTTTCATTCTTGAAATTTTTTCTATAGAAAAATTTTCATTATTGAAATTTTTTCTTTAGAAAAATTTTCATTATTGAAATTTTTTCTTTAGAAAAATTTTCATTATTGAAATTTTTTCTTTAGAAAAATTTTCATTATTGAAATTTTTTCTATAGAAAAATTTTCATTATTGAAATTTTTTCTATAGAAAAATTTTCATTATTGAAATTTTTTCTATAGAAAAATTTTCATTATTGAAATTTTTTCTATAGAAAAATTTTCATTATTGAAATTTTTTCTATAGAAAAATTTTCATTATTGAAATTTTTTCTATAGAAAAATTTTCATTATTGAAATTTTTTCTATAGAAAAATTTTCATTATTGAAATTTTTTCTATAGAAAAATTTTCATTATTGAAATTTTTTCTATAGAAAAATTTTCATTATTGAAATTTTTTCTATAGAAAAATTTTCATTATTGAAATTTTTTCTATAGAAAAATTTTCATTATTGAAATTTTTTCTATAGAAAAATTTTCATTATTGAAATTTTTTCTATAGAAAAATTTTCACTATTGAAATTTTTTCTATAGAAAAATTTTCATTATTGAAATTTTTTCTATAGAAAAATTTTCATTATTGAAATTTTTTCTATAGAAAAATTTTCATTATTGAAATTTTTTCTATAGAAAAATTTTCATTATTGAAATTTTTTCTATAGAAAAATGTTCATTATTGAAATTTTTTCTATAGAAAAATTTTCATTATTGAAATTTTTTCTATAGAAAAATTTTCATTATTGAAATTTTTTCTATAGAAAAATTTTCATTATTGAAATTTTTTCTATAGAAAAATTTTCATTATTGAAATTTTTTCTATAGAAAAATTTTCATTATTGAAATTTTTTCTATAGAAAAATTTTCATTATTGAAATTTTTTCTATAGAAAAATTTTCATTATTGAAATTTTTTCTATAGAAAAATTTTCATTATTGAAATTTTTTCTATAGAAAAATTTTCATTATTGAAATTTTTTCTATAGAAAAATTTTCATTATTGAAATTTTTTCTATAGAAAAATTTTCATTATTGAAATTTTTTCTATAGAAAAATTTTCATTATTGAAATTTTTTCTATAGAAAAATTTTCATTATTGAAATTTTTTCTATAGAAAAATTTTCATTATTGAAATTTTTTCTATAGAAAAATTTTCATTATTGAAATATTTTCTATAGAAAAATTTTCATTATTGAAATTTTTTCTATAGAAAAATTTTCATTATTGAAATTTTTCTACAGAAAAATTTTGAATTTTGAATTTTTTTTATTGAAATTTTTTCTGTACTAAAATTTTTATAACTGAATTTTTTTTTTTTATAGAAAAATTTTTTTAATATAAATTTTTTGTAAACCAAAATTATCTGGGTCGCCCTAGTTGGAGGAACATTTTATTTAAATACAATAAAATTATAACATTTTGTTGAGCAACATTTGGAAATAAATATGCTGAATTTTATTGTTGGCAATCAGAAAGCCTAAAACTTTTTACATTCATTACCAGCAATCCTCCATAACTCCATTCAAATTTGAAAAATATAATCCCCATTTACTTAAACAATGAAATAAAAATCAAATCTGAGATATGTATGTATATGTAGTGCCCAGATGTATGTATATGTAGCGGCTAGATCCCTATACAAATGATTGGGTCTTTCGGGTAGCCTGAAAATGTTCGACCTACTATGTACTTTCAATTTTCCAAAACTTTGAGGACGATCATTAGAATAATGGACAAAAACCAAATGTCAAAGAAAAGAATTTGATGACAAATTTAATTGAATGCAAAATTTAATGAATAGAGTCAATAAAGGCTATGTATGCTTTGTAGGTCAGAAACCCTTAGGTGAAACTTGGGTCCCAAAACTTTTGAATTACTGAATTTACAAGAAAAATTCAATTTATAAGCTTTTCAAACTTTTGTTTATCATTTTCGTACTTTGAAATCTTTCATAGATTCATTACATTTTAATATTAAACTATAATTTTGAAAATATGTCACTACATTACATATAATTTACCATCACTTACAACTGCTCTTATATTTATACTTTTTTCTGCTGCTCTTACCGTCGAAAACTTTTCAAAAAACATGACAAACACTCTAAAATGCTTTTAACTACTTGTCAATTGTTTTGGGTTTGAGCTGCGGAAAAATGTTGGGAAAATGTAAACATTTCATTCAAAACTACGAACACAAGTGTTTAATTTAACTGTCACTCAGTTTTTTTTTTTTGATACAAAAGCGGTTGCTATTAACGTTTTTGAGGTAAACTATAATCAACAAAAATTACTTTTTCGCACTAATATTTTAGAAAGGTTTTCGAAATTTCTATAACACTAATGATTAGTATTCGCATGTATATTTCATTAGCAAAAGTTTATGAAAATTATTTTTAAAATATTTAAAAATGTTAGCCTTTTCTATATTAGCCCCCATCTATATACTTTTCTATTCAAAATTCATTCAACCCAAACCAAAAATTTCCATTAATCCTCTAGTTTTTGCAGTGAAAAAAATACGGTTTAAATAATTAACAAATCTTTTTCGTATGTTGGCAGAATATGTATATGTAAATATCCTAGAGAATTTTAACCTTAGGGGAAAATATTTTGCATTAATTTAAACTAAGTGAGGCTTATGGTTGTTAGTTTTATAGCTGGAGCAAAAATAAACAAATTTACACATATATAAAAGCACATTTTATATACAAAAATACATACTTTTATATATAAATTCAAATATATTTACATAGATATTAGAGGTCTGCATCAAACAAATTGTTTCTCAATAAATAGAATGAAGGAAAATAATTTATTGAAAGTGTGTCGAATTTCAAGTAAAAAATATCACAGATATCAACGAAACTTAGAATACAATTTGTGACCTGTTCTATGAAAAGGTGGCTTATGACTCAAAAACAAAATTTCAAAAAATTAGCTAATTTTTCGAAATTTTTAGCAAATTTTTTGAAATTTTGTTTTTAAGTCATAAACCATAAGCTTTTCCCTTTTCATAGACCGGGTCACATATAATGATTTTATATTTTTCCAATACTACGAGGATTGCCGTTAATAATTCTACATTGCAATAGTTTATACTATACTTTGGTTTTAGATGGCTTAATGCAGACATATACTATAATTTGTTCATACTATTACTTATGAGTTTCTGTTCGCATATACATACATATGTATGAGTATGTACATATGAATTATTGTATGTATTTCTAATAGTGTTGCCTTCTTCTTGTTATATTTTAAAGCTTGCTAAATAGAGTTTGTTAATTTGGTATTTTATGTAATTTTCAACTATAGATATTCTACTCCGTGGCAACACTTTGTTGTTAATATATTCATGTTAAAGTTAAATAGTTTAGCAAGAGTTTTTTAAAATATTTTTTTTTACAAATTCTAAAATCCTTTGACGAACTATGTTTGTGAGCATATTTTGTTTGCAAATCAAATATTTAAAGTTGTATATACAAATATATATACATATGTATGTATAAATACATAGAAACTGAAATATACACATAAGAAGAAATTCATACACAAAGAAATATTTTTCAATTCATTTGTAAAGACAAAGGCATAAATTAATATTTTAAGAAAAATATCATGTTTTCAAAGGAAATTTTTCAAGAATTTTTTATTTTTGTATAAATTAAAATAAAAATTAAAAAGTTTTACTGTAGTGTATTGCACTAAGAATCCCAATTTATTACAATTATTTATTATTGTAATAAATAGCCTTTTGATAAAGCCAAAAAATGTTGGTGGGGAAACCTTATTATTATTTAAAAATTATTAAAATTATTTATATATTTTTTTTAAATTCGGATTTTGATAGGTAATATTTCAAACATTTTTGATTCTTATATGAAATTTTTCAAATTTTTTTTATGTTTTTAGGACATTTTTCAAAAATTTCTTATTTTTATAAGAAATTTTTCAACATTTTTTTTTTAGATTTAGAGGACATTTTTCAAAAATTTCTTATTTTTAAAGGAAATTTTCATTTTTTATAGGAAACTGGTCAAAAATTTCATGTTGTTACTGAAATTTTTTCAAAAACTTCTTATTTTCTTTTTAAGAAATTTCTAAATATTTCTGATTTTTCTAGAAAATTTTTTAAAAATTTTTGATCTTCATGGAAAATTCTAAACAAATTTCTCAATTTTATCAGAAAAATTTTTTTTCAAAAATGTTTTAAAAAATTTCGTATATTTATATAAAATTTTTCAAAAAAATTCTAATTTTCATAGGAAAATTTTCAAAAATGTCTTATTTTTATTGAAAATTCTCTTATTTTTATAGGAAATCTCTCAAAAATTTCTTAATTTTATAGGAAATTTTTCAAAAACTTAATTTTTTAAAAAATTTCTTATTTTTATAAAAAATTTTTCAAAAACTTCTTTTTTTGTATGAAATTTTTTATAAAATTTTTTATAAAATTTTTTAAAAAATTTCTTATTTTTATAAAAAAAAATTTAAGGCTTTTCTTATTTTTATAGGAAATGAAAGAACATTTTTCAAAAATTTCTTATTATTGAAATTTTTAAAAAATATCTTATTCTTTAAGATAATTTTTTAAAAATTTGTTATTTTTATAGATAACTTTTTAAAAAATTCTTATTCTGATAAAAAGTTTTTAAAAATTTTTTTATGTTTATCGGAAATTTTTTAAAAATTTCTTATTTTTGTAGAAAAATTTTTAAAAAGTTTTTATTTTCATAGGAAATTTTACAAAAGTTTCTTACTTTTATAGGAAATTTTTCAAAAATGTTCTAGAATTTCTTATTTTTATAGATTTTTTTTTATTTATTACAAAAGTTTACAAAAATTTTTTATTTTGATAAAATTTTTGAAAAACTTTTTTATTTTTAGAGAATGTTTTTGAAAATTCTCTTATTTTTATAGAAAATTTTTTAAAAATGTCTTTTTTTAATAGGAAATTTTTCAAAAGTTTCTTATTTTAAAGGAAATTTTTAAAAAATGTCTTATTTTTATAGAAAATTTAAAAAAAAAATTCTAGTTTTTTATAGGAAATTTTTCAAAAATTTCTTATTTTTAAAGGATATTTTTCAAAAATTTCTTATTTTTAAGGGACATTTTTAAAAATTTCTTGTTTTTAAAGGAAAATTTTCAAATATTTCTTATTTTTTTAGAAAAATTTTCAAAAATTTCTTATTTTTATAAGAAATTTCTCAAAAATTTCCTATTTTTAAAACTTTCTCATTTTTTAAAGATTTTTTTTAAATTCCTTGTGTTTGTAGGAATTTTTTCGAAAATTTTCTTAGATTTATAGAAAATTTAAAAAAAATCTTATTTTTATAAAAAATTTTTCAAAAATTTCTTATTTCTATAAAAAATTTTTAAAAATTTTCTTATTTTTATAGGAAATTTTTAAATGTTTCTTGTTTTTATAGAAAATTTTTGAAAAATTTCTAATTTTGATAGAAAATTTTTTAAAAGCTTCTTATTTGATAGGAAATTTAAAAAAAAATTCTTATTTTTATAGAAACTTTTTTTTTTTTTTATTTTTATAGGAAATTTTTTAAAATTTTTTTAATTTTAAATACCTAATTCCTATTTTTATGTGAAATTTTTAAAAAATTTCTTATTTGAAGAAAATTAAAAAAAAAAAAATTATTTTTATGAAAAATGTTTCAAAAATTTTTATAAGAAATATTTTATAAGAAATTTTAAAAATTTTGAAAGGAAATTTTTAAAAAAAATTTAATTTTTATAGAAAATTACTTATTTTTATATGGAATTTTGAAAAATTTCTTATTTTTTAAAGATCGTTTTAAAATTCCTTATGTTTATAGAAAATTAAAAAAAAATCTTATTTTTGTACAAAATTTTTCAAAAATTTCTTATTTTTACAAGAAGCTTCTTAGTTTTCCAAAAGATGTTAAAATCTTTTAGAAAATTTCATATAATAATATTTTTGAAGAAATTTTTGAAAATTTCTTATTATTTTTATGGAAAAATTTTTAAAAATTAATATTTTTTCACAGGAAATTTTTCAAAATTTTCCTATTTCTTATTTTTTAGCAGAAAATTTTTGAACAATTTTGTTTCCTTGGGAAATTTTCTTAAAAGTTCTTATTTAATTATAGACAATTTTTAGAAATTACTTATTTTTATTGGAATTTTTAAAAATGTATCTAATACCTATAATAAGTTTATAAAAAAAATGTTTTTGTCTATTTTTATAAAAGCACTAATTTTATATTAAAATTTTATATAACTTTAAAAATTTCTGTAAATATTATATTCCTTTAATATTTTCTATAAATAATAATTTCAAGAACTTTTCAATTCATTTCTTTCTTTCAATATTAAGTCTGTACAGGTCTTTCAAGCCATTCCTTTTGCTCAAAATTTCTCAACCTAGTTTCATTTTTTTTTTAATTTTTTGTTAAATTTTCGTTTTTCGGTCATATTTTTGAGACACAATTGTCGCAATTTAAGAGTCAAACGGCTGAAGAAACTAGTTTATGAAAACCCTTTTAGTTACTTTTCCCTTTTCTAGACCTTCTTCTGTTAAGAAAAAAAAACTACGAGTGGGTAAATACAATAAATTGACATTTCGTTGCACTTTCAGTTGAGTAAAATTTCTTGACTTTTACTTTTCGTTGGAATTCAATTTAAAATGCACATTCTGGCTTAAGTTGAGTGGAAACGGAGAAATATAACATATGAAGTTTAACGAAAGCAAATATTATTCTTGTGTTAAATTACACAAACAATTTTTTTATTAAATCTTATTATTATTAATAATGAAGTGGAAAAAATTCAGAGGATTTTATTTTTCAAATTTATTCAAACTTGAATTTTACTGATTAATATTAATAAATTAATTAAACGAAAAAATTCTAAAACTTTTTATTACTTGGAAATATCTATAAATATTTTCCTCGCAGAACATTATAATAAGTTATTTTATTTATTAAATTAATAAAAGTTTAATTACACAATTAATCATTAAAATAGTTAAAAGAGAATATCGTATTCAATTAATTATATATTTGCTATAAAAAAGCAATTTATATAATTTTCAATCATTACACATTTGCATGAATGCTCAGCAAATAATTTGAATAATTATTAATTTATAAAACAAAAAAAAAAAAAACCTTTAACAGAATAAACAACAAATAAAAATCATATAAATTTTTTTGAATAAAAAAAAAAAAACGCTAATAATTTTATAAAGAATCAAATAAAAAAACATTTTATTCTAATTAAAATTACACATTTTGTGTAAATTTAAATGATAAAAGCTTCTAATTAGCAATAAATTAAAATCAATAACAATTGTTTTTCTATATTTTATACTCGTATACAAAAAAAATTAAATTTTCAAGTACAAATTAATTTTTTTGAAAAATTTCCTATAAGAGAAAAACAATATTTTAATAATTTCCCATAAAAATAAGAAAGTTTATTAAAATCTAAAAAAAAAAAATCCTATGAAAAAAGAAATTTTTGAAAAATTTCCTATGAAAATAAGAAACTTATGAAAATGTTAATGTAAAAATAAGAAATTTTTGAAAAATTTGCTGTAAAAATAAGAAATTTATAAAAAAATTTCCTATAAAAATAAGAAACTTTTTAAAAATTTTCCATAAAAATATGAACTTAAAAAAAACCTACAAAAATATGGAATTTTTGAAAATTTTTCTATAAAAATAATAAATTTTTGATTTATTTTGATTATTTAAAAAGAATTTTTCATCAATTTTTTATTTTTGAAGGAAAAAAAAAATTTTTCAAAAATTTCTTATCTTTATAGAATATTTTCCAAGGTTTCTTATTTTGTTTAAAAAAAATAGAATAGGAAATTTTTCAATAACTTCTTATAAAAATATGAAATTTTTGAAAAATTTTTTATAAAAATAAGAAATTTAGAAACAGTTCTTATAAAAATAAAAAAAATCTTATAAAAATAAGAAATTTTTGATTAAATTGTCAATTTTCGAAAAATATTCTATAAATAATAAATTTTCGAAAAATTTCCTATAAATAGTTAATTTTCTAAAAATTTCTTATAAATAGTGAGTTTTTGAAAATTTTCGTATAGCCAGTTTTCGAAAAATTTCCTGTAAATAATCAATTTTCGAAAAATTTTCTATAAATAGTAAATTTCCAATAAAAAGTCAATTTTCGAAAAATTTCCTACAAAAAGTCAATTTTTAAAAAATTTTCTATCAATAGTCAATTTTCGAAAAATTTCCTATAAATAGTCAATTTCCGAAAAATTTCCTATAAATAGTCAATTTTCGAAAAATTTCCTATAAATAGTCAATTTTCGAAAAATTTCCTATAAATAGTCAATTTCCGAAAAATTTCCTATAAATTGTCAATTGTCGAAAAATTTCCTATAAATAGTCAATTTTCAAAAAATTTTATATAAATAGTCAGTTTTCGAAAAATTTACTATAAATAGTCAATTTTTGTAAAATTTCCTATAAATAGTCAATTTTCTAAAAATTTCCTATAAATAGTCAATTTTTGAAAAATTTCCTATTCATCAATTTTCAAAAAAATTTCCTATTCATCAAATTCCGAAAAATTTCCTACTCATCAATTTTCGAAAAATTTCCTATTCATCAATTTTCGAAAAATTTCCTATTCATCAATTTTTAACAAATTTCCTATAAATAGTGAATTGGAAAAATTTCCTATAAATACTATTTTATATATTAAATAGTCGTTTTGCAAAAAATTTCCTATAAATAGTAAATTTTCTAAAAAATTCTTATAAATTGCCAATTTCAAATTTTAAATTTTAAAAGTTTATTTTCGAAAAATTTCCTATAAATAGTCAATTTTTCAAAAATTTCCCATAAATAGTAAATTAAAAAAAATTTTCGTATTAATAGTCAATTTTCGAAAAATTTCCTATTAATAGTCAATTTTCCAAAAATTTTCTGTAAACAGTCAATTTTCTTAAAATTTCCTATTAATAGTCAATTTTCTTAAATTTTCCTATAAAAAGTAAATTTTTGAAAAATTTTCTACAAATAGTCAATTTTCTTAAAATTTCCTATAAAAAGTCAATTTTTGAAAAATTTTCTATAAATAGTCAATTTTCGAAAAAATTTCTATAAATAGTCAGTTTTCGAAAAATTTCCTTAAAAAAGTGAATGTTTACTAAAATAGTGAATAAACAATTTTCTTAAAATTTCCTATAAATAGTTAATTTTCTTAAAATTTCCTATAAAAAGTCAATTTTTGAAAAATTTTCTACAAATAGTCAATTTTCAAAAAATTTCCTATAAATAGTTAATTTTCGAAAAATTTTCTATAAAAAGTCAATTTATAAAAAATTTTCTATAAATAGTCAATTTTCGAAGATTTTCCTATAAATATTCAATTTTCAAAAAAATTTCCTATTAATTGTCAATTTTCGAAAAATTTCCTATAAATAGTCAATTTTCGAAAAATTTCCTATGAACAGTCAATTTTCAAAAAATTTCCTATAAATAGTAAATTTTCGGAATATTTTCTATCATAAGAAACTTTGTGTTCTAGTCCTGTTATTTTAAATTTTTTTTTTGTTTTTTTCTTTTTTCTGTTAGAGAAAGATGATGGTGTTCTCTATTAATTTCTTTAAGCTTGAATGGTTAAAGACTTCTCTGCCAAATTAACTTTTTAAGTTTTGTTTTCATTTTCTAGAGAACTTTTATTCTTGTGCTTACACGTTTTTACAGAAGAAACTTTACGAAATGTGATGTTAGACATCATGCAACTTTTTACATATGCACCCGCACGCATACATACAAGAAGCGGATATGAAAACTAGGCCTGTTATTTTTCGGGTTTTCTGTGGATTTTGAATAAGGTAAAGGTTTGTTCCGCTTAGCAAGGCGAATTTATGCTTGGATTTATTGAAATGTTTGCGGTTTAATATTTTGGGAAAGATTAAGAGAATTTTCGTAATCTAGCAAATTTTGTGCTATTTTAAATATATCAATTTTATGGGCTGTTAAAAGGCACTAAAATACCAGGCCTTGGGATTTGTTCAACTAACTAAAAGTAGCATATATAATCACATTTCTCAACTACTCGTAAATAATGGATGTTTAAGTAGAAGGAACGCATGTTTGTAATAATGTTTCTTTTGCTTCATGCTACTTTAACTACTTTACAGCTGCTACTGCTACATACTAAAGACTATTTCTGCTGCTCTTGATGTTCTTTGCAAGTATGTTAAAAATTATGAAGAGTAAAAAATAAGAAAAAATGGAGAATTTGTTAAAAAAAAAGAAATTGCTTGTATTTTATTATATAGTGCCAAAAAGTTTTGGTAATTAACTTTAATTACAGTACCCATTATGCAGCCTTGGGAAACGAGCAAACACTGCTACTTAGATATAACCTAGAACAAAAAATGTATGAGTTTAAAAAACATTAAATGGAGAAAAAAATGACAGACATATGAAAATATACGTAACATTTTTTGATAAATCAAGTCAAATAGAAACTTTTTAGCAGTAGAAAAAAAGAAACTATTTGAAACAGACAATATAAAAGAAATTATCAAAAGTAATTCCATTTTAGTTAAAGAGTTTTTTCCTTGTTTGTCTTATAGTAATGGATATATGTACTTTGAAATTCAGGGAACAGTAATTTAAAACATGAACTAATATTTTTAAATACATGCTGGACATAATGGATTTGTATCTTGCCAAGAATTTTTTAATTGGCTAATGGATTTCATTTAAATAATTACTTACAGTTTTAATTTATAATAAAAAAAATCAGTTCCTAATAATATTTCATTTCTTACGTTAATTCTGCTAAATGTTATTAATTTATCACAATTTCATATGAATTGTCAATTTATATTAATGTCATCATTTCCTTATAATTGCAATTTAATTTTCTCAAAATTACTTAAACTTAACAAATTCATTTAATTTCACAACCATTTAATGGCTATCAAATATCACAATTAAATTGAAGGTAGATAATATTTTGTCAATTTTTCATATTAAACCATTTGCCATTTTATTCGTTATATTCAAGTGACATATCTTGATTATCGGTAGATATTCTTTTTTACAACAACAATAAAAAATAATAAAATTTTCCATTTAATTTTGTAATAAAAATTTCAACATCTCATTTATTGTCATGATGTCCTTCGTAGGATTAAAGTAATTTCCAGCGAAAGTGTTAATGTGTTCATTGTCGTATTGATAATAATGCGGATGCTGTTTAAAATGATTTATAGTATTTAGTTTCAAATAATACAGAAGCAATATAGTAAAGGTATCAAATGATTGAGTTAAGAAACAGTGGGTCTAAAGGCCCTTCTTTTAGTAGGAAATTATTAAAAAATTGACTATAGGACTATTTATAGAAAATTTTTATAAAATTGACATTTATATAAATTTTTTGAAAATTTACTTCATATAAAAAATTTTTCGAATATTGACTATTTATAGAAAATTTTTCGAAATTGACTATTTATAGGAAATTTTTCAAAAATTGACTATTTAAAGGAAATTTTTCGAAAATTGACTATTTATAGGAAATTTTTCGAAAATTGACTATTTATAGGAAATTTTTCGAAAATTGACTATTTATAGGAAATTTTTCAAAAATTGACAAATATAGGAAATCTTTCAAAATTGACTATTTATAGGAAATTTTTCAAAAATTTACTTTTTATAGGAAATTTTTAGAAAATTGACATATATAGGAAATCTTTCGAAATTGAATATTGATAGGAAATTTTTCAAATATTTACTTTTTATATTAAATTTTTAGAAAATTGGCTATTTATAAGGTATTTTTCGAAAATTGACTATTTATAGTAATTTTTTGAAAATTAATTCTAATAGAATATTTTTCGAATATTGACTATTTATAGGAAATTTTTCGAAAATTTACTATTTATAGGAAATTTTTCGAAAATTGACATATATAGGAAATCTTTCGAAATTGGCTATTTATAGGAAATTTTTGAAAAATTTGCTTTTTATAGGAAATTTTTAGAAAATTGACATATATAGGAAATCTTTCGAAATTGACTATTTATAGGAAATTTTTCAAAAATTTACTTTTTATAGAAAATTTTTAGAAAATTATCTATTTATAAGGTATTTTTCGAAAATTGACTATTTATAGTAATTTTTTTTAAATTAATTCTAATAGAATATTTTTCGAATATTGACTATTTATAGAAAATTTTTCGAAAATTGACTATTTATAGGAAATTTTTCAAAATTGACATATATAGGAAATCTTCCGAAATTAACTATTTACAGGAAATTTTTTAAAAATTTACTTTTTATAGGAAATTTTTAGGAAATTGACTATTAATAAGGTATTTTTCGAAAATTGACTATTTATAGGAAGTTTTTCAAAAATTTACTATTTATAGAAATTTTTTGAAAATTTAATTCTAATAGAATATTTTGCGAATATTGACTATTTATAGGAAATTTTTCGAAAATTGACTATTTATAGGCAATTTTTCGAAAATTAACTATTTATAGGAAAATTTTTGACAATTGGAAATTTTCTATAATGGGAAATTTTTCGAAAATTGACTATTTATAGGAAATTTTTCGAAGATTGACTTTTTATAGGAAATTCTTCGAAAATTGACTATTAATAGGAAATTTTTCGAAAATTGACTATTTATAGGAAATTTTTCGAAAATTGACTATTTATAGGAAACTTAAAAAAAAAATTGACTTTTTATAGGAAATTTGTCAAAAATTGACTAGTTAATTGAAATTTTTCTAAAATTAACTTTTTATAGGAAATTTTTCAAAAATTTACTTTTTGTATGAAATTTTTCGAAAACTGATTGATTATAATTATAATTATCGATTTTTTTTTCGAAAATTGACTACTTAAAGGATATTAAAAAAATGACTTTTTATTTTTATAAAAAATTTTTCTAAAAATGTCTTATTTTTATAGAAATATTTCTAAAATTTATAAATTTTGGAAAATTTTTCAAAAGCTTCTTACATTTATAGGAAGTTTTCAAAAATTTTTTTATATCAAAATTTTCGTATTTTTATAAAATTTTTTTCAAAATTTATTGTTTTTAAAGAACTTATTCAAAATTTTCTTATTTTTGAGGAAATTTTACAAAGATTTCTTGGTTTTATGGGATATTTGACAAGAATTAACTTTTTATAGAAAATTTTTTGGAAAACTTCTTATTTTTATAGGAAATTTTTCAAAAATTTCTTATTTCTATAGGAAATTTTTTAAAAATTTCTTATTTCTATAGGAAATTTTTTAAAAATTTCTTAGTTTTAAAGGAAATTTTTCCAAAATTTCTTATTTTTATAGGAAATTTTTCAAAAATTTCTTATTTTTAAAGGTAATTTTTCCAAAATTTCTTATTTTTATAGGAAATTTTTCAAAAATTTCTTATTTTTATAGGAAATTTTTAAAAAATTTCCTATTTTTATAGGAAATTTTTAAAAAATTTCTTATTTTTATAGGAAATTTTTAAAAAATTTCTTATTTTTATAGGAAATTTTTAAAAAATTTCTTATTTTTATAGGAAATTTTTAAAAAATTTCTTATTTTTATAGGAAATTTTTTAAAAATTTTTT
The DNA here is from genome assembly GCA_933228675.1 of Stomorhina lunata. Classification (NCBI taxonomy): domain Eukaryota; kingdom Metazoa; phylum Arthropoda; class Insecta; order Diptera; family Rhiniidae; genus Stomorhina; species Stomorhina lunata. The sequence continues at coordinate 32,984,241 of OW121742.1, read as the reverse complement.
ATTTTTATAGGAAATTTTTCAAAAATTTCTTATTTTTATAGGAAATTTTTCAAAAATTTCTTATTTTTATACAAAATTTTTCAAAAATTTCTTATTTTAAAAGGAAATTTTTCCAAAATTTCTTATTTTTATAGGAAATTTTTCAAAAATTTCTTATTTTTGTAGGAAATTTTTCAAAAATTTCTTATTTTTATAGGAAATTTTTCAAAAATTTCTTATTTTTATAGGAAATTTTTCAAAAATTTCTTATTTTTACAGGAAATTTTTCAAAAATTTCTTATTTTTATAGGAAATTTTTCAAAAATTTCTTATTTTTATAGGAAATTTTTCAAAAATTTCTTATTTTTACAGGAAATTTTTCAAAAATTTCTTATTTTTATAGAAAATTTTTTAAACATTTTTTATTTATATAGGAAAATTTTCAAAAATTTCTTATTTCTATAGGAAATTTTTTAAAAATTTCTTATTTTTAAAGGAAATTTTTCCAAAATTTCTTATTTATATAGGAACTTTTTCAAAAATTGCTTATTTTGAAAAACTTTTTAAAAAATTCTTGTTTTTATAGGAACTTTTTTAAAATTTTATATTTTTATAGAAACTTTTTTAAAAATTTTAAATTTTTTAGAAAAAAAGGTTAAAATCTATAAAAATTATTTTTTTAATTGTTTATTTTTATGATGGTGTAAAATTTGTTATCATAATTTTCAATGACTATAACTTGAAACAAATAAAATTAATCTTCACCTGCATAAAAATTATATTGTTCATACATACATAAATCTTTATGTACGTTTTTATTTTATTAATTAACCTATTATTGCAATGACACAAATATTTCCCATTTTCAACATAAATAAATTAATTTTTAAAATTTAATTAAATAATTTTTATTTGTATTTTTTATGTGACATCTGTTTTCGGCTACGATTTCATTTTCGCGAAAGTGTTAATTATTATTTTATAAATGATAGTAATTTATTATGCATTTTGAAAAATGTAACTAGTTCAATGTTGAATTTTAAATCGGATAAAAAGTGTTTGTATACAAAAAATATTGTTAACAGAAATATAATTATAGTTTGTTCCAAATAAACTGAATAAATACAAGAAATAAACATATGTAGTGGAGCCTTATGAAATATCATTTTATATCACGGCATTTATTTTGTTTATTGCGAGTCTTTCAAAAATGAATATGATATATAGATCTGTTATTTTAAAAATTTTGTTCATATTTTAAGGTGTTTTGTCTATATTTTACAAATTTAAAATTGGACATGTCTTTCATTTTTGTATTTCGTCTAGATATGCAAATATATGCAGACAGTTCTTACTTTACTAAAAGGCCGAGACTTTGGTCTTTTATATAAGACAATTTTTTGCTGTAGGCTTCCATTACAAAGAGTAATAGGAAAACAAAATTTGAATTTATTGATTTCGTTTCAAATAAAATTATAGAAGATAAAATGCAAGTAATAAAACCATTAAAAACTAATAAGGTTAACAATATTTAAAGATATAAAACTTGCAATAATGAAAAAGTTTTATGAAAAAAGTTTAAAAGTATGAAAAATTATTTTTTTATAATTAGTTTTACTTAACTTTTTCAAATAATGTTTAATTTTTTGCTCTTATAAGTATGTGTGTCTTTATTTAAACTTTTAAGCTGATGAATATTAACATTGTCATATTAGCTTTTATGCTTTTGGTAAAAGTAAGGTATTTTATTTTTATCAGTTTGATTTAATCTTGTATATTTTTTCTCATTATTTCATGAAAATGCACTGATTAAGTATTACAGCATTTGTTATTAGGGTAGCAACAATATTCATGTACTAACAGAAAATATTAAGATACCTTAAATAAATCTAAATAATATTTCTGGGCCTCCAGTATGATACCCTATACATTATAGAAATAAATTTGAGAGTTTATGTGATTTTCCAAGATTCCAGGTCTAGTTTCCTTAAGAATACATCTTACATACTTACTTACTTAGATGACCTATATTTACAGCCTGTTAAGGTCAAAGATCTAATATATTTCAGAGTTCCATGCGCTTTGATCTTGTGCATATATTCTCCAATTTCGTAAGCCCAGTTTTGAAAGACTTTATTCTACTTGATCTTTTTATCGAAGTTTCGGACGTCCTCTTTTAACATTATGTGGATCGTTTTTATTATAATTTTAACTTTTTCATTGTAATTTCCAGAAGTGTGTTACTAGCCCGACGTCTTTACCCATATTTTTATAGTTTTTAATGGAGAACTCGCAGCACATGTTAGCTCACAGCATCAAAGGGTGTTAATGTGGTTCCCCGGTTGATACCACGAGTATTTCGGTGTCCACAGCTGAGATGAAGATAAGTCTGAGCCTACCAAGTTAAGACCAATCAGACCTATTACTTAGTATCTAACATTCCCTACATTACCCAGAATAAATCTTATATGAAATTAACTCTATGATTAAGTGCTCCCCCAATAATGATATAAAAAATGATATACACGCCTTTCGATTTCATGTGGATTGGTATCATTTCAAGTTCGACAATATAATTTTCATAAAAAAATGATCCTCATCGGTGACTAACTTCAGTTGCTAACTTCAGATCTCGTTTACTAAGTACATGTTCCACAGTGGGATATTTTAAAAATAGAATGGAAATAAGTTTGTAACATATTTATAAGCCGATTTTAGAACTTAAAAAAAATTGTATATGGATATAACAGAAGTCTTGGAGAGTTTAAGTTTTGAACCAGGAAAGCCTAGATTTTACTGGGGGCACAATCGACCCCCAAAGTAGGAAACATCAGACTCATAAATCACTTAATTGTTATTTCCTAGCCGATTTGAAAAATCTTACTATCTATAAAAATTTACTTCGAAAAATTTTCTATTAAAAATCGACTTCGAAAAATTTTCTATAAAACTTTACTTCGAAAAATGTTCTACAAAAATTTACTGCAAAATTTTTCTACAAAAATTTATTTCGAAAATGTTTCAATAAAAAATTATGTTTTAAAAAAATTTACTTTGAAAATTTTTCTGTAAAAATTTACTTTGAAAGCTTCGAAAATTTTTCCATAAAAATTTACTTTCGAATTTTTCTATAAAAATTTACTCTGAAATTTAAAAAAAAAAAAATTTACTTTTTATAAATTTATTTCAAAAATTTTACTTTGAGAATTTTTCTATAAAAATTAACTTCGAAAAATTTTCTATATAAATTTATTTTAAAAATTTTGTATAAAAATTTACTTCTAAAATTTTTCTATAAAAATTTACTTCGAAAATAGAATTTACTCGAAAAATTTTCTGTAAAAACTTACTTCAAAAGTTTTTCTATAAAAACTTAGTCATACAATTTTTCTATAAAATTTAACTTTAAAAATGTTTCTATAAAAATTTATTTCGAAAAATTTTCTATAAAAATTTTTTTCGAAAATTTTTCTATAAAAATTTACTTTGAAAATTTGTCTATAAAAATTTACTTTGAAAAATTTGATAAAAATTTGATAAAAATTTACTTCAAAATTTTTCTAAAAAATTAACTTCAAAAATTTTTGTACAAAAATTTACTTCTAAAATTTTGTATAAAATTTTACTTCGAAAATGTTTATAGAAAAATTTATTTCGGAAATTTTTCTAAAAAAATTTACATCGAAAAATTTTCTATAAAAATTTATTTTGAACATGTTTTTATAAAAATTTATTTCGAAAATTTCTATAAAAATAAACTTCAAAAATTTTTATACAAAAATGTATTTCGAAAGTTTTTCTATAAAAATTGACTTCGAAAATTTTTCTATTTACTTGAAAATTTGTCTATTTACTTGAAAATTTTTCTATGAAAACTATACTTTGAAAATTTTTCTATAAAAATTTACTTTGAAAATTTTTCTATTAACTTCTACTTTGAAAATTTTTGTATAAAAATTTACTTTGAAAATTTTTCTATAAAAATTTACTTTGAAAATTTTTCTATAAAATTTTACTTTGAAAATTTATCTATAAAAATTATATTTGAAAATTTTTCGATAAAAATTTACTTTAAAAATTTTTCTATAAAAATTTACTTCGAAAATTTTTCTATAAAAATTTACTTCGAAAATTTTTCTATAAAAATTTATTTCGAAAATTTTTCTATAAAAATTTACTTCGAAAATTTTTCTATAACAATTTACTTCGATAGTTTTTCTATAAAAATTTACTTCGAAAATTTTTGTAGATAAATTTAATTGGAAAAATTTTCTATAAAAATTTACTTCGAAAATTTTTCTATAACAATTTACATCGATAGTTTTTCTATAAAAATTTACTTCGAAAATTTTTGTAGATAAATTTACTTGGAAAATTTTTCTATAAAAATTTACTTTGAAAATTTTATATAAAAATTTACTTCAAAAAATTTTCTGTAAAAATTTATTTTGAAAAATTTTTCTACAAAAATTTACTTTAAAACATTTTTATAAAAAATTACTTCGGAAATTTTTTTTACAAAAATTTACTATAAAAATTTTTCTTACAAAAATATACTTAGAACATTTTTCTATAAAAATTTACTTTGAAAATTTTTTCAATAAAATTTACTTTGAAAATTTTTTTATAAGAATTTTTTTCAAAAATTTACTTCGAAAATTTTTCAATAAAAATTTCTTTAAAAACTTATTTCAAAAATGTTCTTTAAAAATTTACCAAAAAATAACAAAATAGTCGGGATGTAAAAATTTACCTTAAAAATTTTTCTATAACAATTTATTTCGAAAATTTTTCTATTGAAATTTATTTCGCAAATTTTTCTATAAAAATATACTTCGAAAATTTGTCTATAAGAATTTACTTCTTAAATTGTCTATAAAAATTTACTTTGAAAATTTTTCTATGAAAATTAACTTCGAAAATTTTTCTATAAAAATTTATTTCAAAAATTTTTCTTAAAAAATTTAGTTCGGAAATCTATAAAAATTTACTTTGAAATTTTTTCTGTAAAAATTTATTTCGAAATTTTTTCTTTAAAAATTTATTTTCAAAGTCTTTCTACATATATTTTCCTCGAAAAGTTTTCCAAAAAAATTTACTTCGAAAATTTTTCTACAAAAAACTTTTGCTCACAAAAATTTACTGTGAAAATTTTTCTATAAAAATTTACTTCGAAGATTTTCCCATAAAAAATAACTTTGAAAATTTTTCTATAAAAGATCCAAATCTCAATATCCTTTTTCAGTGAACAATTTATAAATAGAACATCTAAGTGCGATGAACTTATATAAAATCGACCTCAGCTACTCCAGATCAATCTAACTCCACCTCCAATAATAACAGCAGCTACCTTTTATGTAAATAACTAAAGACTATACAAATCCAGCAAAATATTATTGCCCGGAAATTCAAATGGACATTGAAGTAAGTCAGTCATTCAGTTCAGTTGAATTTAAATATGAAATGCCAAAAAATTAAAAAAAAAGAAGAAAAAGAAACACTGTTTTTCAATTTTATTAAAACTTTATTACTTTGTTCATTGACTTTAGCAAATGAGACGTAAAATCGGATATGGCTTATTGCTTAAATATATGTAAGAATACTAAGACAACTACAAATTCTTGCCATATACAGATCAACTACTGACTATAGAAACGTCATAAATCAAAGAATTTATTTTAAAAAGTATTTGTACTGTTCTAGTTTAAATTGTAGTAACAAACAAATTTTGAAATTCAATGTTCTATGATTCAGACGCATAGAATTTTTGACTTATTACTTTCTTTTAGCCAATACCCTTCTCATGTATTTGTATAGGAGCCACATCAAGCCATTTTGTTCTTGATTTTATTGTTGTTGCGAGTGTTATTGGAAATATTATGAATAATATTTGTTCAGTTTAAGCTTTTTGTCTGTCGGTATATATGTCTGCCCGTCCATTTGTCCGTCTGCCTGTCTATCTGTTTGTTTTGTTTTCCGTTTTATACCTTCAGCTGATTTTCATTAAATGTTTTTGTTTGCACATTTGCGCTATTATTATCGCCATTTGTATTTGTATGGGCAGTTGAAAGTGTGAGTATATGCTTTTGTTTTTGTAATACCATTTAAATGTTATAATCTCTTTGTACTTTGATAAACGATTTATGGTTCTGCACTTACAATACAAAATTATTTTTTGGAAAAAATAAAAGAAAATCTCAAATTAATAACCAATACAAATTTTAAACTGTCTGCAAGTTTGGGCAGCTGAAGACAGAAAAATTAGCATTTTTCAAGCTAATTAAATTCTTTTTTTTTTTCAAATATAAGTTGTTAATTTTTGTGAAAAATAAATTTTAGTATATTTCAAATATGAAAAACACTTATAAATTTGTATATATAGTCATATTTTCTCGAAAATTTTGATATGAAAAAAAAAATAATATAGAAGATTTTTCTATAAAAATTATATATTTCTTTATAAGAAAAACTTTCATTAAATGCTTTTCTAAGGAAAATGTTGAGATCAAAAATATTTATATGATATCATTCTATCAAAAATTTTCTGTGAGAAAAATTTACACCGGCAAATTTGTTTCAAAAATTTTCTATGACAAAAATTAATATCGAAAATTTTGTATAAAAATATTAACATCTAAAATTTTTGCTTTGTCATCAAAAATCTTTCTATGAGAAAAATTTTCTATAAGGTAAATGACAGAAAAAAATGTTTAAGAAAAATGTACATCAAAGGTTTTCTTTAAACAAAACTTCTACAAAAATTTTTTATGAGAATAAGTAACATCAAAAATTTTGTATGAAGAAAATTTACATAGAAAATTTGTCTATTGTATCAACAATTTTTTAAAGGGGAAAATATTCTAAAAAATTGATATTAAAAATTTTCTTTGAAAAAAATAAATATGGAAAACTTTATTTAAACAGTGTTTTATTAAAAATATTCTATTAAAAAATAATATCTAAATTTTAATTTTTATATGAAAAAAGTATCTACAAAAGAAAGTGGCATTAAACATTTTCTATCAAAATATTGTTCTTTGTCATCAAATATTTTTCTATGAGAAAAATTTTCTATAAGAGAAAATAATATCAATAATTTTCTTTGACAAAATTCTACATCGCAATATTTCTAACTAAAATTTTCTATGACACAAACAAACATCAACAATTTTTCTATGACATCAAAAATATTTCTATAAGAATAATTTTCTTTAAAAACGATTAATATAAAAAAAAACATCGACAATTTTCTATGAACAAAATTTACATCAAAAATTTTCATTGCACAAAATTAACATCGAGAATGTTTTCTTTTGCAACAAAAATTTTTCAATGAAAAACATTTTCTATAAGAGAAAATGATATCAAACATTTCATTAAAAAAATTTACGAAAATTTTTTAAAACAATATTTCTATTAAAACTTTTCTGACAGAAACTAACATTGAAAATTTTTCTGTGACAAATTCTTGTCACATTTTAAAGAAAAAAAAAAAAATTATCAAAAATTTTCTTTTTAAAAACAAAATCAAAAATATTTCTATGAGAAAAATAAATAGTAAAATCAGAAGTTTTGTACGAGACAAATTTTTACAAACATTTTCTAAGGGATAAGGAATAAATTACATTAAAAATTTTCTATGAACAAAATTTACATCGACATTTTTTTCTTCCACATCAAAAATTTTTCTATGAGAAAATTTTTCAATTAGACAAAATTTTCTTCGAAAAATATTTTCATCGAAAATTTGATATTCTGAGAGTAAATTTTTTAAACATTTTCCTATTTTTAAAGGAAATTTTTCAAAAATTTTCTATTTCTATAGAAAATTTTCAAAAATTTTCTATTTTTATAGAAATTTTTTTTAAATTTTTCTATTTTTATAGAAAATTTTTCAAAAATTTTTTTTTTTTATAGGAAATTTTTCAAAAATTTGCTATTTTTATAGGAAATTTTTCAAAAATTTTCTATTTTTATAGGAAATTTTTCAAAAATTTTCTATTTTTATAGGAAATTTTTCAAAAATTTTCTATTTTTATAGGAAATTTTTCAAAAATTTTCTATTTTTATAGGAAATTTTTCAAAAATTTTCTATTTTTATAGGAAATTTTTCAAAAATTTTCTATTTTTATAGGAAATTTTTCAAAAATTTTCTATTTTTATAGGAAATTTTTCAAAAATTTTCTATTTTTATAGGAAATTTTTCAAAAATTTTCTATTTTTATAGGAAATTTTTCAAAAATTTCCTTTTTTTATAGGAAATTTTTCAAAAATTTTCTATTTTTATAGGAAATTTTTAAAAAATTGTCCATTTGTATAGGAAGTTTTTCAAAGATTTTCTATTTTTATTGGACATTTTTCAAAGAAATTCTATTTTTATAGAATTATAGAATATTTTTCAAAAATTTTCCTTTTTATAGTGAAAAATTTTCTATAAGAAAAAAAAAAATATCAAAAGTTTTCTGTTTGTAAAAATTGTAGAAATTTTTAAAAAAAAAATTTTGTAACAAAAACTTATATCAAAAATTTTCTATGAACAAAATTTTCATCAAAAATTTTTCTATAAAATATAAAAAATTTACGTGGAAAATTTTCTTTGAACAAAATCAAAATTTTCTGTTAACAAAACCAAAATCAAATATCTTTCTATGGCATCAAAAATATTTGATGACAAAACTAACATCAAAATATTTCTAAAAAAATTTTCTATGGCACCCAAAATCTTTCTATGAGGAAAATTTTCTATGTCAAAAATTTGGAAAGTTTACATCGAAAATTTTTTAGAACATAATTATTATGAACAATTTTCTATAAAAATTGTTCGATGGCATCAAAAATCTTTAAGTGAGAAAAAATTTTCTATAAGAAAAAATTATATCAATTTTTTTTTTGTGAAAAAAAACTCGAAAATTTTTTTTGAGCAAATTTTCTATTAAAAATTTTCTTTAACAAAAACTAACATCTCTTGGATCAAAAATCTTTCTTTAAGAAAAAGTTTTTATAAGAGAAAAGTTAATAAAAAAAATTAACACCAACTATTTTTCTAGGATAAAAATTTAAATGTTTCAAAAAATTTTTGTGAATAGTTTTTGGTATAAGAAAAAATTTCAAGAACAATTTTCTGTGATAGAAATTTCTATAAAATTTTTTTTGTAACAATTTTTTTCGATTTTTTTTATGATAAATATTAAGACTTAAAATTATTAAATGATATAAGTTAAGACAAAATTTTTATATAAGAAAAAATTACATAGAAAATTCTTCTTTGACAAAAATTCATATTTTCGTAGTCTTAGATATAGTCATGGTCGTCGTGGTCATAGTTAAAGGCAAATTCGAAATCGAAGACATAGTGATGGACATTTTCATAATCAAAGCTCAAATCTAAATCACAGTAGAGTTCAAGATTATAGTTAGAGTTAAATTTTAAGACAAATTCAAAGTCATAGTAATAGCCAAAGCCATAATCAGGACATAGCCAAAGTCAACATCATGTGTATAAAGGTTACAATTGTAGTCGTGGTGTTAAATTTATAATTAAATTCAAAGCAACAAATTTAAATTTAATAAACAAGTAATTATTTTTGTATATCCAGAATTTCGATACCAAAATACCAATTAAGGTAGGCTTTATATTAAATTAATCGTATTTTCTTACAAAAGTAAATTGCCTTAATAAGAAATTAATTTCCGTTTAAATTCATCCTCCCATTAACAGCCGACAGACAGACACTCAAACAAAATAAAAATAAAGACAAACAAATAAACTAAACAATTAAAATAAAATTAGCTCTTGATTAAAGTTTAATCGTGATGAAACAGAATACCAAAAAAAAAAAAAAACAAAGAAAAGAAACGAAAAGACGGATAAGTACACAAAAACAAAAAAAAATCACTTTCAACAAAAATACAATCTGCAAATAACACTTACACTCTTTCCATTTTCATTTCCATTCCCATTTTCACTTTCACTTCAGAACACACTTCAACTTAACACTTATCACGATTAAACTTTACCAAAAAATTCTTTTTAAGGATTTGTTTGTTTTTTCTCCTTTGTCTCATTTTCAATTTGAGGCAATTCTTGTTAATTGTTGTGCCACACACACACACATACAACTAAACAAAAGAGTCAGCAACAAATATCATTAAAAAAGAAACACAAAATCTCCTAAAGGAAGGAAAAATGAAAAACAAAACAATCGAATAGAATTAGTTAAGAAAAAAATCTTCAACAAGATTTTGTTATTTTTTTTCACGGGTTTGCTTATAATAGCCGACATTTTCGAGTGGGATAAAAGAAATAGCTTTTGTTTCATATTTGGTCCCTTGTGAACCGGAAATGATGTACTTTTATCACAGTCTAGTCAAAATCATGGTCAAGGTAATAATCAAGGCTAAGATCTATGATATAGTGAAAGGAATAATTAAAGTCTTGGACGTTATCATAGTTAATTTCAAAGTCAAATTTATAGTTAAATTTTAAATCACAGAGAAAGTCATAATCAGAATAGTGTCAGTTTTAAGTTCATAGTTAATGAAATAGCCACAGGCATAATCGAGGTTATACTCAAATTTGTTTTCAAAGTTCGCCTTGGGCGCACGGTGGCTCAGAATCAATTTTCATTGGCCAAACTCCTATATATTTATTCATGACATAGATTCTTAAAATGTTTATGCTATCAGAAAGGCAGTCGTAGGCGTGAAATGCTGCCAAAGGCAAAGAATTTAAGTTAATTTAGAAATATAAAGAAAATTGTAATATTTGATCTCATATTAATTACAATTTCTTGAAAACTGTTACTGATAATGGGCTACGATTTTTATACCCTTCACCACCATAGGTGGAAAGGTTATATTGGGTTTGTGCTGATGTTTGTAACGCATATAAATAATAGTCTGAGACCTACCTTTTAGTATAGCAATCGACTTAGAATCAATGAGTTGTTTTATAATTTGATGAAATTTGGCACAGGTTCATATTTTGGTCCCTATACTTTTTGGGGCGAAATCGGATTACTATTTCGGGTACCTCCCATAGGGATACCTTCCCGGAATAGAGTTTTTGGTCCTTTACAGCCACATATTTAGTTGTATTTTAATAATATTCAGCACAAAAATTGCTTATTATAACCTTTATTAGTGTTCCTAATTTGGTAGAAATCGGCCTATATTTGACCATACCTCCCATACAAGACACATTCTCAAAAGACGTTTATATACACATAAAATCACAAAAACGTTAATAACTCTAAAGATAAATGCATTTGATTACTTAAACTTTGCACAGATACATATTTTGTAAATATAAACCAATAATCAAAATTTGGTAAAAATCGGTCTACAATTGACCCTAGCTCCCATGTCAAGCCCTTAGACGGAAATGTTATAAATCTCGAAATTTTGAAAAAATAGCACATAGTTTATCGACGCTTTATATTCAAAAAGTGCTATCTACATTTTCGACCAAAATGGTTTTTTATAGTGTTCCTTGGCTTATCTGTCATATGCCATATAAATTTTAAGAAAGAAAAATAATTCTAAAACATTTTTTTTTTATAAATTGTGTTTGTGCTATCTACTCATAATCAAAAAATAGTGCTATCTACATAACAAATATTTGTCGAAATAATAACAATTGTTAGAAAATATACATTGTTATTAGTGATAAAACAACAAAATGGACCACATTTCCCTACAACGTACTGTAATCATGGATTTCTAAAATATGCTCAGCCTTTGACCTTAACAGATTGTAAATAAAGGTCATATAAAGAGAATACCTTGAATTTTATTAATATAATTTGAATAAATCTTGTTTTATTTAAAAAACTTATTATTTTAATTAAAATTCGTGATATTTTGATAAGAGTCTAAATTTTCATTATATTTTATTTTTTTGTTGTTAAAATAATGCCATCTACTTGCTTTAGTACTTGAAACGATCCAATTTTAACTCGTCAAAAGTGCTAACTACTATAGAAGCGCAAGTATAAGGAGTTAGTTAAAAAACTTAATTTGTACAAAATCTTAGCCCCAATTTGTATGGTATTGTAAAACAAAGTTTATTTATTACTCTTATGGTTAATGACAAAAGCAGTTTTTTCGCTCTCCTGTAAAATTGTGAATTTGTAGATAGCACTATTTGAATATAAACCCTCGATATGTATTTGTATGTCTCTAAGACTTAAGGAAAACTTGTTTAATTGTTGGTCCATATTTGACCTTGGTAGTGAAGGGTATGATGTAGTTGGGCTTGACCGACTATAGCTTTTCTTACTTGTTTTTGTTATGTTTGATGGACTGTTGCTTTTAACAAGTGGTATTTGTGCACTCTGTATTATTTGTAGTTAGGGTGTTTGCTATGAATTTGATACCACCATTTATTCGTAAAATTTGAAGTATATAAGTGTATAACTTTTAAAGAACAAAAAGTAAACAAAAATCGATAAATTTAAAGATAGAAGAAAGTGTTTTCTTCTAGCATTTTTTTTTATTTTATTGAAAATACTCAAAATTTGTACGGGTAAAAATCTGTTAGCACACTTGAAACAGAATTACAGATCGAAAATTGAACTTTAAGCTTAAATTTTCAACGGCTGAATGGATATTAATAAAACTTTAACTCAATAAAAGCTTAAGATGTTATCCATTGACTAAAAAAAGAACGACCACAAAATCTTTATTAGTTAAAATCGATTTTGAACCACTATGCGGCGTTGATTTGGCTCGTTGGAAAATCTTAACATTTGATTTGTTTGCCCTTTTTACCAGTAAAAATAAGACTCCAAAAATTACTTCTTTTGTAGAGTAGAGTGCAAAACGTCTTCTTTAGTTCAAAACACTTTTATAGCAATTGAAAAAATGTGTTGTGTGTTCACACTTTAACATCTATCGAATCTATATTGGTTATTATTGAGACAAGCCATATGTGATAGTTTTCGTTTTTCTTTGGACAAAAACTAAGTTGGCCTATTTCTGCTCTTTGCTCCCACCATAACCATTTGAAGGTCACTTCTTTAGACTGAGCGAAAAATATTCACAGAAATTTACCGACCTCTACGGACAAAGTTCAAAATTATCTGAAAAAAGGCAAGTAAATTGTTACGCATAATTTAAGCAAAAAGTGTTGCAGTTGTTTAGGCGTAATTTTGTAATGAAATTAAATTCAAGAGTTAGACCAAAATTATTATCAACCAAAATTATTAGAGTTTTTTTTGAGTCCAATAAATGTATGCGGAATTTCATTAAATTTTGTTGAGAATTGCGGCTTATAAAATGAAAAATAAGTGAAAGCAGGTATCCCAAGGAGTGGACAGATTGAGTTCTTTGTTTTATAAACTTATAAACGTGTGCCACATTTGTTCAAATTTTGTTGATAATTCCGGTTTATACATTGAGAACAATAATAAATGAAAAATGGGGGTTCAAGTCAGGTACCTCAAAGAGTCAAGGGATCTCAACCAAAATCAGTATAACCCTTCCTTAGATCAATTAATAGGCATGTGCCGAATTTTTTCTGATAAGAATTGTGGCTTATACATTAAAAAAAAACTATGAAAAATGGGGGTCCACGGCACGCACCCAAGGAGTCAACTGATTTCAACCAAAATTAGTAAATTGCGGATTGTGCATCAAAAAGAAAAATAGGTGGAAGAAAGGTACCCCAAGAGATGGTCTAATTTAAACCAAAATTAATAGAGCTTTTTCGAATTAATTGAATTGAATAGAATTGCGACTTGTATATTGAGAAGAAAAATAAGTGAAAAAAATGGGGCCGGAAGGATTTCGAAAGTTTTTTGAATTTTTCATATCTATATAAAACTGAACAAGTATGCAAAATTTCAAAGATGTATAAAGAAATACCACTGTGCGGCGGTTCACGATAGTTATGTTATATGGGCAAATTATGCGTGACGGACGATACATTTGTACGGATTTTGTTGTACTTAAATGTATACCATTGACGTTCTACACTAGATATCTTTGCACAGATTTCAGAGAATCGACTGTGCTATCAAAGGGCATTTGTTAATTTACATACATCTTTTGGAGAAAAAAGATATTCGCTTTTAAAGTGATGTGACGGACGCTACAAAAATGGAAGTGACTTTTTTTTCAACATGTGTTTCTAAAATTTTCATTAAATCGGTCATAGAAATAAAAAAAATTGTAAATACATTAAAGATAGAGGAAAATCAGAGGTTTATAAAACAGCTTTTATAAAATATTTTAAAGTTTCAAGTTTCACCTAAAATCCATTAATGAACTGTTGCGGACGCTATCTGATGGACAATACAGTTTTTACTTGAATGTTTTTTGTTAGGAAAAAATTCATTTTTTATATGTTTTTTAAGGATTCGCTAATCAGTGAAAAAAATGGTTTTATTTTTTCCCGAATTTAATTTCCTTCCTTTTCATGTTCGCGATTAAAATGCTATTTTTGGGCACAATTTAATATTTCACAAAACGGCTACATACATATATTTATTTAAAGTTTTTCACTTTTTACATCTTATTTTTCGTCGAAAGAATGATGCGGCTAAATAGCTGTTAGAGTGTCCCAAACATCAAAAAAGAAAATATAAAATTTTAAAAGCATCAAATTTGCCCCACTGTATATTTTTTACACCTAATATCTTAAATTTAATCTGTGGATATAGACAGTGTTATTGCTTTATGAATAAGACAGATATTTTGTATTTAATCAATATTATTTTGTAAAAAATATATACTGTGACGGACGCCACACACTATGCATATTATTCTGTAAAATTCTATATTAATTTCTATATATTTTTTGCCTTATGTAGAGCCTACTATAAGTTCTCTTTACGAACCAAGTTCAATTGGAGAAAAAAGAGAAATTACACTAGACAAATTAAAAAAAACCTTTATTTCTGTGATGGACGCTATACAATATGTGCCCTTTTTTTATTGACGTTACTTATATCATTCCAATTACTTTTGTTGGGGTCTTTTACATCTTATTGTATAAAATTAAGCAGACTTTGAGGTCATACTGAAACTTGATACCTAAATGGATGTTTTTGTGATTTTGATGAACTTTTAAAAAACCGATTATTTTAAAAAATGTATAAAAATTCGAGATGGTTGCAAATAAAGACCCGTTGTTCAAGATGAGAGCAATCAAAAATTTTACCCATTATATGTTCTTAAGGATCAATATGTGGTTAATGTTTTCATAATGATGATTTCGACAGTTTTAAAATTTTGTCCTTGGTTTAATGCTTTTCGGATTTGTCCATATATTGTTCAAATGCCAAAAAGTTAACTTGCATACCCAACATTTACATATATATTCCGATGCCTTGGACTCGGCCGCAACAAAATCCTTCCATTTTGACCAGTTCTAAGCTATTGTCTTCACTTTGTTCTAGATCTCTTCCAATAAGCTTCCCAAATTCGTATTGGTATTAATAGTAAAATTCGGAGCCTGAAACATAAGAAAAATTATATCGAAAATATTTATCAGTTAATTTCTTTCAAACTAAAAATAAATTGACAAATGTATAAAAATTCGAGATGGGTGCAAATAAAGACCTGCAATTCACGATGAGAGCAATCAAAAATTTTACCCATTATATATTCTTAAGGATCAATATATGGTTAATGTTTTCATAATGATGATTTCGACAGTTTTAAAATTTTGTCCTTGGTTTAATGTTTCTCGGATTTGCCCATATGTTGTCCAAATGCCAAAAAGTTAACTTGAATACCCAACATTTACATATATATTCCGATGCCTTGGACTCGGCCGTAACAAAATCTTTCCATTTTGACCAGTTCTAAGCTATTGTCTTCACTTTGTTTCAGATCTCTTCCAATAAGCTTCCCAAATTCGTATTCATATTTACAAACAAATTCGGAGACAGAAACATAAGAAGAATTACATCGAAAATATTTATCAGTTAATTTCATTCAAATTAACAATATTGTTAAAGCCCTTGGCTACTAAAAAAATTCAGAGCCACAAAAAAAAAGGGCACAACTTTAAAAGGACACTAGGCCTGTCTTTCTTAACATTCCTTAACCATTTAACCTTCCCTTA
Source organism: Stomorhina lunata (assembly GCA_933228675.1). NCBI lineage: Eukaryota > Metazoa > Arthropoda > Insecta > Diptera > Rhiniidae > Stomorhina > Stomorhina lunata. Next base: position 32,968,190 of record OW121742.1, on the reverse strand, counting down.
AGAGCAAAACAAAAAAAGAAAAATTAAATTTACAATTTGTTAACATTAGTTTATATGATATTTTTTTGTATTCTCTTGTTTATTTTGTTGTTGCTGTTTTTGGTTTTTAGGTTAAGAATCTGCTGTTAACCTTTCACAAAATCTCAACAAAAAAAAAAAAAGGAAAGGAAAAATATTTTCATTTAACAAATACCCACAACATTAAAAAAGTTTCTGCTCTTGTTTAGTTTTTATATTTTTTATATTTTGGATTTTTTCTTGTATTTTTTGTAGCTTCTTATTAAATAGACTAAACAAATAATTAAACTTTTTTGCCTCCTTTTTGAGTTAATTTTTCTATACAAAGTTTTCGTTTTATCAAAAAGGTTTAGTCTTAGTGGCAAAAAACAAAAAAAGTTTCGACGAATTTTTGACTTTGTTATTTCTATTTTATTGTTTCAAGTTAAAAAAAAAATGATAAATAAAAGTAAGAAAAGTTTAAAAATCCAATTAGTCTACAATTTCTAGCGTTTTTTGGGGGGAAAACAAAAAAGTTTTCTTTAAAAAATTCAGTTTAGAGATAAAGAAAATATTGAAATTGTTTTACTTTTGTATTCCCTTTTTGTAGTATTTTTGTATTGAGCGGCAGCAGTGCTTAAATTAACTGATATTAAATTTAGAGATTTTTTGAAAGGAATACTAAATTTTGAAACATATAAGAAAAAAATTTAATTTAAAGTTAACTAATAAAGTTTACAGAAAATTTAAAAAAATGCTAATACTCTTTAGGCTTTAAATTTGGCTGAGACTTTTACTATTACAATTACTATGACTGTAACTTAAAATATGATCAAAACTATGATCTTGACTATCAAATTGACCCTGACTATGACTATTTCAACGACAAAGATTTGGCTATGATAATGACTTTGACTGCGGCTTAGACTTTGTCATTGACTTTTAATATTACTTTAACTATGATATTGAACATTATTCTGTTGCTCTTAAATCCAAATGAAGCTTAGAACTCAACCATTCCCTAAAATAGTAATTAAATTGAAACTGTGTTATAAGTTTTTAAAATAAACACTTTTCCATAGAAAAATTTTTAAATAAAATGTTGAATCCAAAAATGTTTCTTTAATAAATTTTTTATCAAAAACTTTATATAGAGAATATTTTCATATAAAAAATTGTTCTCCCGAAATTTTCATAATAATTTTTTCTGTAGAATATTTTCATATAAATATTAAATATAACAATTTTCTATAGCAAATATTTCATAAAAAATTGTTCATGGAAAATTTTATAGATCAATTTTTTTATATAAAATTTTTGATATAAAAATTTTTCTATAGAAAATTGTTCATATTAAAATTTTTTTATATGAAAATTTTTCTTTCGAAATTTTTTCATGTGAAAATTTTCCTATACAAAATTTTTCATATTAAAATTTTTCGATACAAAATTTTTCTTTACCAAATTTTTTATATAAAATTTTTTATGCAAAATTTTTGATAAATTTTTTGTTTAACAAAAGTTTTGATATAAAAATGTTTCCATAGAAAATTTTGATATAAAATTACTTTTATAGAAACTTTTTCATATAAAATTTTCTTTATACAATAGAAAATAGAAAATTTTTCATACAAAAATTATTTTTCATATAAAAATTTTTTATAGAAAATTTTCATGTAAAGAATTTCTATAAAACATTTTCGTATAGAAAATTTTGATACTAAAAATTTCTATAGAAAATTATCATACAAAAAAATTTCAATAGAAAATTTTCATATAAAAAATTTCAATAAAAAATTTTCATAAACAAAATTTCTTTAGAAAATTTCTATTAGAAAATCTTCATGTACAAAATTTATATTAAAAATTTTCGTATAAAAAATTTCAATAAATAATTTCCCAAAAAAATTATTGTAGAAAATTTTCATATAAGAAATTTCTATAGGAAAATTTCATATAAAAATTTCAATAAAAGATTTTCATATATAAAATTACAATAAAAAATTGTCATATAAAAAACTTATATACAAAATATTCATAAAAAAAATTTCTATAACAAATTTTTTATAGAAAATTTTCATACAAAAATTTTCTTTAGAAAATTTTCATATAAAAATTTTCTTTAGAAAATTTCATATAAAAATTTTCTTTAGAAAATTTCATATAAAAATTTTCTTTAGAAAATTTCATATAAAAATTTTCTTTAGAAAATTTTCATATAAAAAATTTCTACAGAAAACTTTCATATAAAAAATTTCTGTAGAAAATATTCATATAAAAAACTTCTACAGAAAATTTCCATGTAAAAAATTGCTATAGAAAATTTTGATACAAAAAATTTCTATAGAACATTTTTATATAAACAATTTCTATAGTAAATTTTCATAAAAAAAATTCTATAACAAATTTTCATAAAAAAATTTCTATAACAATTTTTTTTTCATGTAAAAATTTTCTGTAGAAATTTTCATATAAAAAATTTCTAAACAACATTTTCATAAAAAACTTTCTATAACAAATTTTTTATAGAAAATTTTCATATAAAAATTTTCTTTCAAAAATTTTTATATAAAAAATTTCTATAGAAAACTTTCATACAAAAAATTTCTATAAAAAATATTCATATAAAAAATTTCTATAGAAAAATTTGATTTAAAAATTTTCTACAGAAAATTTTGATATAAAAAATTTCTATACAAAATTTTCATATAAAAAATATCTATATAAAATTTTCATAAAAAAATTTCTATAACAAATTTTTTAGAGAAAATTTTCATATAAAAATTTTCTTTAGAAAATTTCTATACAAAATTTTTTATAAAAAAAATTTCTATACAAAATTTCCATATAAAAAATTTCCAAAGAAAATTTCATACAAAAAAAAATTCCCATATAAAAAACAACAGAAAATTTTTACATAAAAAATTTTAATACAAAATTTGTATACACATATTTTTTTATAGAATTCGAAAAAATCCTTATCATTATAAGCCCTACATAAAGGTTAAATTCGGGTTCATATTTTATTTCTTTAAAAAATAGTAACTTCACTTAATTAATTAAATAAGAGTTTTTAATACCAGATCTAGAAACTTTTCAAAATGGATTGACAAATACAGAAAAAGCCTTTAAGGATAAATAATTGTATTAAAATGTTTTCTCTTAAGCTGCCAAAACCAAAAACACTTTTTGAATTATTAAGAGTAATTTTTATTAAATACAAAACAAATTACTTTGTCTTGTAAATTACTTTGTCTTCTAAATGCGGTTTAATTTCTGTCAAATCCATGACAAAACCAAAAATGTTATTTAATTAAATAATGATAAGTCAAATATGTTATACTTTCTCGAAAAAAAAGAACAAGAAATCTCTGATATTTTTACTTTATATATTAAAATCTTTTGTATAGAATTTCTTAAAGTAGATTTTATCACCGCAAAATACCTGTAAAATTTTAAGCAAAAAAAAAAAAACAATAATCAAACATTAACAAAATGTAAAGTAAGGCACGTGACATTATACCTGACAATACCCCTGCAAAAGGAAAGCAACAAATCACATCTTATTTTCAAAATATGGGATTTATGAATTTTTATCTTTTAGAAAAGTTATTAAGATCCTGCTTATAAGTTTTTATTCCACGCCGCACACTCCCTAAGCCAGAATTTTATACAAATTTTTTACATACATTTTTTTTCTTTACTTACAATTTTTTTGTTCGTAGCTTGTTTTGTTCTGTTTGTCATTGTTTTATATCAATTTTCTACAAGACATCCGGAACAGCAAAAAAATTCTAAACAAAAAAAAAAAAAAAAAAAAATATTTTACGAGTCATGTACCACGCAAGGAAGTTCATATTTACTTACGCATTTCCAAAATGTCAAGTAGCAACATGTAGCAAAATACCAGAAATTTTTTCCACAAAAGGAAGTCACTTTGGATTTGGTTAAAGGTTTTGTAACAGAACAGTTTTAGATGTCTTGACTTTTATTCGGAAGTGAAAACTAAAGTTAGTTTTCAGTTACATAAGTGTTAGAGGAAATCTTGCGGCACTTAATATAACTGGCACAATTTTCAATAGAAAACAAATACTACCCGCGTTTGCAGATGACACTGATATTCTGGTAACTAACGCCTATTCCAAAGTCAAGAAGGAATCTAACAAAATTTATCCAGTTTTCAATGCATTAAAACCAAAACTGAATTTTTCAAAAATTTTTATAGGAAATTTTCCAAAAGTTTCTAATTTTTATAGGAAATTTTTAAAAAATTTCTTTTTTTATAGGAAATTTTTCAAAATTTTCTTATTTTAATAAGAAATTTTTAAAAAATTTCTTATTTTTATAGGAATTTTTTTAAAAAATTTCTTATTTTTATAGGAAATCTTTCAAAAATTTCTTATGTTTATAGGAAATTTTTCAAAAATTTCTTATGTTTATAGGAAATTTTTAAAAAAATTTCTTATGTTTATAGGAAATTTTTAAAAAAATTTCTTATCTTATCTTAAAGGAAATTTTCCAAAAGTTTCTTATTTTTATAGCAAATTTTTCAAAAGTTTCTTATTTTTATAGGAAATTTTTCAAAAATTTCTTATTTTTATAGAAAATTTTTCAAAAATTTCTTTTTTTATAGAAAATTTTTCAAAAATTTCTTATTCTTTTAGGAAATTTTTAAAAAATTTCTTATTTTTTTAGGACATTTTTAAAAAATTTCTTATTTTTTTTTAGGAAATTTTTAAAATATGTCTTGTTTTTAAAAAACTATTTCAAAAATGCCTTATTTTTAAGAAAATTTTTCAAAAATTTCTTATTTGTATAGGAAATTTTTCAAAAATTATTTTTATAGGAAGTTTCCCAAATTTTCTATATAAAATTCTTCAAAATTTTTTTATATTTATATGAAATTTGTATAGGAAATTTTTGAGAATTTTCTTATTTTTAAAAAATTTCTTATTTTATAGGAAACTTTTCAAAAAATTTCTTATTTTTAAAGGAAATTTGTAAAAAATTTCTTATTTTTAAAGGAAATTTTTAAAAAATTTCTTATTTTAATAGGAAATTTTTAAAAAATTTCTGATTTTTATAGGAAAATTTCGTATTTTTCAAAATGTTTTTATTATTATAGGAAGGTTTTCAAAAATTTCTCATTTTTATAGGAAATTTTTCAAAAATTTCTTATTTTTATAGGAAATTTTTTAAAAATTTCTTATTGTATAGGAAACTTTTCAAAAAATTTCTTATTTTTAAAGGAAATTTTTAAAAAATTTCTTATTTTTATAGGAAAATTTTAAAAAATTTCTTATTATTATAAGAAATTTTTAAAAGAATTTTTATTATTATAGGAAATTTTTCAAAAATTTCTTATTTTTTGTAGGAAAATTTCTTATTTTTTAAAATTCTTTTATTATTATAGGAAAGTTTTCAAAATTTTCTCATTTTTATAGGAAATTTTTAAAAAACTTCTTATTTTTCTTGGAAATTTGTCAAAAATTTCTCATTTTTATAGGAAATTTTTCCAAAATTTCTTATTTTTATAGGAAATTTTGCAAAAATTTCTTATTTTTATAGAAAATTTTTCAAAAAATTCGTATTTTTATAGGAAATTTTTAAAAAATTTCTTATTTTTATAGAATTTTTTTTTTTTTAGATTTCTTATTTTTATAGGAATTTTTCAAAAATTTCTTATTTTTAGAGGAAATTTTTCAAAAGTTTTTTATTCTTAGAGGAAATTTTTCAAAAGTTTCTTATCTTTATAGGATAATTTTCAAAAATTTCTTATTTTTATAGATAATTTTTAAAAGATTTCTTATTTTTATAGAAAATTTTTAAAAGATTTTTAATTTTTATAGGAAATTTTACAAAGATTTCTTATTTTATAGGAAATTTTATAAAAATTTATTATTTTATAGGAAATTTTATAAAAAATTCTTATTTTATAGGAAATTTTTCAAAAAATTGCTTGCCACACAAGGAGAATTTTTCGATTTGTGAATTGCTAATGCCGACTATAGCTCTCCAAATAATATTCCTTCTTTCTGTAGAAAACATATAATTCAACCAAATGCAAAAACTAAACATTTTTGCTAAAAGTTCACAACTCACCTTTGTCACAGAACATGACATATTATTATGTCGTCGTGTTGTATGAATAACTAACAGAAAGTGAACAACACAAAATATTAATTTATAATTTAAAATGATTATTGCATGTTAATAAACCATTTCATTTCAAAAATCAACTCAAATAAAAAGAAATTTTTTAAAAGCGAAAATGTAGTAGAAAGGGATATGAAGTCGAAAAACCTAAAATGAAAAATGCAAAATCATACGAACAAAATTAATTAATTAAAAGGTTTTCATATTTGTTTTAAATAAAACTTTTACGACAAATTATTTGCTGAAGAAAAAAAAAACAAAAACACAAAAATAATAACTAAGGAAATGCAATTGTTGCCTTTACTAATAGCAACGGAGGCACTGAAAACAAGAAAATTGCTAAGAACTAAATGTGTGTTGGTTGAAAGTTGTGTACACAAATTAAAACCTAGATTTCTAAAAATGACTTAAGAAGAAAAACATATAACAAAATTTTGATAAGTTGACTTTTTGTTTTTTGCCCCACTGTTAAGTGCTTCTCTAATACATTCCTAGCACTCAGTCAAAAAAACACTTTTCACCAATTGGTCTTTTGTTGTTTCTCGTTTTTATGCTTCGAGGGCAACTCTACTCTATTCATGTGTTTTAATTTTTTACTTCAATTTCATTGTTTTCAGTTTCTGAATATTCATTTTTTTTATTTTATTCCTGCTCCTGCTATTTTAATAGTCATATATTTTAAAATGCATTTTTGTTGTAATTACAAAATGCTTTTTAGTAAAGTGCATGAGTTTGCATGATATTGCCTCTATTTTTATCACCCTTTAAATAAACTATTCAGATATATGTATATATGTATATATAAAGCAACAATAATAGTAGCAACAACAATGGCACCAACAACTGAGGAAAAAAAAAACAGAATTACAAACTTTTTATTTGCCGCCAACTATAATAATAGTAGCAGAAGTAGCAGTTGTTACTGCTGCTGCTACCGTCCACAGAGGGAGTAAAACTAATCGTTTAGAGACGCCAACAGTTGGCAGTTTTTGTTTTTTAATTTCCAGAAAAAATAAATTCATCCACATTCACACATTTATTTTGCATGCCAAAGTGGCAAAAGTAATGGCATTGCTAAAATAAACTATACTTTCATTTAAATAAAAGAGGAGAAAATAATTCAGGATTATTTGCAGAGTAGGCAAATCCTATGGCTATGGGTATGGCAATGGCTCCACCATCAAAATTTTCATATAGAAAAATTTTTATCAAAATTTTCATATAGAAAAATTTTTATCAAAATTTTCATATAGAAAAATTTTAGTAAAAATTTTCATATAGAAAAATGTTGATCAAAATTTTCATATAGAAAAGTTTTGATCAAAATTTTCAAATAGAAAAATTTTGATCAAAATTTTCAAATAGAAAAATTTTGGTCAAAATTTTCAAATAGAAAAATTTTGATCAAAATTTTCAAATAAAAAAATTTTGATCAAAATTTTCATAAAGAAAAATTTTGATCAAAATTTTCATATAGAAAAATTTTGATCAAAATTTTCATATAGAAAAATGTTGATCAAAATTTTCATATTGAAAATTTTTGATCAAAATTTTCATATAGAAAAATGTTGATCAAAATTTTCATATTAAAAATTTTTGATCAAAATTTTCATATAGACAAATTTTGATCAAAATTTTCATATAGACAAATTTTGATCAAAATTTTCATATAGACAAATTTTGATCAAAATTTTCATATAGACAACTTTTGATCAAAATTTTCATATAGAAAAATTTTGATCAAAATTTTCATATAGAAAAATTTTGATCAAAATTTTCATATAGAAAAATTTTGATCAAAATTTTCATATAGAAAAATTTTGATCAAAATTTTCATATTGAAAAATTTTGATCAAAATTTTCATATTGAAAAATTTTGATCAAAAATTTCATATAGAAAGATTTTGATCAAAATTTTCATATAGAAAAATTTTGATCAAAATTTTCATAAAGAAAAATTTTTATCAAAATTTTCATATTGAAAATTTTTGATCAAAATTTTCATATAGAAAAATTTTGATCAAAATTTACATATAGAAAAATTTCGATCAAAATTTTCATATAGAAAAATTTTGATCAAAATTTTCATATAGAAAAATTTTGGTTAAAATTTTCTTATAGAAAAATTTTGGTTAAAATTTTCATATAGAAACATTTTGATAAAAATTTTCATATAGAAAAATTTTGATCAAAATTTTCATTTAGAAAAATTTTGATCAAAATTTTCATATAGAAAAATTTTGATCAAAATTTTCATATAGAAAAATTTTGATCAAAATTTTCATATAGAAAAATTTTGATCAAAATTTTCATATAGAAAAATTTTGATCAAAATTTTCATATAGAAAAATTTTGATCAAAATTTTCATATAGAAAAATTTTGATCAAAATTTTCATATAGAAAAATTTTGATCAAAATTTTCATATAGAAAGATTTTAATCAAAATTTTCAAATAGAAAAGTTTTGTTTAAAATTTTGTTTAAAATTTCCATATAGAAAAATTTTGATCAACATATTCATATAGAAAATCTTTCATCAAAATTTTCATATAGAAAAATTTTGATCAAAATTTTCATATAGAAAAATTTTGATCAAAATTTTCATATTGAAAAATTTTGATCAAAATTTTCATATAGAAAGATTTTGATAAAAATTTTCATATAGAAAAATTTTGATCAAAATTTTCATAAAGAAAAATTTTGATCAAAATTTTCATATAGAAAATTTTTGATCAAAATTTTCATATAGAAAAATTTTGATCAAAATTTTCATATAGAAAAATTTCGATCAAAATTTTCATAGAAAATTTTTGATCAAAATTTTCATATAGAAAAATTTTGATCAAAATTTTCTTATAGAAAAATTTTGGTTAAAATTTTCATATAGAAACATTTTGATAAAAATTTTCATATAGAAAAATTTTGATCAAAATTTTCATATAGAAAAATTTTGATCAAAATTTTCATATAGAAAAATTTTGATCAAAATTTTCATATAGAAAATTTTTAATCAAAATTTTCATATAAGAACACTTTGATCAAAATTTTTATATAGAAAAATTTTGATCAAAATTTTCATATAGAAAAATTTTGATCAAAATTTTCATATAGAAAAATTTTGATCAAAATTTTCATAAAGAAAAATTTTGATCAAAATTTTCATATAGAAAAATGTTGATCAAAATTTTCATATAGAAAAATGTTGATCAAAATTTTCATATAGAAAAATTTTGATCAAAATTTTCATATAGAAAAATTTTGATCAAAATTTTCATATAGAAAAATTTTGATCAAAATTTTCATATAGAAAGATTTTGATCAAAATTTTCAAATAGAAAAGTTTTGTTTAAAATTTTGTTTAAAATTTCCATATAGAAAAATTTTGATCAACATATTCATATAGAAAAATTTTCATCAAAATTTTCATATAGAAAAATTTTCATCAAAATTTTCATATAGAAAAATTTTTATCAAAATTTTCATACAGAAAAATTTTGATCAAAATTTTCATATATAAAAATTTTGATCAAAATTTTCATATAGAAAAATTATGATCAAAATTTCCATATAGAAAAATTTTGATCAAAATTTTCGTATAGAAAAATTTTAATCAAAATTTTCATATAGAAAAATTTTGATCAAAATTTTCATATAGAAAAATTTGGACAAAATTTTCAAATTTTCAATTTTGATCAAAATTTTCATAAAGAAAAATTTTGATCAAAATTTTCATATAGAAAAATTTTGGTCAAAATTTTCATATAGAAAAATTTTGATCAAAATTTTCATATAGAAAAATTTTGATCAAAATTTTCATAAAGAAAAATTTTGATCAAAATTTTCATGTAGAAAAATTTTGATCAAAATTTTCATATAGAAAAATTTTGATCAAAATTTTCATATAGAAAAATTTTGATCAAAATTTTCATATAGAAAAATTTTGATCAAAATTTTCATATAGAAAAATTTTGATCAAAATTTTCATATAGAAAAATTTTGATCAAAATTTTCATATAGAAAAATTTTGATCAAAATTTTCATATAGAAAAATTTTGATCAAAATTTTCATATAGAAAAATTTTGATCAAAATTTTCATATAGAAAAATTTTGATCAAAATTTTCATATAGAAAAATTTTGATCAAAATTTTCATATAGAAAAATTTTGATCAAAATTTTCATATAGAAAAATTTTGATCAAAATTTTCATATAGAAAAATTTTGATCAAAATTTTCATATAGAAAAATGTTGATCAAAATTTTCATATTAAAAATTTTTGATCAAAATTTTCATATAGACAAATTTTGATCAAAATTTTCATATAGACAAATTTTGATCAAAATTTTCATATAGACAAATTTTGATCAAAATTTTCATATAGACAAATTTTGATCAAAATTTTCATATAGACAAATTTTGATCAAAATTTTCATATAGACAAATTTTGATCAAAATTTTCATATAGACAAATTTTGATCAAAATTTTCATATAGACAAATTATGATCAAAATTTTCATATAGACAAATTTTGATCAAAATTTTCATATAGAAAAATTTTGATCAAAATTTTCATATAGAAAAATTTTGATCAAAATTTTCATATAGAAAAATTTTGATCAAAATTTTCATATAGAAAAATTTTGATCAAAATTTTCATATTGAAAAATTTTGATCAAAATTTTCATATAGAAAGATTTTGATCAAAATTTTCATATAGAAAAATTTTGATCAAAATTTTCATAAAGAAAAATTTTGATCAAAATTTTCATATTGAAAATTTTTGATCAAAATTTTCATATCGAAAAATTTTGATCAAAATTCTCATATAGAAAAGTTTCGATCAAAATTTTCATATAGAAAAATTTTGATCAAAATTTTCACATAGAAAAATTTTGATCAAAATTTTCTTATAGAAAAATTTTGGTTAAAATTTTCATATAGAAACATTTTGATAAAAATTTTCATATAGAAAAATTTTGATCAAAATTTTCATATAGAAAAATTTTGATCAAAATTTTCATATAGAAAATTTTTAATCAAAATTTTCATATAAAAACATTTTGATCAAAATTTTTATATAGAAAAATTTTGATCAAAACTTTTATATAGAAAAATTTTGATCAAAATTTTCATATAGAAAAATTTTGATCAAAATTTTCATATAGAAAAATTTTGATCAAAATTTTCACATAGAAAAATTTTGATCAAAATTTTCATATAGAAAAATGTTGATCAAAATTTTCATATAGAAAAATGTTGATCAAACTTTTTATATTGAAAATTTTTGATCAAAATTTTCATATTGAAAATTTTTGATCAAAATTTTCATATAGAAAAATTTTGATCAAAATTTTCATATAGAAAAATTTTTCTATATGAAAATTTTGATAAAAATTTTTCTTTATGAAAATTTTGATAAAAATTTTTCTATATGAAAATTTTGATTAACAATTTTCTATATGAAAATTTTTGTCAAAAATTTTCTATATGAAAATTCTGGTCAAAATTTTTCTATATGAAAATTTTGATAAAAATTTTTCTATATGAAAACTTTGATAAAAATTTTTCTATATGAAAATTTTGATCAAAATTTTTCTATATGAAAATTTTTATCAAAATTTTTCTATATGAAAATTATGGAAATTTAGCCATGGCCATGGCCATAGCCTTTGACTTAACACTACCCCACTTCTGCTTCATTATTATTCTGGCCGCTTGAAAGTATCTCTATTTCCAAAACTCGTTACTTGTACATGGTAATTTTAAAATTACACCATACATGCATATGCATGTTGTATTCATGTATGACTTTAAAAGTATTTGTGCACTTGCTTAAATGTCTATAGATCCTATGAGCCAAAATTATGAAATTCGAATTAAAAGTTTAAATATCATGATTCACTATATGTTTTTTTTCAAAACGGCAACAACATAAACGCTAAATTCTATTAATTTTATAAGCTTTTCGTAAAACAAAGTTTTCAACTTTGTTGTTTGTTGTAAGTTGTTTTTGCTAGTATGTAATTACATTAGAGTGCTAAAAGGATGTTCAAGGGGTAAATAGTAGAAAATATTCAAATAGTTCAAATATAAAAACGTAAAAAGTATTAGATTGAATATTATATGCATATATTTTTGTCTAAAAATTCCATACGTACCACAGTGCATTCTAATTTTCCCTAAAAGACCAAAATAATCGCTTTAATTTTCCTCTAAAAATCCTGCATATTTTCGGGGTAGTTTCTTTTTTTAATAATATACTTATCTGCAACCACTTAAACAAATTTTTCCCCAAAAACCTTCAATAAATATCTTCCTAATACCCTTCATAGACCAAAACAATAGTTCGGCAATTTTGTTAGGATATATTTACTATTGTCCTTTGGACAAAGTTGAGCATTTGTTTACACAAAAACCCATCACAGACATTTATTTGTTTACGGATTTGTTGCATTTAATTGTTTGGGTAGTTGTCTATATCTTTGTCTGTCTATCATGTGTATTCGTTGAGTTCAAAAGTGTGAGAGCGTGTCTGCGATTATGCAATTGTTTGAACTTTCCGTTAATGTTATTAGAGGAAATATTTGTAGGATTAAGGAAAATTTAATATTAACATAAGGGTTCTAAGTTTTAATTCTGGGCATAATTTGAGAGGATTTGAGCAATAAAAGAAACACAAGATCGGAAAGAAAATCAAAATTTTCATATAGAAAAATTTTAATCAAAATTTTCATATAGAAAAATTTTGACCAATATTTTCATATAGAAAAATTTTGACCAACATTTTCATATAGAAAATTTTTGACCAAAATTTTCATATAGAAAAATTTTGACCAAAATTTTCATATAGACAAATTTTGATCAAAATTTTCATATAGAAAAATTTTGATCAAAATTTTCATATAGAAAAATTTTGATCAAAATTTTCATATAGAAAAATTTTGATCAAAATTTTTATATAGAAAAATTTTGATAAAAATTTTCATATAGAAAAATTTTGATCAAAATTTTCATATAGAAAAATTTTTATCAAAATTTTCATATAGAAAAATTTTTATCAAAATTTTCATATAGAAAAATTTTGACCAGAATTTTCGTATAGAAAATTTTTGACAAAAATTTTCATATAGAAAATTTTTGATCAAAATTTTCATATAGAAAAATTTTTATCAAAATTTTCATAAAGAAAAATTTTTATCAAAATTTTCATATAGAAAAATTTTTATCAAAATTTTCATATAGAAAAATTTTATTAAAAAAAAATTTTGATTAAAAGTTTCATATAGAAAAATTTTGATTAAAATTTTCATACAGAAAAATTTTGATTATAATTTTCATATAGAAAAATTTTGATTAAAACTTTCATATAGAAAAATGTTGGTAAAAATGTTCATATAGAAAAATTTTGATCAAAATTTTTAAATAGAAAAAGTTGAATAAAATCTTCATATAGAAAAATTTTGAACAAAATTTTCATATAGAAACATTTTGATCAAAATTTTCATATAGAAAAATTTTGATCAAAACTTTCATATAGAAAAATTTTGATCAAAATTTTCATATAGAAAAATTTTGATCAAAATTATCATATGTAAACATTTTGATCAAAATTTTCATATAGAAAAATTTTGATCAAAATTTTAATAGAAAAATGTTTATCAAAATTTTCATATATAAACATTTTGATCAAAATTTTCATATAGAAAAATTATTATCAAAATTTTCATATAGAAAAATTTTGACCAGAATTTTCATATAGAAAATTTTTGACAAAAATTTCCATATAGAAAATTTTTGATCAAAATTTTCATATAAAAAAATTTTTATCAAAATTTTCATATAGAAAAATTTTTATCAAAATTTTCATAAAGAAAAATTTTTATCAAAATTTTCATATAGAAAAATTTTTATCAAAATTTTCATATAGAAAAATTTTTATCAAAATTTTCATATAGAAAAATTTTGAACAAAATGTTCATATCGAAAAATTTTGAACAAAATGTTCACATAGAAAAATTTTGATAAAAATTTTCATATAGAAATATTTTGATTAAAAGTTTCATATAGAAAAATTTGGTTAAAATTTTCATACAGAAAAATTTTGATTAAAATTTTCATATAGAAAAATTTTGATTAAAATTTTTATATAGAAAAAGTTGATCAAAATCTTCATATAGAAAAATTTTGAACAAAATTTTCATATAGAAACATTTTGATCAAAATTTTCATATAGAAAAATTTTGATTAAAATTTTCATAAAGAAAAATGTTTATCAAAATTTTCATATAGAAAAATTTTGATCAAAATTTTCATATAGAATAATTTTGATCAAAATTTTCATATAGAATAATTTTGATCAAAATTTTCATATAGAATAATTTTGATCAAAATTTTCATATAGAAAAATTTTGATCAAAATTTTCTTATAGAAAAATTTTGATAAAAATTTTCATATAGAAAAATTTTGATAAAAATTTTCATATAGAAAAATTTTGATCAAAATCTTCACAATTACTATATAAAAATTTTGATATAGTGAAATTTTTATCAAAATTTCAGTATAGTGAAATTTGATCAATACTTTTATTTTAATAAAAGTTTTCATAAAATCCTAATGCACATATGTAAAATTTTCAATAATTTTATAATTTAACACAATTTTCCACAAAACCATAATATGTGATAATAATACTTAAATAAATTTAATTTAAAAATCTCCACTCAATACAATATGTTGCACAAAATTGCATTCTAGCAATATTTATATTTTTATGACAATTTTTGCACATAAATGTGTAATAAAACCCGATTTAATCGAGGGGGAGGATAAAATACTAAAATACAGAACATAACTAAAAACACAAAGTAAATTTACTTACAAACATAAATATTTGAGTGTATGCGTTAGTTGAGTTCTGTATGTGGTTGTGTGTGTAAGAGACAGTGTGTGCATTAGGGATTATTATCTTAATATTATATGATCTGTTTACTCTCTGGTTAAAGTAGCAACCCCTTATAGAAAGAAAAATTCTAGGATAACGTTACAATACAAAAGGGTCTGTTATAAAAAGAATCCTATGTTTGTCTGTCTATTCAATTCTTTTATTTTACTTAAATATATAGTCGAGTGTGTCTGTCTATATTGGTCTGTCTGTCTATCTATCCATTTGATTGTGCTCGTGCGGTCTGTTGACTTGTTTCCATTGTTTTCTCTATTGTTTATATTGCTGTCACAGGGATTCACCCTTGACCTCTTCATTGTATTGTGTAATTCTATAAATATTTTTTTCTGTTTTAATTTTTACAATCCTGACAGTTTTACCAATAACAATATTTATTCAATAATTGTTTTTACAACTTTTGCATTGCATCCCCCTATTTACAAACATATTGTTCTTCGGTCTTTACTGCAATCGTTGTTGTTGTTTTTGCTGGTCTTGCTTTTGTTTTTGCGATTAAGGATTTAAATCCTGCAATTAGACAATATGTGAATATTTTGATATTTATATAAAAATTGGATTGGGTAATTGGAGTTTATTTTAATTATATGAAATGAACAGTGGTAAGGAGGGAAATAAAATGAAATCCTTGTTGTTAGGCAATTTTTCAAAAATTTCCTATTTTTATTATTATTTTATACTTTTAAAGAATTTCTTATTAGAATAGAAAATTTTTCAAAAATTTCTTAATTTTAAGTTTTCAAAATTTTCAAAAATTTCTTATTTTTATAGGAAATTTTCAAAAATTTTTTATCTTTATAAGAAATTAAAAATTTTTTTTCTTTTTATAGGAAATTTTTCAAAATTTTTTTTTCTTATATTTATAGAAAATTTATCAAAAATATTCTAATTTTTATAGGAAATTTTTAAAAATTGTGTTAAACAAAATTCAAGTTCAAGTTCAAGTTTTTTATTTCCATAAATTTCTTTTTTATACATGTTTTTCTAATACTATTTTAATACTAATTATATTTCCCTGCATACATTTGTATTTTTCTAGGACTAAGACATTTTTATAAATATTTACATGGCACAATAACTATTTAAGTTACGTGTAATACAATTATGTTACAAAATTTATTTGAATATTATATTATTTAAAGTTCCTCAAAAATGGAAAAAAGGATACTATTAAAAATTATGATTATATCCATACTTATAATTACTTAAAAATAGCTTAAGACTAAATGAAAAATATTTACAATAGAGAAGAAGAGGGAAGAATATATTGCACAAATATCCTATTGGGCAGTGTTGTATACAGTGTTATTAATGTTTAAAGTTCTAATTCTACGATGATTCTACGATGAGCATCTCTTAGCGTTAAAAGGTCTATCGGAGACATATACCGAATTAGATGGATGGAATCAACATCAAGAGAGCGGCCAAAACATTCCTGGACAAGACCGTTCTCGAGAGAACGTGCCTTATCAAGAAATGCCAAGCCCGATCTGATCATGTAACCATCGATACGATCAAAATTGATCCCCGCATAAACTGACCTGTTAGATGGTCTACGGTATATTCCATCAGGTCCTTGTTTGCGTTTTAAGGACAAACAAGCTACCAAGATTTTCCTCTCCCATACCCTAAGCCTTTCCATCTGGGCAGAAGAGATTCTGAACCAAACTGGAAAGGCATAAGACATAAGGGGACGGATAATCTGTCTGTAGAGTAGCAGACCCACTTTCCTATCCAAGCACCCTTGTCTACCAAGAATGCCTCGATAGATCGCAAAAGTGCGTTTTGTGCGCTGTAATACATAGTCGATGTGGCGGTAAAATTCAAAATTTTCGTGGAAGATTACGCCCAAATATTTTATCCTATCCGAAACAGTAATAAGTTCATTACCAACCATAAGGGATGGAATGAACTTCCTACTATTTGGATAAAGATATTTTCTCCTGCCCTTGATAATAATGGCAGTCGATTTTTGAATATTTAGGCGTAACTTCCACTTATTAAAGAATTCCGCCAATTTCGAAAGATATGTATTAATTTTTGAATTAATGTTTCTTGCCCGTGGACCTGAAGAAGCAATAAGTATATCGTCTGCATAAGATAAGAGAAGATCACCCTCTGATGGCTTTGGAATATCATGGACCAAAATATTGTACAAAACAGGACCGAGAAGAGAACCCTGAGGAACTCCAGCAGATACCAATTTTTCATCAGAGCGACAGTCACCCAACCTCACACTGAACTTTCTTTCGCTCAAAAAGTTTGATACAAACCTGCAAAGATGTCTATCAAATCCAAGATTTATCATCTTATATATGATTCCATTTTGCCAGGCTGTGTCAAAAGCTTTGGCAAAGTCTAAGCTCACTGCTATAGTAGGGTATCTCTTATTGAGACCCCTAGCTACATAATCAGCAAAGACTGTCAGTGCATGTGAGGTTGAGTGACCACGCTTGAATCCAAATTGAGATTCAGCAAGAACATTCCCCTCATCGATCCTGTCATTAATTTGACTAAGAATAAAGAATTCCAAAAGTTTCCCAAAGGAAGATAGAAGTGAAATTGGCCTGTAATTGCTACATAACTTAGGGTCAGTTTTTGGCTTTGGAATTGGCACAATGATGGCTTTTTTCCAATTACGTGGAAAGTAGCCGATATTAATGCAGTGATTGAAAAGAACTGCCATAAAACGCCAAGTTTCTTTTCGAGTTTTCTTAAGAACTACGTCTCGACTTTTTGTTTGGTCTCCGTTTTATGGCAGCACCCATCATCTCTGCTTGAATAAAGCCAAAACTACCCCCATTATTACCATCAGCTGTTAGTGACTGACCAAATGCTGTAATTGGTTCGTCATGCAAATCATTGACTCGGTCCAAAACAGTCTCTGAAAATAAGTCATTGTTAGTTTGTTTTCCACCTTGGTGAACATCAGAGAAGTAATCCGCTAGCAGATTAGCTTTTCTACTGTCATCAGATACCAAGGTGTTCCCTGGGTCTAGTAAGTCATGTATGGTCAACCGTTTATTCTGTCCAGTCGCAGCCCTAATAGTCTTAAATGTCTTGTCATTGAGGTGTATACTCCCAAGGAACTTCTTCCAGTTTTTGCGCTCAAAATTGGCAATTCGCCTTTAATAATTTTATCCAAATTTTTAATATCAGCTTTTAGAATACGACACCTTCCAGGGTCTCCACAACGTCTCACAAGACGACGTAACCTCTTCTTCTCTGCTATAAAGCGCAAGATATTTGTAGGAAGTTTAAGAAGGCCCTTTCTACCAACTACTATTTTTGGAATAGAGATATCCATAGCTTTTTGGAAAGCCCTTTCAAGAGTCTCAACGCAATTGTCAATTTCTTGCTCGCCAACATTCTCGTTCAATGGAAGCATACGACCTTCAAGTTCCCTATTCAAAGTCATGTTAAAAAGTCCTCTGTTCATTTTGTCATAATTAAGAATGGTCGGTTTTATCCGACCTAGGCAGTCCGAAATGTCAAAAACAATCTCAACCGATTTATGGTTCGACTCAAAATCAATTGTTTTAAGTCCACCACCATTCACCGACGGAGGTATATCGGCAGAAGTCAATACCACATCAATATATGAGGATGATACATCAGTTACTCTTGTTGGCCCGTCCGTAGGGTGAATTACCAGATTCGGATTATCCAATAGCAGATCGTGAAGACGACGACCGCTGGAACATATAACTGAGTCTCCCCAAAAAGGATGTCTGGCATTCAAATCTCCCGCTACAATTAAGTTACCTTTATTGGCCATATCTAAAATCGGTGTGAGATCATCTCTTGACATTGTACCTACAGGTCTGCGATACATTGACACAAATGTCAAGGTACCGCCATTTAGTCTACGGATTTTGACAGCTGTATTTTCTATAGAGCCAGTATTAATAATGATTCTCTCACTATTAATACTATCCCTAACGAAGACAGCTGTCCCGCCTCTTCCGTTTTGTCTATTCTGTCTATAAATAACGTACCCGTCTATGTCCAGCTTATGCCGAGGACTAAGTCCATGTTCAGCCATAAGCAGTACGTCAGGTCTATGTTGGTCCAAAAATAGTTTTAAATAATGTCTTTTATGTCTAGAAATTATTGAATTTGCATTAACGAATATGCATTTGATTTGTCTAGCCATGATGACTTAATGAATATAGCATACCAAGCAAGGCCTTGGATTTCCCTTCGTCAGATTTGATATTTTGGTACTCTTTAGTAAAGCTACCAATATTCTTAAGACATGAGAGTAGGCTACCTCCAAGAAGACGTTTGCAATCACGATCAATTACATCAAATTGTGACATTGCACTTTGTAAAGTTATACCATCATTAGAGGATGGCAAAGTTTTTTGTGCAGATTTTGCTGAAATGTTACCTGCTAACGCTGATGCATAAGAAACACCAGGTTTTACATTGACGAAAGGAACACCGGACTTAATAGGCGGTGGTGAATTACGAGTTTGATTATTCGAAGCCGTTTTTTGGCTTTGAATTTTATTTAAAATTTCCAACCTTCTTGGGCATTGCCGAAAACTAGCAGTGTGCCCCTCAACTCCGCAGTTAACGCATTTAACCGGGATGCCTATTTTCGTTACAGCTTTACCTATAACTGGATCGTGTGCAGTAGTTTGCTCAGTATTACTATCTTTGTCCGGAATCCTACAGTTTCCAGGTCCGTGTGACTCACCACACTTCACACACCTGTATGGCATGTTGCAGTTTGCCGAGGTGTGACCAAAACGCTGACAATTAAAACACTGAATAACAGCGCCGCGTTTGAATTTGCGCAAAGATATCAGATTCTCTTGAAATCTGAAGCAACCATTTATCATTATAAAGTTTGACTATTCTAACAATTTCCATATTTATATGGAGTTCATTCAAATGTACCGTTACATCTTCAACGGAATATGTCCCCGATAGGCCCTCTATAACCAAAGAAAATGGTCTTTGTCCTCTAGGGGTATAAGTATAAAAGTTGACCTTTTTGTCAACCAATAATTTTTTGCATTTTTCAAAATCGCTAAGAGTGCAAACTCCAATATTGGTAGCATTTCTGCTCATAATTTTAATATTAAAATTACTGTGCCCTAAATGATTTTTAATAACTAAAGACATGTCTTTGACGTTAATATTGTATGTGGTAATGATAAAACAAAATTCCAAAAATTTCTTAATTTTATAGAAATTTTTTCTAAAGTTTCTTAGTTTACAAAAATTTTCTATTAAAAAAAAAAATATCTTATTTTTATAAAAGAGTAAGGAAAACTTCTAATTTTATAGGAAACTTGCCAAAATTTTCTAATTTTTATAGGAATTTTTTTAAAAATTTCTTATTTTTAAAGGAAATTAAAATTTTTTTTTTATAGGAAATTAAAAAAAAATTTCTTATTTTAGAACAAAATTTTTTACCATTTTTTTATTTTTATAGGAAATTTTTCAAAATTTTTTAATTTTTTTACAAAATTTTTCAAAAATTTCTTAGTTCTATAGAAAAATTTCCAAAAATTTCTTATATTTATAGAAACGTTTAAGCAATTTATAATTTTTATAGGAAATTTATCACAAATTTCATATTTTTATATGAAATTTTTTAAAAATTTATTATTTTTAGAGGAATTCTTTTTCAAAATTTCTTATTTTTAAAGGAAATTTTTAAAAAATTTCTTATTTTGATAGGAAATTTTTCAAATATTTTTTATTTTCAAACGGAGTTTTTAACGCTTTTTCATTTTTTCAGAAAATTCTTCAAAAATTTCTTATTTTTATAAGAAATTTTTAGAATTTCTTATTTTTTTAAGAAGTTTTTCGATTTTTTCTATACATTTTTTTAAACTTCTTTATAAAAAATTTTATTTTTATAGATAATTTTTCAAAAAGTTCTATTTTTGTACCGAAAATTTTTTAAAAACTTCATATTTTTGTAGAGAAATTTTCAAAAATGTCTTATTTTAGTACGAAATTTTTCCAAAATTTCTTATTTTGAATAGTAGGAAATTTTTCAAAACTTTTTTAGAACTTTCTTATTTTTTAAAATTTCTTGTCTTTATAGATAATTTTTCAAAAATTTCTTATTTTATTGCAAATTTTTCAAAGCTTTCCTTTTTTTTTGTAAGAAATTTAAAAAAAAATTCTTATATTTGTAAGAAATTTTTCAGAAATGTCCTTTATTTAAGGAAATTTTTTTTAAAATATCTTATTTTTAAAGCAAAATTTTTAAAATCTTATTTTTATATATGCAAAAATTTCTTATTTTTAAGGAAATTTTTTAAAAAATTTCTTATTTTTATAGGAACTTTTACAAAAATTTCTGCTTTTGGTAGGAAATTTTTAAAAATTTCTTTTCATAAAAAATTCTTTTTAAAAAATTTCCTATTTTTATAGGTAATTTTTAAAAAATTTCTTTTTATAAGAAATTTTTTAAAAATTTCTTATTTTTTGCAAAATTTTTCAAAAACAGTTTTTTTTATGAAAATTTTCAAAAATTCTATATTTTTATAGGAAATTTTTTGAAAATTTATTATTTTTATGGAAATTTTTCAAAATTTTCTAATGTTTATAAGAAATTTCTCATTTTCATAAATTTCTTATTTTTAAAGGAAATTTTTTAAAATTTTCTTATTTTGATAAAATTTTCTTATTTTCATAGAAAAACTTTGAAAAAAATTTCTTAGTTTTATAAAAAATTTTTCAAAAAAAAATTTCAAAAATTTCTGATTTTTAAATTTATTTTTCAAAATTTATTTTAAAAATTTCTTATTTTTAAAGGAAGTTTTGCAAAATTTATTTATTTTTTTTAAATGTCATATTTTTATAGAAATATTTTAAAATTTTCTTATTTTTAGAGGAAATTTTCGAAAATTTCTTATTTTAATGGAAAACTTTTAAAAAAAATCTTATAGTTTTTAGGAAATTTTTCAAAAATTTTCTAGTTATATAAAAGTATTTTTCAAAAATGTCTTATTTTATAGGAAATTTTTTAAATTTATTTTTATTTTTATAGGATATTTTTTTTAGTTTTTTATTTTGATAGGAAATTTTTAAAAAAATTCTTATTTTTATAGGAATTTTTCAAATATTTCTTATTTTTATAGAAAATTTTTGAAAATTTCTTAATTTTATAAGAATTTTTTAAAGTTTCCTATTTTGATAGGAGGTTTTTAAATAATTTAACTAAGTATTGGTCTCTTAATTCTTTTCTTCTTTTGATTAGTTTTGAAAGTACTTAAAAAATCAATTAAAAATGGAGCAAAATTAATTAAATTTTTCAACTCTTCAAATCATCTTCAAATAACCTTTTTCAAAACAATTGACCATATTAATTGTTTAAGGCAAATGTTCATGATTTCATCTTCATAAAAAGTCTTAAAAGTATCCATTTCCTCTTTTTATGATTATTAACAATAAATTAAACTTTAAACAAGACAAGAGAAATAAAATAACTTTATGGCCCCTTTTCAAAAAGATGTTATCAACACAAATCTGAGTTTTATTAAATTTTTTTATTTTTTCCTTTAGTGGGTTGGAGTTTTGGTCATCGTTTGCCTATAAAAATACGAAATATAAATTTTACAACATTAACACCTAATAAAATTCATAATTTTTAACGCGTTTTTCTTGTTTTAATTTTCATAAACACGCGTTGGTATTAATTTTTGTTCATAATATTTTATTCATTTTGTTTTTTTATTCCAAAGAAATTTTCCATCTTATTTACATTTTAATTTCTGTTTGTTTTTCCGTTTGCGAGTGTCTTCGCTTTTTTCATTTGGAAGCTTTCAAGTAAATAAATTTTGGGATATAAAAAAGAGCATCTAAGGGAGGGGGGAAGTTGTGGCTGTAGTTAGAGACTATTTGGGTAGTTATACACACACACTCTCACAGCAATAATAAATATCAAAGAGTAATAAAAAATTAATAAAGCAGCGATTAGAAATACAACAAACAACCCCTCAAAACACCCTTTTGATCCTTTAAGGAAATTTTAGCATGATGCAGGATACTAAAACGTGAAAAAGAAGAAGAAGAAATAAAACAAACGTCATCATACTCATACACCCTATTTTACACCACAAAGCAAAACACATCCTTTGAATTTATTTACTTCTGGTTTAAGGGTCTTTTCTCTATGTTATTTTAACATTTATTGCTTTTTCTGTGGATGTATGTGTTTTGCTTTTTTTCTAACACACTTGTTGTATCCTTTTCTTTCTGTGTATGTTTTAGGTTTAAGCTGAAAGTAGGTTGATTCCTTGCTTCCTTCATTTAGAATGATTTTGGGATTTGAAAATAATTTCAAATTCAATTTTCGGCAATGGCACGCAAAGGACCCACTTAAGATTTTGGTTTTCCCAAAAAAAAAAAAGAAATACAAACTCCCCAATACGTTTAAGAAACGTTAAAAAAAAAGGAAAGAAAAAATAAAAATTAAACCTTAAAGAGTTGGTTGTCAAGAAAAATGTCTGTGGTAAAACACATACACTTACATTTAGTCAAGAAATGTCTCAAGTAAATTTCCTTATGCAGGATAACATCATGTTTATTTGATCGAGAAAGACTGAGTATGTGTACTACACATATGTAAAAAGAAAACATGTCTTATATTTATAAATGTTTGTCTTTATATTTCCTTACATATATGTATGCATGAATGTTAGTACATATTTAAAAAGTTTAGTAGACTTTATCAATTTCTTTGTATTGCACCCGCATGTATTGGATTAGTAACTTGGAAAATATTTTTTCTTTTAAAATATCATTTACTCTATATACTAGGATTTTTGTTAATAAAAGATTAAAAAATCTTTTTTAAACTCTTAGGAATAGAATCAAATAAGGAAAAACATTTTCCTTTACAAGAAGGCTCAATAAAAGTTCAAAAAAGTTCATAAAAAATGAAAAAGTTTCTTATAAAAATCAAAATTTCTTACAAAAATAAGAAATTTTTGAAAAATTTCATATAAAAATAAAAAATTTTGGAAAAATTTCCTGTAAAAATAAGAAATTTTTAAAAAATTTTCCATCAAAATAAGAATAACAAATTTCTTTCCTATAAAAATAATAAATTTGTAAAGAAATTCCTAGAAAAATAAGAAATTTGTGAAAAAATTCCTATAAAATTAAGAAATTTTTGAAAAAATTTTTATAAAGATAAGAAATTTTTAAAAAATTTCGTATGAAAATAAGAAATATTTAAAAAATTGCCTATAAAAATAAGAAATTGTTATAAAAATTTCCTATAAAAATATGAAATTAAGAAAACATCATATAAAAAAGTCATTTTAAACAAAATTCCTATAAAAACAAACAATTTTTTAAAAATTTCCTATAAAAATATAAATTTTTTAAAAATTTCCTATAAAAATAAAAAGTTTTTAAAAATTTCCTATAAAAATAGAAAATTTTAAAAAATTTCCTATAAAAATAGAAATTTTTTTAAAAATTTCCTATAAAAATAGAAACTTTTTAAAAATTTCCAATAAAAATAGAAATTTTTTCAAAATTTCCTACAAAAATAGAAATTTTTGACAAATTTCCTATAAAATAAGAAATTTTAAAAAAATTTCTTCGCAAAATACGAAACTTTTGAAAAATTTCCTATAAAAATAAGAAATTGTTTAAAAATTTCCTATTATAATAAGAAATTTTTAAAAAATTTCTATAAAAATAAGAATTTTTGAAAAATTTTCTGTAAAAATAAGAAATTTTTGAAAAATTTCCTACAAAAATAAAAAATGTTTGAAAAATTTCCAATAAAAATAAGAAATTTTTGAAAATTTTTCTATAAAAATAAGAAGTTTTTGAAAAATGTCCTATATAAACAAGAAACTTTCAAAAAACTTTCCTATAAAAATAAGAAATTTTTGAAAAGTTTCCTATAAAAAATAATATTTTTTTTAATTTCCTTTAAAAATAAAAATTTTTTGAAAAATTTCTTATAAATTTTTGAAATATGTTAAGTTTATTCTTAAAATTTTGAAATAAATATTTTTATGGTCCTTCTTAATTCACATGCATTAGTATTTTTCTTATATGTAGGCGTCTATGTCTAAACTTTTCTTAAAGCCAAAATATAAAATAAACTTGGAAAATATGCATTTTCTTAAAATAAATCTTCTCATCCGAAAAATACTTTAAATATTTAAACTTTTGCAAAAGAAAATGGAGGCAGATCATTGACCTTTTTGTTTCTTTACCAATTTGTAAAGCAAAGGATACGCAAGGATTAAGGAATAACATTTTTTATAAGATAAAATGAGTGTGTGTTTGTAATTAAAAGGATATTGATGGAATTGATACAGGTTTTTGCAAAAGCTTAAGGTTGAAAGTTTAAGATTTTTACGGCATAGTATTTTAAATGGACTTAACACCTGCAGCAATAAATTAAAATACAACAATAAAAAAAATATTAAAAAGTGCATTTAAAAAATTATCAGGCTTTTTATGAAAGGCTTTTACATTCCTAGATATATCGGAAAATTTCTTAATTAAACTTAGAAGAAAACTATCTTTGATAATATTAAAAGCATTTCAGCACAAAGTCAAGATACCTTTTCCGTATTTTGTCGTAAAACATCCATAATACCTTAAAGGTAAAAAGCATTTAAAAAATTGTCCTTTCTTGGTTCATTGTTCTCCTGACAGCCAGTTATTATTTCTATAATGCATTTACCATTTTCTCTTTTGACATAAAACAGATTCAATACATTTTGAAGCCTTTTTCGCTTTTCCTCTTCAAATGCATTAATACAAAATTTTACGAAATTGAATTTGCTGCGATTTGCCAGCGAAACTGTATAAGTGATTGCATAACAAAAGTGTGAGTGATTTCGAGAGCAATATCGAATGTTCGATATCACTTTACAAAAGACCGTTTCCATAATTGAATCTTGGCTATGTAATAGACAAGTACCTCCGTTTTTTCTGCATAAAAACTCTATATATGATTTTGTGTATATCTTTGTTTTATTCTTTACTGCCGCTTTTTGCTACGAGAAAAAGCAAAATAAAATGCAATAAAATCTATTGTACAAAGCAAAGACACCAACTACAAAAGCTATAAAAGGAACTGAAAGAGGGCATAAAAAGACGTCATTTGTACGATGAATGGGATGCATTAGCGTTTGTCACTCAAACATTTACACACTAGAATATTTGCATGTGAAAAGCTCCACATTGTCCCATTACGAAAAACTTTTTTAAAAGGCCCTTAATAGAGTCATAAACAGTTAAAATGAAACCAATTTCACAAAAAAATTTAAGTTTATGTTTATTTTTCCAAATTTCTAATTGTTATAAGAAAATCTTATTTTTATAGGAATTTTTTTAAAATTTTTTTATTTTTGTAGGAACTTTTTTTAATTTTTTTTTTATAGGAAATTTTTTAAAAATTTCTTATTTTAAAGGAAATTTTTCAATATTTTCTCAATTTTATAGACACTTATTCAAAAATTTCATATTTTTCTCAGGAAATTTTTCCAAATTTCTTATTTTTATAGAAATTTTTTCCAAAACTTCATATTTTTATAAGAAATTTTTCCAAAATTTCTTATTTTTATAGATAATTTATTCAAAAATTTCGGATCTTTAATGAACATTTTTGAAAAATTTCTTATTTTTATAGGAAATTTTTCAAAAATGTCTTATTTTTATAGGAAATTTCTTATTTTTATAGGAAATTTTTCAAATATTTCTTATTTTTATAGGAAATTTTCAAAAATTTCTTATTTTTATAGGAAATTTTTCAAAAATTTCTTATTTTTATATGAAATTTTTTAAAAATTTCTTATTTGTATATAAAATTTTTCAAAAATTTCTTATTTTTATAAAAAAAATTTTCAAAAATTTCTTATTTTTATAAAAAAAATTTTCAAAAATTTCTTATTTTCATAAAAAAAATTTCAAAACCTTTTTATTTTAATAGGAAATTTGTAAAAAAAAAATCTAATTTTTACAGGAATTTTTTCAAAAATTCCTTATTTTCATAGGAAATTTCCAATTTTTGTAGGAAATTTATCAAAAATTTCTGGTTTTTAAAGAAAATTTAGTATTTTTATAGGAAATATCTCAAATATTAATTATTTTGAAGGAAATTTTTCAATAATTTATTATTTTTTTTGTAGGAAATTTCTTATTTTTATAGGAAATTTTGAAAAAATTTCTTATTTTTATAGGAAATTTTGAAAAAATGTCTTATTTTTATAGGAAATTTTGAAAAAATTTCTTATTTTTATAGGAAATTTTGAAAAAATTTCTTATTTTTATAGGAATTTTTTTTTTATAGGAAATTTTCATAGGAAAATTTGAAAAATTTCTTATTTGTATAGAACTTTTTTCAAACATTTTTTATTTTTATAGAACATTTGTCAAAAATTTCTTATTGTTATAGGAAGTTTATCGAAAATTTCTTATTTTTATAAGAAATTTTTTAAATTTTTTTATTTTTATAAAAAATTTTTTAAAACTTTCTTATTTTTATAGGAGCTTTGTTCAAGTTCAAGTTCAAGTTTTTTATTTCCATAAATTTCTTTTTTATACATGTTTTTCTAATACTATTTTAATACTAATTATATTTCCCTGCATACATTTGTATTTTTCTAGGACTAAGACATTTTTATAAATATTTACATGGCACAATAACTATTTAAGTTACGTGTAATACAATTATGTTACAAAATTTATTTGAATATTATACTATTTAAAGTTCCTCAAAAATGGAAAAAAGGATACTATTTAAAATTATGATTATATCTATACTTATAATTACTTAAAAATAGCTTAAGACTAAATGAAAAATATTTACAATAGAGATAGGATAGAGGGAAAATTATTTACAAAACGTGAAGAGGGAAGAATATATTGCACAAATATCCTATTGGGCAGTGTTGTACACAGTGTTATTAATGTTTAAAGTTCTAATTCTACGATGATAGAACATCAGGTTTGCACCCTGGTATAGAAGATTAGCATCTCTTAGCGTTAAAAGGTCTATCGGAGACATATACCGAATTAGATGGATGGAATCAACATCAAGAGAGCGGCCAAAACATTCCTGGACAAGACCGTTCTCGAGAGAACGTGCCTTATCAAGAAATGCCAAGCCCGATCTGATCATGTAACCATCGATACGATCAAAATTGATCCCCGCATAAACTGACCTGTTAGATGGTCTACGGTATATTCCATCAGGTCCTTGTTTGCGTTTTAAGGACAAACAAGCTACCAAGATTTTCCTCTCCCATACCCTAAGCCTTTCCATCTGGGCAGAAGAGATTCTGAACCAAACTGGAAAGGCATAAGACATAAGGGGACGGATAATCTGTCTGTAGAGTAGCAGACCCACTTTCCTATCCAAGCACCCTTGTCTACCAAGAATGCCTCGATAGATCGCAAAAGTGCGTTTTGTGCGCTGTAATACATAGTCGATGTGGCGGTAAAATTCAAAATTTTCGTGGAAGATTACGCCCAAATATTTTATCCTATCCGAAACAGTAATAAGTTCATTACCAACCATAAGGGATGGAATGAAATTCCTACTATTTGGATAAAGATATTTTCTCCTGCCCTTGATAATAATGGCAGTCGATTTTTGAATATTTAGGTGTAACTTCCACATATTAAAGAATTAAGCCAATTTCGAAAGATATGTATTAATTTTTGAATTAATGTTTCTTGCCCGTGGACCTGAAGAAGCAATAAGTATATCGTCTGCATAAGATAAGAGAAGATCACCCTCTGATGGCTTTGGAATATCATGGACCAAAATATTGTACAAAACAGGACCGAGAAGAGAACCCTGAGGAACTCCAGCAGATACCAATTTTTCATCAGAGCGACAGTCACCCACCCTCACACTGAACTTTCTTTCGCTCAAAAAGTTTGACACAAACCTGCAAAGACGTCTATCAAATCCAAGATTTATCATCTTATATATGATTCCATTTTGCCAGGCTGTGTCAAAAGCTTTGGCAAAGTCTAAGCTAACTGCTATAGTAGGGTATCTCTTATTGAGACCCCTAGCTACATAATCAGCAAAGACTGTCAGTGCATGTGAGGTTGAGTGACCACGCTTGAATCCAAATTTAGATTCAGCAAGAACATTCCCCTCATCGATCCTGTCATTAATTTGACTAAGAATAAAGAATTCCAAAAGTTTCCCAAAGGAAGATAGAAGTGAAATTGGCCTGTGATTGCTACATAACTTAGGGTCAGTTTTTGGCTTTGGAATTGGCACAATGATGGCTTTTTTCCAATTACGTGGAAAGTAGCCGATATTAATGCAGTGATTGAAAAGAACTGCCATAAAACGCCAAGTTTCTTTTCGAGTTTTCTTAAGAACTATGTCCGGGATACCATCAATCCCACTCGAGTTTTTGTTATAGGAACTTTGTCAAAAATTTCTTATTTTTATAGGAATTAAAAAAAAATTATTTTTGTAGGAACTTTTTTTTAAATTTCTTTTTTTATAGGAAATTTTTTAAAAGTTTCTTATTTTTAAAGGAAATTTTTCAAAATATTCTCAATTTTGTAGACAATTTTTCAAAAATTTCCTATTTTTAAAAGATTTTTTTTAATTTCATATTTTTTTTAGGAAATTTTTCCAAATTTCTTATTTTTATAGAAACTTTTTCCAAAATTTCATTTTTTTATAAGAAATTTTTCCAAAATTTCTTATTTTTATAGGAAATTTTTCCAAAGTTTCTTATTTTTATAGAAAATTTATTCAAAAATTTCTGATGTTTAAAGAACATTTTTGAAAAATTTTTTATTTTTATAGGAAATTTTTCAATTTTTTTTATTTTTATAGGAAACATTTCAAAAGTTTTTGATTTGTAAAAGATATTTTTAGAAAATTTCTTTATTTTATAAGATTTTTTTTTAATTTTTTTTTTATAGGATATTTTTCAAAAATTTCTAATTGTTAGGAAAATTTTTCAAAAATTTCTTATTTGTATAGGAAATTTTTCAAAAAATTTCTTATTTTTTAAAGGAAATTTTTCAAAAATTTCTGATTTTTATAGAAAATTTTTCAAAAATTTGTTATTATTTGTAAAAAATTTCTCATTTTTACAGGAAGTTTTTCAAAAGTTTCTTATTTTTATAGAAAATTTTCTATTTTTGTAGGAAATTAATCAAAAAATTTTGTATTTTTATAGGAAATATCTCAAATATTTATTATTTTAAAGGAAATTATTCATTAATTATTTTTTTTTTAGGAAATTTTAAATTTTTTTTAGAAAATTTTTTAAAAATTTCTTATTTTAAAGGAAATTTTGCGAAAATTTCTTATTTTTATAGGAAATTTTGCAAATTTGTATATGAAGTTTTATAAAAGTTTCTTATCTTTATACACAAATTTTTTAAAATTTTCTTATTTTTATAGAAATTTTTTCCAAAATGTTTTATTTTTATAAGAAGTTTCTCATCCTTTAAGGAATTTTTTTTAGAAAATTTTAGATTTTTTATAAGAAATTTTTAAAAAAATTCTTATTCTGATAGAAAATTTTTCAGAAATTTCTTATTTTTATATGATTTTTTTTAAATTTTTTATTTTTTAAATTTTTTGAAGAATTTTTTATATTTATAAGAAATTCAAAAAAAAAAATGTGTATTTTTTAATGGATTTTTTTTTTTTAATTTCTTATTTTTATAGAATGTTTTTTATTTTTTTGTTTCTTTGAATTAGAAATGTTCAAATTTTTTTTTAATTTTAAAAAAATTGCATTTTTTTTTATAGAATATGTTTCAAAAATTTCATATTTGAAAAAAAAAAATTCATAAACATTCCAAAACTTTAAATTTTTAAAGAAAATTTGTCAAAAATTTCTTAATTTTGGATAAAATTTTTTATTTTTTTAAATAATTGGTATTATTATGATTGTTTTTTGATTTTTTTTTTTTAATTTCTTAGTTTTCTTTAAAATTTTTAGAAATTTCTTATATTATAGAAAATTCTTCGTAATATTAGTGGCCTTACCTAGTACCTCCCTGAAGCAGTCAAACCTCGATGGCATGCATGTATGTATATTCTCATCAAAGGTACTTGTCCGTGTATTCATGTTTGTGGGTATGTTTGTGTATTCTATTGTATTTGTTTATATTGATATTTGCAGAATATGCATAAATGCATAAAGCAATACAAGAAAATTAGAATTGAAAGAATCAACAAAAAAATCATAAAAATAAAAATCTATATTAAAAAGAAGGTATTAAGCTTTTACATAATGGTTCTTTGAAAATTGCGCGCAATGACAAAAGATGCATGACATAAAAAGGGAGCATCTACTCGTAAAAGTTTAGTGGTGCCTTATTCCCTTTCAAGGAGAATTTCCTTTCAAACTGAAACCATTTTAGCAGCATAAAACGATGAAATGAGTTTCAATATTTGATTATTATTTTTCTTTACTTTTGCCCTAAAGCATACTTTTGAGGCGAAGGATGTTTAAATATTTCATAGTTGTTTTGCGGTGAAATTGTTGCATATGTATACGAGTATGTTAGTTACAATAGTATTTTCTACTTGCACAGCAGACCTAGATATTCTATTAAAGATTTTATAAGAAAAGATCATCAGGGTTAAATTTATCGAATATGAAGACGAAGCGTTTTCTATAAGGATTATTACATATGTGTTTAAATTAGTTTTTATATTATTCTATTACAAGTTAGTTTTTAATTAAGTTTTTTGAATTATCTTATAGGAATTCGTATACTATTATCAAATATTTATATTACAAAGCATTTATTTTCATAAAGAATTTTCAAAGCACTATATAATTACATTTTTGATGATGTTTCAATCAAAAATTTTAAGTTATATAATAAATTTTTTAAAAATTTTTACAGGAAATTTTAAAAAATTTCTTGTGTCTAAAAGAAATTTTTAAAAAATTTCTTAACTTTGAAAAATTTCCTATAAAAATAAGAAATTTTACTAAAATTTTCTATAAAAATAAAGATTTTTGAAAAATTTCCTTAATAAGTAAGAAAATTTTGAAAAATTTCCGAAAAAAATTTGAAATTTTGAAAAAATTTCTTATTTTTTTTTTATTTTTTTAGGAAATTAAAAACAAAATTTTTTATTTTTATAGGAAATTTTTCAAACAAAAATTTTTTTTAAAATATTTTTTACAAAGTTCACATTTTTATTGGAAATTTTTCAAAAATTTCTTACTTATTTAGAAAATTTTTCAAAAATTTCTTATTTTTATAGGAAATTAAAATATAGGAATTTTTTTTTAACAAGTTTTTAAAAATATCTTATTTTTATAGGAAATTTTTCAAAAATTTCTAATTTTTATAGGACAATTTTCAAAAATTTTCTTATTTGTATAGGAAATTTTTCAAAAATTTCATATTTTTGTAGGAAACTTTTTAAAAATTTCTTATTTTTGTAGAAAATTTTTTAAAAATGTCTTATTTTAATAGAAAAATTTTCAAAAAATTCTTATTTTTATAGGAAATTTTTCAAAAATTTCCTATTTTTGTAAAAAACACTTTTTTATTTTTAGAGGAAATTTTTCAAAAATTTCCTATTTTTATAAGAAATTTCTTATTTTTATATAAAATTTTTCAAAAATGCACTTTTTCTAAAGAAAATTTTCAACAAATTTCTTATTTTTATAGGAAATTTTTCAAAAATTTCTTATTTTTATAGGAAATTAAAATATAGGAAATTTTTTTTAACAAGTTTTTAAAAATATCTTATTTTTATTGGAAATTTTTCAAAAATTTCTAATTTTTATAGGACATTTTTAAAAAATTTTCTTATTTGTATAGGAAATTTTTCAAAAATTTCATATTTTTGTAGGAAATTTTTTAAAAATTTCTTATTTTTGTAGGAAATTTTTCAAAAATGTCTTATTTTTATAGGAAAATTTTCAAAAAATTCTTATTTTTATAGGAAATTTTTCAAAAATTTCCTATTTTTGTAAAAAACACTTTTTTATTTTTAGAGGATATTTTTCAAAAATTTCCTATTTTTATAAGAAATTTCTTATTTTTATATAAATTTTTCCAAAAATGTACTTTTTCTAAAGGAAATTTTCAACAAATTTCTTATTTTTATAGGAAATTTTCCAAAAATTTCTTATTTTTTGTAGAAAATTGCTCAAAAATTTCTTATTTTTATAAGAAACTTTTCAAAAATTTCTTATTTTTATAGGAAATTTTTCAAAAATTTCTTATTTTTATCGGATATTTTTAAAAAAATTTTTATTATTTTTATAGAAAATATTTAAAAAAATCTTATTTTTATAGGAAATCTTTCAAAAGTTTCTTATTTTTATAAGAAGTTTCTTATTTTTATAGGAAATTTTCCAAAAATTTCTTAATTTTATGTAAATTTTCCAAAAATTTATTATTTTAAAGAAAATTTTTGAAAAATCTTATATTTTTATAGGAAATTTTTTTGAAAACTTTTTATGTTTTGTGTGAATTTTTTAAAAAATTTCTTATTTTTATAGAAAATTTCTTAAAAATTTCTTATTCTTATAGGATTTTTTTCAAAAATTTATTATTTTTTAAAGATTTAAGAGTTTCTTATTTTTATTGGAAATGTTTCAAAAATTTCTTATTTGTATAAGAATTTTTCTTTTAATTTCTTATTTCTTTAGTAGTTATATAAAAATTACTTATTTTCATAGGAATCATTTTTATTTCTATTAAAATAAGAAATTCTTCAAATATTTTTTCTTTTTGTAGGAAAGTTTAAAAAAATTTCTGCTTTTGATAGAAAATTTTACAAAAACTTCTTAGTTTTATAGGAAATATTTCAATCTTTTTTAAGGAAATCTTTAAAAAAAAATTCCTAGTATTATAGGAAAATTTTCCAGATATTCTTATTTTTTAGGAAATCTTTTAAAAAATTCCTATTTTCAAAGGAAATTTTTCAAAAATATATATTAAAGTATCTAGTATCTAGTGCAGTTTTACAATTAAATTAATTTTAAATTATGCATAAGCGAACGAATGAATGAATATGTATGAAAAGCAGCATCATTTCATGAATGGAAATAGAATTCGCTGCCCGTTTACGTGTATGTCAAAATGTGTGAGAGTTTGGTTTTGGTTTGCTTGAGATTGCTAGGAGATTTCTCCATTGTTTAAGTAGATATCTCTGAATTTTCCCCAATATCTAAGTATTTCGAAGAATTTGTAGGAATATGTGGTTGTTATGGCTTAGTTCCGTTGTCGTCATCCCCATCACTGACGACGTTGTTGTTTGTTATCGAATCTCTTTAAATGGCAGCCGGGACATTGGGTATGAACTTCCTGCTTTGTAACAACTACTTCCTCTCAGATACACATCACCCCTTACCGAGAACGGCATCATCGTCATCATCACCACCACTTCCACTAACCAACCGTAACCTCGACTTTTATTCAAGCTTATCAGACAATGGCATGTTAAACGTTGGAATTTTACTTAACAATTCACCTTTGGTGCGCCTTGCCAAAACCTTTATTGCAAATTCAGTTCTTGACTACAATTCTCTGGAGTCGCGACCTTAGAACAGCAACAACAATAAAGCAATAATAACAACAAGTGAGGTATAACAACAATTAAAGTACATCAGAATCGCTTATTTACTTCAAATGTGATATAACTCTATTTGAAATACATTGTAATTATTTGATTATGTCTTAGTTTGCAACTAGAGGGAAATCTTGATTAACATATAGATTCAGGTATTACCAAAGGCATAGATACACTCTAAGACATAGCCTAAAGAACTGACTTAAATATAGACTAAGGTTTGGACTATATTTCAGTCAAAGACAATATAATATGAAGATATTGCACTCCATAAATTTTTTTTGTCAAAGTGAAATTAAAGTGGATAAAGAACAATGAAAAACACAAAAACGCCTTAATACTAATGACGTCGTGTGTGAGCCTTAGCTTTTTCGCATTGGATAATCGTCGTCATTAGTTGTTCCCGAATTAGAGTAAAAATAGGCTTAGTTCTTTTTATGGAGTTTTCAAAACGACCATATGGCAAATTAATATGCAACATCTTTATATTATAGATAGAGGGTTTTGTTTACTCCTTTAATTAATAAACTTTTTGAGTTAGACCACTATTCAAGTAAATAAGTAATGCCTATATATAGATTCTATATATAGAACTTATAATAATACCAGCAAATAAACAGACAAACATTTTATTACTTGAAGGATATCTTATAACTAAATGTAGGTAAATGTGTTCGTTGAAGATATCAAATGATTTGAAAGACTTGGTTCAAGATAATATTGCTTGTTTTTATATCACTTTTTTCTTTTAATTTGAAATTTGTTCTTAAAGCAAATATAAATACGCAAAACAGTTATTTAATTTTTCTTACAATAACAAACAAACTTTGAAAAATTTCTTATAAAAGCTAAGAAATTTTTGAACAATTTTTATAATTTTTTCAAAGACACGAAATTTTTGAAAAATTTCTTATAAAATTTAAAATTTTTGAAAAATTTCTTATAAAAATTATAAATTTTTGAAAAATGTCAAAAAAAAATTAAAATTTTTGAAAAAATTTCTTTAAAAATAAGACATTTTTGAAACATTTCTATAAAAATAATAAAATTTGGAGCAACTTAATAGAAATAAGAAATTTTTGAAAAAAATTTCCTATAAAAATAAGAAATTTTGGAAAAATTTCCAATAAAAATAACAAATTTCTTAAAAATTTCCAATATTATTTATAATAAAAAAAAAAAATATAGGAAAAAGAAAGTTTGGAAAAGTTTTCATATGAATTTATAAAAAATTTCCTATAAAAATAAAAAATTTTTGAAAATTTTCCTATAAAAATAAGAAATTTTTGAAAATTTTCCTATAAAAATAAAAAATTTTTCAAAAATAAGAAATTTGTAAAAATAAGAAATTTTTGAAAAACAAGGAATTCTTGAAAAACATAAAATTTCCTATAAAAATATAAAAAATATAAAAATATAAATATAAAAAATTTTTGAAAAATTTAATATAAAAATATGAAATTTTTGAAAATTTTCCTATCAAAATATGAAATTTTTGAAAAATTTCCTATAAAAATAAAAAGCTTTTGAAAAGTTTCCTATAAAAATATTTTTATTTTTCTTATTATTTAAGAAAATTTTTCAAAATTTTTTAATTTTTTAGGAAATTTTTGAAAAATTTCCTATAAAAATGAGAAATTTTTGAAAAATTTCCTATAAAAATGAGAACTTTTTGAAAAATTTCCTACAAAAATAAAAAAATTTTGAAAAATTTCCTGCAAAAATAAGACTTTTTTTTAAATTTCCTATAAAAATGAGAAGTTTTTAAAAAATTTCCCATAAAAATAAGAAATTTTTTGAAAATTTTTCTATAAAAATATGACATTTTTGAAAAATTTCCTATAAAAATAAAAAAAAAATTTTAAAAATTTCCTTAAAAAAAAAATTTTTGAAAAGTTTCCTATAAAACTGTGAAATATATGAAAAATTTCCTATAAAATAAGAACATTTTTTGAAAATTTTTTAAGAAAATAAGAAATTTTTGAAAAATTTTCTATAAAAATAAGAAATTTTTGAAAAATTTTCTATAAAAATAAGAAATTTTTAAAAAGTTACCTGTAAAAATAAGAAATTGTTGAAAAAGTTCCTATATAAATAAGAAATTTTCAAAATATATCCTACAAAAATAAGGAATTTTTGAAAAATTTCCTCTGAAAAAAAAAATAAATTTTAAATAATTTCTTTAAAAAAATGAGAAATTTTTGACAATTTTCTTATAAAAATTTGAAATTTTAAAAAAATTTCTTATAAAAATAAGAAATTTTTGAAAAATTTTCTATAAAAATTATAAATATTTGAAAAATTTCCTAGATAAATAAGAAATTTTTGAAAAATTTTCTACAGAAATAAGACATTTGCAAAAAACTTCCTATAAAAATAAGAAATTTTTGAAAAACTTCCTATAAAAATAAAAAATTTTTGAAAAATTTCCTATAAAAATAAGAAATTTTTGAAAAAATTCTTATAGAAACAAGAAATTTTTGAAAACTGTCATATAAAAATAAGAAATTTTTGAAACATTTTCTATAAAACTAAGAAATTTTTGAAAAATTTCCTATAAAAATAAGACATTTTTGAAAAAAAGGAAATTTTTAGAAATAAGAATTTTTTGAGAAATAAGAAGTTTTTCAAAGATAAGAAATTTTTGAAAAAATTCTTATAAAAATAAGAAATTTTTAAAAATTTCCTATAAAAATAAGAAATTTTTGAAAAATTTCCTATAAAAATAATACATTTTTGAAAAATTTTCTATAAAAATATGAAATTTTTGAAAATTTTCCTATAAAAATAAGAAATTTTTGAAAAATTTCCTATAAAAATTGGAAATTTTTTGAAAAATTTCCTATAAAAATATGAAATTTGGAAAATTTTCCAATAAAAATAAGAAATTTTTTGAAAATTTTTTTAAAAAAATAAAAAATTTCTGGAAATTTTGTGTAAAAATTAGAATTTTTGTGAATTTAAAAAAAAAAAAAAATTAAAATAAAATTTTTTAAAACTTTTAAAATTTTTGAATAGTGTCCTATATTTTTTTTTTAATTTTTTATAAAAATAAGAACTTTTAAAAAATTTTGTATAGAAATAAAAAAATTCTTAAAAATTTCCTATTATAACAAGACTGTTTTGAAAAATTTTCTTTAAAAATAAATAAAATTTTAAAAATTTGCTATAAAAACAAGAAATTTTTGAAAAAGTTTCCTATAAAAAGAAGAAATTTTTAAAAAAGTTGTTATAAAAATAAGAAATTTTAGAAAAATTTTCCACAATATTTGCATCCCGTCAATGTTAGTATTTTTTAACCCCTTGACGTATTTCCACGAGTCTGACTCGTGGTACAATTTCTGTGCCTAACATGATTATAACGAGTCTGACTCGTTTTGCGACAGTTCTTACGCATCAAAACTGGTTTGTTTAGTTCAAGTTGTGTGCGAACCGTTGGAAGCGAACTTCGTTGCGAAAACTGATACGTCAAGGGGTTAAGAATTTTTTGAAAAGTTATTTTTAAAAAAATTATTAAAAAAATAAAAAATTCTAAAAAAACCTTTTTGAAAAGTATGTAATAAAAATAAGAAAATTTTTTTAAATTTTTCTACAAAAAATAAGGTCCTTTTTAAAAAATTTTAGTAGAGAAATAATAAATTTTTGAAAAATTTTAAATAGAAGTATACGAAATTTTGAAAAATTTAAGAAATTTTTGAAAAATATCTTATAAAATTAAGAAAGTTTTGTAAACTTTCCTAAAAAGTAAGTAATTTTTGAAAAATTTCGTATATAAATACGAATTTTTGAAAAGTTTCGTGTCAAAATAAGAAATTTTTGAAAAATTTTCTGTAAAAATAAGAAATTTTTTAAAAATTTCCTGTAAAAATTAGATTTTTTTTTTAAATTTCATATAAAAATAAGAAATTTTTGAAAAATTTTCTATAAAAAATAGAAAATTTTAAAAATTTCCTGCAAAAAAAAAAATAAATTTCTATTAAAATAAGAAATTTTTAAAAAATTTCCTATTAAAATAAGAAAACAATTATAAAAATGTTGTACCAAAATAGGATTTTTGTTTAAATTTTCTTTCAATTTCCCTTTTTCTGTTAACTTGGTTTACATATAACAATACTCAAAATGATTAATTCATCATTTCTTTTCAAGTTATTTTTTAGTTTTTTTTTTGTATTATACTCTTATAATCAAAAACAGACTCCTTATACGATTTAACCTTTCATTACATTTTATACATATCATTTCTCTACTTTTTTTTTGTATATTTTTCTAATTTATTAAGAAAAGTACAAAAAAAAAAGGAAAATTATAAAAATAAAGAAATGTAAAGAAACAGAAGCAGTTTTGAAAAGTAAGAGCAGAGCAGTTTTCATTTCAAAATGGAAGCAAAAAAGAATGAGTAGCAGAAAAAATATCAAAAGCAAGATTTGCATCGTGGTACAAATTTAAGCAAAAAACACAAAAAAAAGAACAGTTTACAATTCCAGTTCACTTCAGGACCCGTATAATGGGTTTCAGTTTATTATACAAAAGCATTATTTAAACATTTCATCAAAAATATTATTTAAAATTAAAACACTCTGGTTATATTTGAACAGAACTGAAAAAGGAAAATTAATTAAAGGTTTTTGGCTATAAATAAAAAGGTTAATAAATTTAATGTTAAGACCTTTGGGTCTACATATAGAGTTTTTTTTTTATAAATTTATTTACAAAACTCAGTGACATAAAGAAAATGATTTCTTAAATGTGATTTCATCCTTATTATTGATTACCTCTTTTTTAAAACCCCAAAAAAATTCCCTAATTGACTCTATTACAATCAATGGAGGTATAAAAAATATTCGAACAAAAATACCAACAAAAAATAAGAAAATTTTCTAACAAAAATTGCTACATTTATTCCACTATATTTGTCTGTGTATGTGTGTCTGTCTGTCGGTAAATATATCAGTGTTTTTCAGTTGCATGTAGAGTAAGTATTTTAATACGAATTGCATGTAATCTTGCATAAAATTACCCAACATTTATACTTAATGTAAAGTATCATTTTTGCTCAATATCTTTAAGGATTGCTTCTGTTTTTTGTTTCTCTGCTCTACTTTTAACGTATCTACATCTACTTTTTCTTTTCCATTTTTTTTTGCTACGAAAACAATTTCTATCCTTTAAGTTCATTTCATATAAACGGAGCATTTTCCTTGAGATTTTTTCCTTTTACATGATTTCTACACTTGTTCTTTTCAAGTAGCAATTTTCATCTTGTTTTCTTGATGTATTTCAGTTTTGGGGCAACGAGAAAAACTAGAAAATACTTGTAATATAAAATAAGAAAATTGTCTTAAATAAAAACAAAATTTCGTTTAGAGCATTTTCTTGGTAATTTAAGTTGATTTTTAATATAGAAAAATGTTTTATTTTAATTTATTTGTACTTTACACTTTTCTAAGATGATCATCAATTACCATCCAATTTATTTGATAAAGGCAATTAAATTAAAGTACAAAGATTCTGAAATGCAAGTTAAGAAAATTTAAAAAAATATTGATTTCTAAATTCAATTTCACTTTAATTTGATAAATATTTCAAATGGGACATATAACATTTTTTTTTTTAATTTCTTATTTTTATAGAGAAATTTTTAAAAATGTCTTATCTTTATAGGAAATTCTTTAGAAATTTCTTAATTTTATAGGAAATTTTTCAAAATGGTTATCTTTATAGAAAATTTTTAAAAAATTCCTTATTTTTAAAGATTATTTTTCAAAAATTTCTTATTTCTTATAGGAAATTTTTTTAAAAATTTCTTATTTTTATAAGCAATTTTTAAAAAATTTCTTATTTTTATAGGAAAAACAGTTTTTTAATTTAGTAGGAATTTGTAAAATTTTTTCTTTATAAAATTTTATTTTCATAGAAGATTTTTTAAAAATCTATTGTTTTTATAGGAAATTTTTCACAAATTTCATATTTTTATAGAAAATTTTTCAAAACTTTCTAATTTTTATAGGAATTTTTTTAAATTTTTTAATTTTTATAGGAAATTTTTCAAAAATTTCTTATTTTTATAGGAAAATTTTCAAAATTTTATTAATTTTATAGGAAATTTTTCAAAAAATTCCTATTTTTTTTTCAAATGTTTAGTATTTTTATAATATATTTTTTAATTGTCGTATTTTCATATGAAACTTTTTAAAAATTTCGTATTTTTATAGGAAATTAAAAAAAAAAAATGTATTTTTATAGGAAAATTTGCAAAAAATTATCAAAAAAGGGATATTTTTATAGGAAAATTAAAAAAAATTCTTATTTGTTTTACCAGAATTTATTAAAAAAATTCCTTTTTTATAGGAAATTTTTTAAAAATTTCTTATGTTATAGGAAATTTTTCCAAAATTTTTTATTTTTGTAGGAATTAAAAAAAAAAAATTAAAACAAACTATAATTTATAGACAATTTTTAAAAAAATTATTATTTTAGTAGGAAATTTTTTTTAAATTTCTTATTTTTATACGAAAATTTTCAAAAATTTCTTATTTTTATAAGAAATTTTTCCGAAATTTTTCCACAATTTTTATTTTTGTAGGAATTTAAAAAAAAAAATAGAAAAAAATTAAAATTTTATAGGAAATTTTTAAAAAATTTCTTATTTTAATAGGAAATTTTTTAAAATTTCTTACTTTTATAGTAAAATTTTCAAAAATATCTTATTTTAAAAAGAAATTTTTCAAAAATATCATATTATTTATACAAATTGTTTCAAAAATTTGTTATTTTTAAAAGAAATTTTTCAAAAATTTCTCGTTTTTATAAGAAATTTTTCAATATGTTTTTTAAAAATTTCATATTTTATAGGAAATTTTTACACAATTTTTATATTAATAATAAATATTAATAAGAAAACTTTCTTATTTGTTGAGAAATTTTTTCTAAAATCTCTAATATTTTTGGAAATTTTTGAAAAAATTCTTATTTTGATATTAAGTTTTTTTGAAAAGTTCTAATTTTTATAAGAAATTTTTCAAAAATTTATTACTTTTATAGGAAATTTGTATTGTTTTAATAAATTTTTCACAAATTTCTTATTTTTATTTGAAATTTTCCAAAAATTTCTTGCATTAAAAGAAATTTTTTTAAAAATTTCTTATTTCTATAAGAAATTTTTCAAAAATTTCTATTTTTTATAAGAAATTTTTCAAAAATTTTGTATTTTTATAGGAAATTTTTCAAAAAATCAAAAAATTCTTATTTTTACACAAAATTTAAAAAACAAATTCTTCTTCTTTATACGAAATTTAAAAAAAAAAAAATTTTATAGGAAATTTTTAAAAAATTTGTTATTTGTATAGGAAATTTTTTAAAAATTTCTATTTCTATCTTCTAATTTTGATAAGAAATTTTTCAAGAATTTCATATTTAAAAAAAATTTTTCAAAAGTTTCATAATTTTTTTCAAAAATTTGTTATTTTTAAAAGAAATTTTACAAAAATTTCTTATTTTTATAGAAAATTTTTAAATATATTTTTTTTAATATTTTTTTTTTATTTTTAATGGAAATTTTTAAAAAATTTCTTATATATAAATTAAAATTTTTTAAGAAATTTTTTTTAAATTTTATAATTTTTTAGGAGTTTTTTTTATAAATTTCTTATTTTGATAGGAAATGTTTAAAAATTTCTAATTTTTATAACATTTTTAAAATTTTCCGATTTTTATAAAAATTTCTTATTTTTAAAGAAAATTGAAAAAAATGTAAAGGAAATTTTTAAAAATTTATTATTGTTATAATAAATTTTTCAAAAATGTTCTTATAAAATAAGAAATTTTTGAAAAATGTTTTATAAAAATGGGAAATTTTTGAATAATTTCTTATAAAAGAAGAAAATTTTGAAAAATGTCTTATAAAAATAAGAAATTTTTTAAAATTTTCTTGTTAAAATAAGAAGAAAATTTTGAAAAATTTCTTATAAAAATAAGAATTTTTTTTAAATTTTCTTATAAAAATAAGATATTTTAAAAATTTTTTTTTAGGAAATATTTCAAAAATTTCTTATTTTTAAGATTTTTTAAAATTTTCTTCTTTTATAAGAAATTTTTCAAAAATTTCCTATTTTGATAGGAAATTTTTCAAAAATGTCTTTTTTATATGAAAGTTTTTAAAAATTTCTCATTGTTATAACAAAATTTTAAAAAATTTCTTATTTTTATAAAAAAAATGTTAAAAAAATTCTCATTTTTATAGGAAATTTTTTAAAAATGTGTTATTTTTATAGTAAATTTTTCATGAATTTGTTATTTTTACAGGAAATTTAAAAAAAATGTCTTACTTGTATATGACCTCTTCAAAAAGTTTTATATTTTTTAGAAAATTTTGAAACAATTCTTTATTTTTATATAATCCTTTCTAAAACTTTTGCTTAATTTGATAAAACATATAATAAATTTTTCTTTAAAAAATATTTTCTTACCTAATATAATTTTCTTCTTTTATTTTTTTTTTCGTTTTCTGGCTTACATGTAATTTAATTACATATTTATCTTTTATTGTTCATGTTAATGGTAATAAAATTACTTATTTAACAAAACGAATATGAAATAATTTATTACATTTTCACATAATTTCTTATATAAACTACGATTAAGACTACTTTTTTCTACCTTTTTTCTTTTTGTGTTTTGTCATTAATTCTATTTCGTATCTAAATTAGATTCTATTATCCTTTAACTAATATTAAGTACTGTCCCGGTGAAACGGTTTTGCTTTTTTTCTTGATCTTTTTTTTTTTGTTTTTTGTGTAAATGCAAGCAAAAAGTATTATGCTAAACATATGTGTATTTGTATGTGTGTAGGTGTGTCTGTCTGCCTGTTTGGTTTCCTTTGTCCGTGCTAAATATAAATTGATATCCTTTGCTTTGTGCGTGTAATTGTTTTTTGCTGGTTTCCTTTTTTTTCTTATTTGCTCTGTAATATTTTATTAACTTAAATAAACTAAATCCTGTTTCATTTACCAACAGGTCTTTTGGCTTTCGCTTAAACTCCAGTTTCCGTTTAGAACTTCTTTGTATCTTCTATAAAATATTCAGCATCAAAGACAAAAACGAAATTAATAATCAGACAAAGTGGAAACAAAAATCTTTGGAAAGCTAAAATAAACTTTCATTTACCCTATTTTACTTACTTTGAGCATTATATCGAGTTTTCAAAAAATATAAATGCAAACGATAAACGTTAACGAGGGCAGGCTAAGAAGTTGTTATATAGACTTAAAACAATCTGTATTATGGAAAATTTTGGAGAAATTTTCAAAAATTTCATATTTTTACGGGAAATTTTGAAATAATAATTTTTATAGGCAACTTTTCGAAAATTTTATACTTCTATAGCATTTTTTTGTAATTTCATATTTTTATACAAAATGTTTCAAAAATTTGTTAAATTTATAGGAAATTTTTAAAAAAATTTTATAGGATTTTTTTTTAAATTTCTTATTTCTACAGACAATTTCTTTCTTATAAGAAGTTTTTAAAAATTTTTTATTTATTATTTTCATGGGAAACTTATCAAAAATTTTCTTAATTTTGTTGAAAACTTTTAAAATTATTCTTATTTTTTATAGAAAATTTTTCAAAAATTTGTTATTTTTATGAAAATTTTCAACAATTTCTTATTTTTATAGGAAAGTTAAAAAATTTCTTATTGTTATAGGATATTTTTTAAATATCTCTTGATAGGAAATTTTAAAAAATTTCTTAGTTTTATAGGAAAATATTTAAAAAAAAATTTATTTTTAAAGTAAATTATTCAAAAATTTCTTATTTTTATAAGAAATTTTTCAAAAATTTCTTTTTTTTTTAGAATTTTTAAAATTTAGATAGATTTTTCAAGTTCAAGTTTTTGTTTCAAACTATAGGAGATTTTTCAAAACTTACT
The DNA here is from genome assembly GCA_933228675.1 of Stomorhina lunata. Classification (NCBI taxonomy): domain Eukaryota; kingdom Metazoa; phylum Arthropoda; class Insecta; order Diptera; family Rhiniidae; genus Stomorhina; species Stomorhina lunata. The sequence goes on along the minus strand of OW121742.1, from coordinate 32,923,594 downwards.
TTTATAGGATATTTATCAAAAATTTCATATTTTGAAAGAAATTTTTTAAAAAATTTATTATTTTTCTAAAAAATTTTTCAAAAATTTCTTATTAAAAAAAAAAAAAAATTTTAAAACTTTCTTATTTTTATGGAAAGTTTTTTTAAAATTTCCTATTTTAATGGGATTTTTTTTTAATTTTCTGTTTTTATTTTATATTTTTGTAGTAGTTTTTTCAAAATTTTCATATTTTTATAGGAATTTTTTCAAAAATTTATTATTTTTAAGATAACTTTTTCAAAAATTTCTTATTTTACAAGAAAATTTTTAAAAACTTTCTTATTTTTATGGGAAATTTTTCAAAATTTCCTATTTTAATGGGATTTTTTTTAATTTCTGATTTTTATATGAACATTTTTATTATTTTTATAGGAATTTTTTCAAATTTTTCTTATTTATATAGGAAATTTTTAAAAACTTATTATTTTTATAGAACATTTTTGAAAAATTTTTTATTTTTATAGGAAGTTTCTCAAAAATTTCAAAAACAATTTCTTATTGTTATAGACAAGATTTCAAAAATTTCTTATTTCTACACAAAATTTATCCAAAATTTCTTAGTTTTATAGGAATTTGTGAAAAATTTTTTTATTCTTATAGGAAAATTTTCAAAAATTTCTTTATTTAAAAGCTTTCTTATTTTGATGGGAAATTTTTCAAAATTTCCTATTTTAATGGATTTTTTTTTTAAATTTCTGATTTTTATATGAACATTTTCAAAAATTTAATTTTTTTGTAGGAATTTTTTCAAAATTTTCTTATTTATGTAGGAAATTTTTTAAAAACTTATTATTTTTATAGAACATTTTTTTAAGTTCAAGTTTTTTTATTTCCATAAATTTCTTTTTTATACATGTTTTTCTAATACTATTTTAATACTAATTATATTTCCCTGCATACATTTGTATTTTTCTAGGACTAAGACATTTTTATAAATATTTACATGGCACAATAACTTTTTAATTTACGTGTAATACAATTATGTTACAAAATTTATTTGAATATTATATTAGTTAAAGTTCCTCAAAAATGGAAAAAAGGATACTATTAAAAATTATGATTATATCTATACTTATAATTACTTAAAAATAGCTTAAGACTAAATGAAAAATATTTACAATAGAGATAGGATAGAGGGAAAATTATTTACAAAAGGTGAAGAGGGAAGAATATATTGCACAAATATCCTATTGGGCAGTGTTGTACACAGTGTTATTAATGTTTAAAGTTCTAATTCTACGATGATAGAACATCAGATTTGCACCCTGGTATAGAAGATTAGCATCTCTTAGCGTTAAAAGGTCTATCGGAGACATATACCGAATTAGATGGATGGAATCAACATCAACAGAGCGGGCAAAACATTCCTGGACAAGACCGTTCTCGAGAGAACGTGCCTTATCAAGAAATGCCAAGCCCGATCTGATCATGTAACAATCGATACGATCAAAATTGATCCCCGCATAAACTGACCTGTTAGATGGTCTACGGTATATTCCATCAGGTCCTTGTTTGCGTTTTAAGGACAAACAAGCTACCAAGATTTTCCTCTCCCATACCCTAAGCCTTTCCATCTGGGCAGAAGAGATTCTGAACCAAACTGGAAAGGCATAAGACATAAGGGGACGGATAATCTGTCTGTAGAGTAGCAGACCCACTTTCCTATCCAAGCACCCTTGTCTACCAAGAATGCCTCGATAGATCGCAAAAGTGCGTTTTGTGCGCTGTAATACATAGTCGATGTGGCGGTAAAATTCAAAATTTTCGTGGAAGATTACGCCCAAATATTTTATCCTATCCGAAACAGTAATAAGTTCATTACCAACCATAAGGGATGGAATGAAATTCCTACTATTTGGATAAAGATATTTTCTCCTGCCCTTGATAATAATGGCAGTCGATTTTTGAATATTTAGGTGTAACTTCCACATATTAAAGAATTAAGCCAATTTCGAAAGATATGTATTAATTTTTGAATTAATGTTTCTTGCCCGTGGACCTGAAGAAGCAATAAGTATATCGTCTGCATAAGATAAGAGAAGATCACCCTCTGATGGCTTTGGAATATCATGGACCAAAATATTGTACAAAACAGGACCGAGAAGAGAACCCTGAGGAACTCCAGCAGATACCAATTTTTCATCAGAGCGACAGTCACCCACCCTCACACTGAACTTTCTTTCGCTCAAAAAGTTTGACACAAACCTGCAAAGACGTCTATCAAATCCAAGATTTATCATCTTATATATGATTCCATTTTGCCAGGCTGTGTCAAAAGCTTTGGCAAAGTCTAAGCTAACTGCTATAGTAGGGTATCTCTTATTGAGACCCCTAGCTACATAATCAGCAAAGACTGTCAGTGCATGTGAGGTTGAGTGACCACGCTTGAATCCAAATTTAGATTCAGCAAGAACATTCCCCTCATCGATCCTGTCATTAATTTGACTAAGAATAAAGAATTCCAAAAGTTTCCCAAAGGAAGATAGAAGTGAAATTGGCCTGTAATTGCTACATAACTTAGGGTCAGTTTTTGGCTTTGGAATTGGCACAATGATGGCTTTTTTCCAATTACGTGGAAAGTAGCCGATATTAATGCAGTGATTGAAAAGAACTGCCATAAAACGCCAAGTTTCTTTTCGAGTTTTCTTAAGAACTACGTCCGGGATACCATCAATCCCACTCGACTTTTTGTTTGGTCTCCGTTTTATGGCAGCACCCATCATCTCTGCTTGAATAAAGCCAAAACTACCCCCATTATTACCATCAGCTGTTAGTGACTGACCAAATGCTGTAATTGGTTCGTCATGCAAATCATTGACTCGGTCCAAAACAGTCTCTGAAAATAAGTCATTGTTAGTTTGTTTTCCACCTTGGTGAACATCAGAGAAGTAATCCGCTAGCAGATTAGCTTTTCTACTGTCATCAGATACCAAGGCGTTCCCTGGGTCTAGTAAGTCACGTATGGTCAACCGTTTATTCTGTCCAGTCGCAGCCCTAATAGTCTTAAATGTCTTGTCATTGAGGAGTATACTCCCAAGGAACTTCTTCCAGTTTTCGCGCTCAAAATTGGCAATTGCGCCTTGAATAATTTTATCCAAATTTTTAATATCAGCTTTTAGAATACGACACCTTCCAGGGTCTCCACAACGTCTCACAAGACGACGTAACCTCTTCTTCTCTGCTATAAAGCGCAAGATATTTGTAGGAAGTTTAAGAAGGCCCTTTCTACCAACTACTATTTTTGGAATAGAAATATCCATAGCTTTATGGAAAGCCCTTTCAAGAGTCTCAACGCAATTGTCAATTTCTTGCTCGCTAACATTCTCGTTCAATGGAAGCATACGACCTTCAAGTTCCCTATTCAAAGTCATGTTAAAAAGTCCTCTGTTCATTTTGTCATAATTAAGAATGGTCGGTTTTATCCGACCTAGGCAGTCCGAAATGTCAAAAACAATCTCAACCGATTTATGGTCCGACTCAAAATCTATTGTTTTAAGTCCATCACCATTCACCGACGGAGATATATCGGCAGAAGTCAATACCACATCAATATATGAGGATGATACATCAGTTACTCGTGTTGGCCCGTCCGTAGGGTGAATTACCAGATTCGGATTATTCAATAGCAGATCATGAAGACGACGACCGCTGGAACATATAACTGAGTCTCCCCAAAAAGGATGTCTGGCATTCGAATCTCCCGCTACAATTAAGTTACCTTCATTGGCCATATCGAAAATCGGTGTGAGATCATCTCTTGACATTGTACCTACAGGTCTGCGATACATTGACACAAATGTCAAGGTTCCGCCATTTGGTCTACGGATTTTGACAGCTGTATTTTCTATAGAGCCAGTATTAATAATGATTCTCTCACTATTAATACTATCCCTAACGAAGACAGCTGTCCCGCCTCTTCCGTTTTGTCTATTCTGTCTATAAATAACGTATCCGTCTATATCCAGCTTATGCCGAGGACTAAGTCCATGTTCAGCCATAAGTAGTACGTCAGGTCTATGTTGGTCCAAAAATAGTTTTAAATAATGTCTTTTATGTCTAGAAATAATTGAATTTGCATTAACGAATATGCAATTGATTTGTCTAGCCATGATGACTTAATGAATACAGCATACCAAGCAAGGCCTTGGATTTCCCTTCATCAGATTTGATATTTTGGTACTCTTTAGTAAAGCTACCAATATTCTTAAGACATGAGAGTAGGCTACCTCCAAGAAGACGTTTGCAATCACGATCAATTACATCAAATTGTGACATTGCACTTTGTAACGTTATACCATCATTAGAGGATGGCAAAGTTTTTTGTGCAGATTTTGCTGAAATATTACCTGCTAACGCTGATGCATAAGAAACACCAGGTTTTACATTGACGAAAGGAACACCGGACTTAATAGACGGTGGTGAATTACGAGTTCGATTATTCGAAGCCGTTTTTTGGCTTTGAATTTTATTTAAAATTTCCAACCTTCTTGGGCATTGCCGAAAACTAGCAGTGTGCCCCTCAACTCCACAGTTAACGCATTTAACCGGGATGCCTATTTTCGTTACAGCTTTACCTGTAATTGGATCGTGTGCAGTAGTTTGCTCAGAATTACTATCTTTGTCCGGAATCCTACAGTTTCCAGGTCCGTGTGACTCACCACACTTCACACACCTGTATGGCATGTTGCAGTTTGCCGAGGTGTGACCAAAACGCTGACAATTAAAACACTGAATAACAGCGCCGCGTTTGAATTTGCGCAAAGATACTCTACAGCAAAGAATATACCGTAGGTTATAAACTGCAGAAATATCAGATTCTCTTGAAATCTGAAGCAACCATTTATCATTATAAAGTTTGACTATTCTAACAATTTCCATATTTATATGGAGTTCATTCAAATGTACCGTTACATCTTCAACGGAATATGTCCCCGACAGGCCCTCTATAACCAAAGAAAATGGTCTTTGTCCTCTAGGGGTATATGTATAAAAGTTGACCTTTTAGTCAACCAATAATTTTTTGCATTTTTCAAAATCGCTAAGAGTGCAAACTCCAATATTGGTAGCATTTCTGCTCATAATTTTAATATTAAAATTACTGTGCCCTAAATGATTTTTAATTACTAAAGACATGTCCTTGACGTTAATATTGTATGTGGTAATGATAGGAATATGTTTTGGATTACCTAACTTATTTTTATTTCCAGGCTTACTAGCAGGAACCATCTCTTCTTGTTGTTTCTTCTTACTTGATGAGGCCGCCTCAGGACATTCTTGGGCTTCGGCTTGCATCTCATCGTCATCTGTATATTGACTACTTTCTAATTCATCCTCATTTTGGCTTTTAAATCTTTGTTCTTCTTGCAAGATTAACGCTTCTAATTTATTTCTTAAGCTTGAGTATTCATTCTCCAGATATTGTATCTTGGACTCAGAAAGATTCAAACTTTCTTATTTTTATGGAAAATTTTTCAAAATTTCCTATTTTAATGGGATTTTTTTTTAAATTTCTGTTTTTTATTTTATATTTTTGTAGTAGTTTTTTCAAAATTTTCATATTTTTATAAGAATTTTTTCGAAAATTTATTATTTTTAAGAAAACTTTTTCAAGAATTTCTTATTTCAATAGAAAATTTTCGAAAACTTTCTTATTTTAATGGGAAATTTTCCAAAATTTCCTATTTAATGGGATTTTTTTTTTAAATTTCTGATTTTTATATGAACATTTTCAAAAATTTTATATTTTTGTAGGAATTTTTTCAAAATTTTCTTATTTATATAGGAAATTTTTTAAAAACTTATTATTTTTATAGAACATTTTTGAAAAATTTTTTATTTTTATAGGAAGTTTCTCAAAAATAACTTATTATTATAGGAAATTTTCCAAAATTTTCTCATTGTTATAGAAAATTTTTTAAAATTTTCTTATTTTTATAGGAAATCTTCAACAATTTCTTATTGTTATAGACAAGATTTCAAAAATTTCTTATTTCTATACAAAATTTCTTACTTTTATAGGAATTTTTGGAAAATTTTTTTATTCTTATAGGAAATTTTTCAAAAATTTCTTAATTTTATAGGATATTTCTCTAAAAGTTCTAATTTTTTAGGAAATTTTAAAACAGTTTCTTATTTTTATGAAAAATTTTTAAAAAATTTCTTATTTTCATAAGAAGTTTTTCAGAAATTTCCTATATTTATTAGAAATTTTATTTTGTTATAATTTGAACTTACTTTTGGATTTATCCCTTTTGAAAACAGTTAATGACAAATACAGTTCAGAGAAAAAAATGTTGCCCATCCTTACTTTTGTATATATAAATCTTATTTTGGTTTTTATTTGGCTTAATGACCAGACGTGCTCGTCCTGGTAATTTACTCTCGCAGCTTTTACTAAATACTTTTACTTGTGCAGAAGTTGGTTGGTTGGTAGGTTGTATGAGCGAATAAATGTGTGGGTATGTAATGCCAACTGCTTAACAACATTCGTAAAACCAACAAAGCATCACAAGCAAATAAAACACCTGCATATAGAAGCAAAAACAAAAAGACACACACACATACACAGAAGCATTTACATGGATACGACTTTTGTCCTGTTTTTATGGTTGTTGTTAAATACAGATACACAACGATTTTATACATTCATTGTTGTATCCAAAAAGTATGACTGAAAAAAAATGTACGCTTAGGATTTACTTAGTCTGGCCAAGGTATGAGTAAAATTGGCTAATGGATAAATTTGTGGATTTGAAATTTTTTTGTTCCGTTTCCTGATCAAAGTGCTGTCATGTACGTTTTGTATTTTATTTTATGTTTCACCACATTTTCTCTCCTTCTTTTTAAGTTTTTTTTTTATTTCTTTTGGGGTACTAAAGTCAGTTAAATGAACATTAACCTTTAAACAAAAGCTCAATAACACGCAATGTTAAATTATGAAAATACAACACCAGCGGTAACAAATATTCTCTGTATTAGCCAAATATAAAAAACGTTTTTGCCAACAATAACATTTGTCAGTGAAAGTCAAATTAGTTAATCTTTTACTAAAAAGGGAATTGCCAACAGAAGGGGAAAGCAAAATTTTGATTTTATTTGAAGAACATAAAACGAGCAAATAAATTACAATTCGTTTGTTAAATGTTTAAAATAAAGTTTTAAATTTAAAGAGAACTGAACAGTTTTTTTGTGTTATTCAAAAATAATTGATCTTTAAGAATAAAAAATGTAATATAATTTTTCGATTTTATTTTTTCTTTAAAGAAAAATGTTTTGAACTAAAAATATTATTTTTTTCGATAATTACTATCGATTTGAAATTTTTAAAAATTTTCTATAAAAATAGGAAATTTTTTAAAAATTTCTTTTAAAAATAACAAATTTTCGAAATTATTTGTATAAAAATTTTAAATTTCTTATTAAAAAAACAAATTTTTGAAAAATTTCCTACAAAAAATTGGAAATTTTTGAAAATTTTCGTACAAAAAATAGGAAATTTTTGAAAAATTTCCTACAAAACTAAGAAATTTTTGAAAAATTTTCTATAAAAATAATAAATTTTTCAAAAATTTCCTATTAAAAAAAGAAATTTTTGAAAAATTTCTTATTAAAAAAAGAAATTTTTCAAAAATTTCCTACTGAAAAAAGAAATTTTTGAAAAGTTTCTTATAATAACAAGAAACTTTTGAAAAATTTCCTACATAAATAAGAAATTTTTGAAAAATTTCCTACAAAAATAAGAAATTTTTGAAAATTTTCCTACAAAAATAAGAAATTTTTTAAAAATTTCCTATAAAAATAAGAAATTTTTAAAAAATTTCCTATAAAAATAAGAAATATTTGAAAAATTTCCTATAAAAATAAGAAATTTTTGAAAAATTTCCTACAAAAAAAAAAAAAAGAATTTTTTTAATAAATAAAAAATTTTGAAAAAAAAATGTGAGTTTTTTGAAAAATTTTCTATAAAAACAACAAAATTTTGAAAGTTTTTCTATAAAATAAAAATTAGAAATTTTTGAAAAGTTTCCTATAAAAATAAGAATTTTTTAAAAAATGTCCTATAACAGAGAAACATTTTTTTTTAAATTTTGTATAAAAATGGAAAAATTTTTGAAAAGTTTCCTATAGAAAAATTTTTAAAAATTTCCGAAAATAAAAGTGAAATTTTTTAAAGGTTTCCTATAAAAATAGAAACATTTTTGAAAAATTTCGTATAAAATAAGGAAATTTGTCCCCTAGAAGAAAAAATATGTGTTAAATTTACTATAAAAATAGAAAATTTGTTGAAAAAATTCTTATAAAATATGAAGATTTAAAGAAATTTTATATAAAATAAGAAGTAAAATTCTAGAAAAATTAAAAATTTCCTTTAAAAATAAGGAATTTTTAAAAACTTCTTCTAAAGATAAGAAGTTGTGAAAAGCTTTCCTGTAAAATTAGAAATTCTTGAAATTTTTTTTTAAAAATAAGAAATTTTTGAAAAATTTTCTACAAAAATAAGAAATTTTTGAAAATTTTTCTTTAAAAATATCTTTGAAAAATTTCCTATAAAAATATGAAAGTTTTTAAAAATTTCTAAAAAAAATCTGAGAAATTTTTGAAAAATTTTCTATAAAAATATAATTTTTTTGAAAAAGTTTCTAAAAAATGTTAATTTTTTGAAAAAAGAAAAGAATTTTCTATAATTTTTTTTAAGTTTCCTATAATTTTTTTTTTAATTTCCTATAAAAATAAATAAATTTTAAAATATTTCCAAAAAATTAAGAAATTTTTGAAAAATTTCCTATAAAAATTTAAAATTTTTAAAACTTCCTATAAAAATAAGAATTTTTTAAAAATGTTGCTCTAAAGATATAATTTTTTTGAAAGATTTCCTAAAAATTTTCCAAAAAAATTTTTTTTTAAATTTCCTATAAAAATAAGAAATTTTTAAAATATTTTCTATAAAACTAAGAAAATTTTCAAAAATTTCCTATAAAAATATGAAATTAAAAAAAAAATCCTATAAAAATAAGAAATTTTTAAAAAATTTTCAATAAAAATATAATTTTTTGTGAAAAATTTTCTAAAAAATATGAATTTTTTTTTAAATTTCCGATGAAAAAAAAAATTAAATATTTCCTATAAAAATAAGAAATTCTTGAAAAAATATTAAATTTTTACAAACTTCCAACAAAAAATTTCCTATAAAAATAAGAAATTTTTGAAAAATTTCCAATCAAAAAATTTAAAAAAAAATTTCCTATCAAACAATTGTTTAAAAATTTCCTATCAAAAAATTGTTTAAAAATTAAAAAATCTTTTAAAAATATTTTTTTTTAAATTTACTATAAGAATATAAAATTTTTTGAAAAAATTGTGATAAAAATATATAGTTTTTAAAAATTTTTCTGTAAAATAAGAAATGAAATTCTATAAAATTATAAAATTTCCTTCACATATAGGAAATTTTTAAAAAATTTTCTTTAAAAACAAGAAACTGTTAAAAAATTTTGTTTAAAAATTAGAACTTTTTAAAAAGTTGTCATAGAAAGATATAATATTTTTAAAAAATTCTTAAAATTTGCTTTAAGACTGATTCATTTCCCTTAAAATTATAAAGTTTTTGAAAATTTTAAAAAATTTCCTATAAAAATAAGAAATTTGTGAAAAATTTCATACAAAAATCAGAAATTTTTGAAAAATTTTCTTCAAAGAATAAGCAATTTTTGAAAAATTTCCTATAAAAATAAGAATTATTTTTTAAATTTCTTATAAAAATACTTAATTTCTGAAAATTTTTACACAAAAATAAGATTTTGAAATTTTTTTTTACAAAAAATAAAAAATTTTTATAAAAATAAGAAATTTTTGAAAAATTTTTTATTAGAATAAGTAGTTTTTAAAAAATTTCCTATAAAAATTAGAAATTTAAAATAGATTCTTCTAATATAAACAGTCTTTTAAAATTATTCTAATTTAGAGTCCTATATCTTGAAAATATTATGGGCTTAAATCGACGCATATTTCATTTTATTCTATTATTTTATTTTACTTAAAAGTAACTTTTGCTGCAATTTTGTTTTGTTTCCACAATGTCACATATTTGTTATATAAATTGTTTTTTTTTTCATATAAAATTATATTTCTTAGTGTCTATTTTTGCAAATAAAGTTTGCCTACGAAACAAGGACAAATATATGCACTTAGTTATACCCTATACCATCACAGACAGGGGAGATATTGACAGTAGAAAGTTGAAGGGAACAAATTTTAGATACCAAAGTAGATGTTGTGAGTTGACATTTATCTACTGATCTCTTCTAGAATCAATATTTCTAAGTATGTAAGGTGTAGGGTATCACATGATATTGCTTGTTAGGCTATAATACATTTTTATGTGTTTTATAATTTTGCTTAACTTTAGAGCGACAAAAAGAAAGAACTTCATTTAATTTTCCTTTATTTAAAAGTTTTGTTTCTAGAAGAAAGAGAAAACACAAAACTTATTTTTAAAATAAAAAAATAAGAAAAACTTTTGTTCTTTTTATGTGAATTTGTCTATAATTTCTAAAAGCATATTATGCCATAATGCAGTAATCGAAGTTTATTTTCTTCTATTTTATTTTTTGGCAAAAAATATGTTTCTATTTTGCGAAAATATTCATAAGAATTTATGGATATTCTTCTGTTGTGTTTATTTAAAAGAAAAAGTTTAAATGTTTTAAAGTTTTTCTTTTTAATGCACTTAAGAGTTTTGGTGACAAAAGTTTAAATAAACTAATTAAGTAAAGAAATTAAAGTTTCGAGACAAAGGAGAAGAAGAAAGAATCAATTTAGTTTTAAGCCTTAGCAAAACAAATATTCATTTAAATCAAATTTTAAATATTTAAAGTTAAATAAAAATTTATCTGCAATAAATTTTCTATCTTATAATATTTTCCTTTTATATTCGCTTTAAATTTTCAAATTGAATATTAACTTTTATGTTAATTTTTCACAATCATTTGCCAAACCACAAAAGAGCAAACCACTTAGCAATAATTTGCCCTTTAAGATTTCTTTTTTTTTCATTTTTTTCTGTTCGTTTTATACATGATTACTCAATTTACATGCTAAAGACTCGACTAGAAAGTAAAATTTCTATTTATTCAGTTGATGATAACAATCTACGATTGAAGACAAGAAAAACAATGAATGGTCGGAGCAGCAGAAAAAACAACAAACGTTGAAGCAACAACTTGAAATAATAGAATCGGAAAAAGAAAACGGATTTTCTCTAAACCAAAGACCAACCATAGATTTTGAAATAACAATGAAAACGTTTTGATGCAATTGGCAAATACAAATTCAAATTTTAAAGCATTAAAAATTGGAGTTTGTAGACGCAGAGTATTCAAATAAATATATTTATTACAAGAGAATATGCAAAAATGCATTATACATTTTAAGTAAAATTTATAGCAGATCATATATTTTATATCCAAAAAAAAATCTTCAAGATAAAAATATTTTATAAAATATTTTTTATAGAATATTTTATATTTTTTTTTTTTTAAATAGAAAATTTTTGAAAAATTTCCTATAAAAATAGAAATTTTTTGAAAAATTTCCTATAAAAATAGAAAATTTTTGAAAAATTTCCTATAAAAATAGAAAATTTTTGAAATATTTCCTACCAAAATAGAAAATTTTTGAAAAATTTCCTACCAAATAGAATTTTTGAAAAAGTTGCTATAAAAATAGAAAATTTTTGAAAAAATTTCTATAAAAATAGAAAATTTTTGAAAAAATTTCTATAACAATAGAAAATTTTTGAAAAAATTTCTATAAAAATCGAAAAATTTTCATATAAAAATAGAAAATTTTTGAAAAATTTTCTATAAAATAAAAAAAAAATTGAAAAATTGTCTATAAAAATAAAAAATGTTTGAAAAATTTTCTATAATAATAAAAAATGTTTGAAAAATTTTCTATAAAAATAGAAAATTTTTGAAAAATTTTCTATAAAAATAGAAAATTTTTGAAAAATTTTCTATAAAAATAGAAAATTTTTGAAAAATTTTCTATAAAAATAGAAAATTTTTGAAAAATTTTCTATAAAAATAGAAAATTTTTGAAAAATTTTCTATAAAAATAGAAAATTTTTGAAAAATTTTCTATAAAAATAGAAAATTTTTGAAAAATTTTCTATAAAAATAGAAAATTTTTGAAAAATTTTCTATAAAAATAGAAAATTTTTGAAAAATTTTCTATAAAAATAGAAAATTTTTGAAAAATTTTCTATAAAAATAGAAAATTTTTGAAAAATTTTCTATAAAAATAGAAAATTTTTGAAAAATTTTCTATAAAAATGGAAAATTTTTGAAAAATTTTCTATAAAAATAGCAAATTTTTGAAAAATTTCCTATAAAAATAGAAAATTTTTGAAAAATATTCTAAAAAAATAGAAAATTTTTGAAAAATTTCCTATAAAAATAGAAAATTTTTGAAAAATTTCCTATAAAAATAGAAAATTTTTGAAAAATTTCCTATAAAAATAGAAAATTTTTGAAAAATTTCCTATAAAAATAGAAAATTTTTGAAAAATTTCCTATAAAAATAGAAAATTTTTGAAAAATTTCCTATAAAAATAGAAAATTTTTGAAAAATTTCCTATAAAAATAGAAAATTTTTGAAAAATTTCCTATAAAAATAGAAAATTTTTGAAAAATTTCCTATAAAAATAGAAAATTTTTGAAAAATTTCCTATAAAAATAGAAAATTTTTGAAAAATTTTCTATAAAAATAGAAAATTTTTGAAAAATTTCCTATAAAAATAGAAAATTTTTGAAAAATTTCGTATAAAAATAGAAAATTTTTGAAAATTTTCGTATAAAAATAGAAAATTTTTGAAAATTTTCGTATAAAAATAGAAAATTTTTGAAAAATTTCCTATAAAAATAGAAAATTTTTGAAAAATTTCCTATATAAATAGAAAATTTTTGAAAAATTTCCTATAAAAATAGAAAATTTTTGAAAAATTTCCTATAAAAATAGAAAATTTTTGAAATATTTCCTACCAAAATAGAAAATTTTTGAAAAATTTCCTACCAAATAGAATTTTTGAAAAAGTTGCTATAAAAATAGAAAATTTTTGAAAAAATTTCTATAAAAATAGAAAATTTTTGAAAAAATTTCTATAACAATAGAAAATTTTTGAAAAAATTTCTATAAAAATCGAAAAATTTTCATATAAAAATAGAAAATTTTTGAAAAATTTTCTATAAAATAAAAAAAAAATTGAAAAATTGTCTATAAAAATAAAAAATGTTTGAAAAATTTTCTATAATAATAAAAAATGTTTGAAAAATTTTCTATAAAAATAGAAAATTTTTGAAAAATTTTCTATAAAAATAGAAAATTTTTGAAAAATTTTCTATAAAAATAGAAAATTTTTGAAAAATTTTCTATAAAAATAGAAAATTTTTGAAAAATTTTCTATAAAAATAGAAAATTTTTGAAAAATTTTCTATAAAAATAGAAAATTTTTGAAAAATTTTCTATAAAAATAGAAAATTTTTGAAAAATTTTCTATAAAAATAGAAAATTTTTGAAAAATTTTCTATAAAAATAGAAAATTTTTGAAAAATTTTCTATAAAAATAGAAAATTTTTGAAAAATTTTCTATAAAAATAGAAAATTTTTGAAAAATTTTCTATAAAAATGGAAAATTTTTGAAAAATTTTCTATAAAAATAGCAAATTTTTGAAAAATTTCCTATAAAAATAGAAAATTTTTGAAAAATATTCTAAAAAAATAGAAAATTTTTGAAAAATTTCCTATAAAAATAGAAAATTTTTGAAAAATTTCCTATAAAAATAGAAAATTTTTGAAAAATTTCCTATAAAAATAGAAAATTTTTGAAAAATTTCCTATAAAAATAGAAAATTTTTGAAAAATTTCCTATAAAAATAGAAAATTTTTGAAAAATTTCCTATAAAAATAGAAAATTTTTGAAAAATTTCCTATAAAAATAGAAAATTTTTGAAAAATTTCCTATAAAAATAGAAAATTTTTGAAAAATTTCCTATAAAAATAGAAAATTTTTGAAAAATTTCCTATAAAAATAGAAAATTTTTGAAAAATTTCGTATAAAAATAGAAAATTTTTGAAAATTTTCGTATAAAAATAGAAAATTTTTGAAAAATTTCCTATAAAAATAGAAAATTTTTGAAAAATTTCCTATATAAATAGAAAATTTTTGAAAAATTTTCTATAAAAATAGAAAATTTTTGAAAAATTTCCTATAAAAATAGAAAATTTTTGAAAAATTTCCTATAAAAATAGAAAATTTTTGAAAAATTTCCTATAAAAATAGAAAATTTTTGAAAAATTTCCTATAAAAATAGAAAATTTTTGAAAAATTTCCTATAAAAATAGAAAATTTTTGAAAAATTTCGTATAAAAATAGAAAATTTTTGAAAATTTTCGTATAAAAATAGAAAATTTTTGAAAAATTTCCTATAAAAATAGAAAATTTTTGAGAAATTTCCTATAAAAATAGAAAATTTTTGAAAAATTTCCTTTAATATACAATTTTTTTTTTTTTTAATTTATATAAATTTATAAAAATAAGAATTTTTTAAAAATTTCCTATAAAAAATAGTAATTTTTGAAAAAATTTCTATTTTAAAAAGCCCATTAAAATAGGAGTATACCGCTTTTAATTCGGAAACAACTAATGGAGAAGATTATCCAATAAGGGAAAGAAAGCTCAGACACATACACTGGCTTATGAAATGTATGTTTTGTTCGTGCGCTTATGTGTTTTTTATTCATTTTAATTAAATTTTTAGCAGAAAAAGATATATGGACCGCAATATCTACGATCTTTGCTCGATCACTAGCCTGTTCTTCCGTCTCTAAAATTCTTACCGTAACTTGCCATAGACTCTGTGGAATTCGTCGTAAATTGGTTTAATTTTCTGTCTGTACTGTCTGTTGTTCTTCGGTTTCATAAGCCCTCAAAGTAGAATGATGTTCTCTGTAAGCATGGCGACATAAATAGCTTTCATCCTCCATCTCCGCAGCTATTGAAGTTGCCTGATGTTGTCGTTCTCCCGATAGTTGAATATTTCCATGAGCTTTGGTTTCTTGAGTCCTCAAAGTAGATTGGTGTTCTCTTTGGGCAATATTTCATAAATTGGTTTCATCCTCCGTCTTCGCAGCTATTAAAGTTGCCTGACGTTCTCCCGATAGTCGAATATTTTTATGATTTTAGGTCTCATAAGCCCTTTTTTCAATAAATCGTAAATTTGTCGCATTCTCCGTTGCAGCTATTGAAGAGCCTACCGTTGCCGTTCCCACAATAGTTGAGTATATCTATAATCTTCGGTCTAATGAGTCCTCAAAGTAGACTGGCGTTATCTATGGGCAATACGTCGTGCATTGGTTTCATCCCACGTTTCCAAATAATTAACACGCATTCGTCAAACAATTATCAATATATCATAAAACAATAAACAAAAAATCATCGATAAATTAATTATCAAACAATCAATGAACAATCATTAAACAGCCGTCAAACACCCTTCATCAGATCATCGTGAAATAATCATTAAAGAATGCTAATTTTTTTTTTATTTTTTATGAATTAAAATTAAAAAAAAATTTAAATTTAAAAATTGTTTTTTTTTTTCATTCATTTATTTATAACAGCGAAACTGTTGCTTATGTATTTATGTTTCAGCTTATTCGTACAAGTGGTTCTCGAGTTATGACAATCAAAAGAGACTAAAACGTAACAAATTCCCCTATACGATACTTAGTAACTTTATTAATTTCTAAATTATTATTTACCATGAAGTTCTTCTTTTTTGGCTACTTTCATAAACAATTATCAGAATAGAGTTCCGAATCAATCACCTGAAAATTGTTGTTGTGTAATCTAATTATCGCCATTAATCGTCAATCAATCGTCAAAACAGTCGTCAATAATCTTAAAACAAAAAATCGTCAAACAATCAAAAAATATTCGTCAAACAACCATCGAACGCCTGTTAATCGACAAACAATTATCGAGTAATGTAAATTTTCACCAAATTCTAAGACTTCAAATCGTAGGTAAGGCGAAATGGTTGCAGATATCGGCACTATTTTTTCTGAGTTTTATTCTCTTATTTGATTGCTTTCAGAAACTGGAACGATAATCTAAAATTTGTAGTATGTGTTGAACAAAATTTTCAAAACATCAAAAAATTATTTTTTGAACCAACCTGAGAAAAATAGTATAGTTTTCTGATATAAAAAAAAACTAAGCAAATTTTAAGTTTGACAAAACTCAGCCATTTTGGTCTTACTTTAGAATTTCATTATTTTAAAGTATAATTGAATCAAAGTTAAAAATTAACCAAACTTTGGGCACGATTTTTCTTCATCCAATTGAACTCAAACTTTTAAGGGACTATGGTTGGCGTGAAACGTATTTCTTCAAACAAATATACATATATGTTATTGGTACTCTAATTTATATACAAATATATATATATATATATATATATATATATATATATATATATATATAATTGATGTTAATGAAACTATGGCTAGTCGGTTTCATTTTTTGTTGTCTAAATCCATTATTGCACTGTACCTGTACCTGTACAAGGGGATTCTTCTGTTCAACAAATTAGATCCAATAAGAATTAGACAACAATGTAAAGAGAACACAGATGTTGAATATGGGCTGTTATGTTGATTTGTCTAGCGCTCATATGAAATATTGCCTAATTTGCTATATGAACATAAATATTGCAAGGAAACTTTACTGCTAAACTTTATAAACTTCGTAAAACTTACAAATTTTATTTTTTAATTAGTCGATTTTAGCGTATTTAGCGAAATATTACTAAAATAATGAATCTTATATTCTTAAACGAGCAATAATTGTATATATATATATATATATATATATATATATAGAATGGCTATCTCGAAAACGGCTCTAACGATTTTGTTAAAATTTGGACAGTGGGTATCTTTTTTGATGTATAGGTCGAAGAAGAAGGGACTTTTGGAACTTTTACCTCTAAGAGGGTAAAAACGGGTAAAAAGGGGAAAAAATCGAAAACGCTATGTCTCCTAAAGTAATAGGTATAGAAACAAAATTAAAATTACGTTTTAAACAGCTATGAAAATAAGCCGACAGGTGTTTGGTACTTTTTTGAAACTATGTCCGATAGGGGGTAAAAAAGGGTGAAATAGTTTTTTTGGCACCTTTTTAACCCCTCTTATATTTTAAACTAAAGAATATAGAAAGAAACTTGGTACTGCAATCAATAGATGTAAAAAAACATGAAACACGTATTTGGTACTTTTTTGATTTTGGAGCCAAAATGGGTAAAAAAGGGATAAAATGATAACTTAACATCTCCAAAGTAATATGAATAGGAACATTATACATTATGTTAAATGCGTTTTAAAAAAATGTACCGAATTCAATTGGCACCAAAAAAGTACCAAATATACATATGGAACTTTTAGAAATTAGGGAATAAAAAGGGGGAAAAATTAGTATTATTTTAAACCAATGAATGTTTGTCTGTATGTATGTTCTTTATAGAATAGTAAACTGTGAATTTGATTGTGTTATGCTCTTTAGCGAAGATGTTGCGGATAAGCCGGCGAAGGTTTTAAAGTTGATAAGACTAATTTCCGACAGATGACGCCACTGAAAATTACTAAAAATTAATTAAATCGTAAACTGTACATTTGATCATGCTATGATCTTTAGCAAAGTTGTAGCGCATGAGCCGACGAAGGCTTTTTAGTTGGCATGAATAATTTCCGACAGGTGGCGCTACAGAAACTTACTCAAAGTCAATTTAATCGTAATCTGTACATTTAATCATGCTACAATCTTTAGCAAAGTTGTTGCACATGAGCCGACGAAGGTTTCTTAGTTGGTATTTAGAAATTTCGACAGGTGGCGCTACTGAAATTTACTCAAAGTCAATTTAATCGTATGCTGTACATTTAATCATGCTATAATCTTCAGCAAAGTTGTTACGGAAAGTTGTTATGAATTGGAATAAGCAAAGTCCGACAGGTGGCGCCACAGAAAACTACTCAAAAATGAATTAAATCGTAAACTGTGCATTTGATGAGACTATAATCTTTAGCAAAGTTGTTGCGCATGAGTCGACAGAGGTTTCTGTTGATATGAATAATTTCCAAAATTATTCAAAATGAGTTAAACTGTAAACTATGCAAACTATGTGTTGGTCGGACAAAATAAATCAAATAATTCAAAATTAACTGAATATTTCTACAATGTCTTTCCTCTAAATTTATTTTAGCACTTTATAATATAAAATATATAAAAGCTTTAAAATTTTCCTCAAAATGCTTATCATAAAGCTCCGAGCAAGGCTCGGTCTACCAGGTACTGTATATATTAATAAAGATTTAGTGACATACCAAACTATGAAATTTTAAAATATTATGTTCAACGATTATGAAAAAACTTTAAAAATATCAAAAGATGGTGTCATCTATCGGATAAAAACGAAACTTCACAAAAACACTCCTCATGCCCCATATATCACACGCAAAATCGGTCAAAATCGGTGAAATAGTTTTTGAGTTTACTGATTACATAAACACATGACTCTTTTTTAATATAGATAAGGCAATTTAATTTAAATAAAATTGATTTTTATATTTAATAAAAGTACCATGGATTATATGTTAAAAATCGATAACTGTTAGCCAATTTCAATTCTTATATTATTTTTTTTTTAAATACTCCACATTATATAACTTAAGAAAAATTTAAATTTTGTACATATTTTTAGCTTTATAGCTGTTTTAAGAACTGGTAAGTGAAATTACAGATTGGGTAATAATGAGTTGAGGGTTATAACCCTTCTATGGTTTTGTCCTTTTTGTTCTCAGAATTCTCAAATAAAAAATGAATGGAAATCGTGTGTTTTATTGAAATTGTATGTAGTTTTTTACCCTTTAATTTAACAATATTAAATAAATATTTTTTTGAAAGTAACCAGAATTGAATGAAAAATTAATTGACCAGTTTCTAATGAATTTTGTTTTATTTTTACATTTACATTTTTTGTTAATTAAACCCTTCACCACCATAAGTGGAAAGGGTATTATAAGTTTGTGCTGATGTATGTAGCGCAAAGAAATATTTGTCTTAGACCTACCTTTTAGTATACCAATAGACTTAGAATCACTTTCTGAGTCGATTTAGCGATGTCAGTCCGTCCGTCTGGCTGGACGGCTGGCTGGACGCCCATGTAAACCATATAATCAAACTACAGGTCGCAATTCTAAAGATATTTTGATGAAATTTAGCGCAGGTCATTTTTTTTTGATACAGACATGGCTACTGAAATTCGTCAAAATCGATCCATTATTTATGGTACCTCCCACAGGTCCCGCTTCCCGGAATTGATATATTGGCCACAAATATAAATATTTTTCCATGAAATTTAAAACAAGTACTACTTATGTAAACTTAACTCACTGTACAAAATTTCGTTGAAATCGGTGGATATTTGATCATAGCTCCCATACAAACTCTTCTTTAACAAGTAAGAAAGCGCTATAGTCGGTCAAGCCCGACCATACGATACCCTTCACCACTAAGGTCAAAGGTGTTATTTTTCCTGTATAAAGACAAATATTTGCTAAATTTTGCCATCATACAAACATTTTCTCAAAACTTATACATTTAACCTGTTTCCGTCATTTGGACTTATATGAGAGCTAGGGTCAAATGTGGACCGATTATTCGAAATAAGTCCAAATGATGGAATCAGCTTAAATATATAAGTTTTGAGAAAATGTTTGTATGTTGGCAAAATTTAGCAAAATTTAGCAAATAAAAAATTTCTTCTTAGTGACATGTCAAAATGTGGATAAATCATCAATTCATTCATAACAAAAAATTTTCCAAGAAAATTTTTGCACATTTTAGCATGTTATAAATAATTCACTCTAATATTTTTTCTCTATACAGTAAATGTTTTTAACATAAACATAAATAGTTTTGAATTGCCTTCACCAACTTGTTACATTTAACGTTTCTCACTCCTTCTACATATAAAAATGGTAAAAGCTTATAACTTGATTTAAACTGATTTCCGGTACTAACAACATCATGTACCTTTCAAAACAAAATGGCTGTTATGACTTAGACAACATTAACTGGCAACAACAAAACCAAAATTAATAACAACCAGCAACAAAACATCAAGAATAAGATGTGCCCTTAAAACATTGCTGGTAACAACAACATATTCTCTTATACATATTAGATGTTTTGTGTTATTTTCAAAAAATTTATATTTTATATTTTCCTAAGAATTTTCATGTTTTCGCGGATATTTACCTAAGACCGACCGACTGACTGACTGCATTCATGTGTATATTTTTAAGTAAGTAAATATGTATCTTAACATGTTCAAGTATTTAGATGAAAATGTTTGCCTAAAGGGGTTTTCTGTTGTTGCTATATTGTTCCACAGGATATCTTTGTTATGTTTAATTTGTATGTTTATTTGAGAGTATATGTGTTTGTGTGTGTAAATGTGTATAAATGTACACTTTCATGGTCTTAAATATTTTGTAACGGTTTATCCTCCTAAATGCACTAAGCCACATACATAATTGATGTGATGATGGTCATGCCTTTAATACTTTCAATGCTAAATGCCAGAAGTTGTTTACAATTTGTGTATGTGAATACATGTTTATTTGTTTGTGTGCATGTGTGTTACAATATATCCTTGCAACTTTAGAACATTTGTGCATCTGAATTATAACAATAGTTTGTTGTGGCATTAAAGATTTGCATACACAGTGTGTATGTGAGTATAACACACATACTTGCAGCTGCGTGAAGTAAATTAGAGGATCTCGAAAAAGTATTAATATTGGTGGGTTTAGATGGAAATAGTAAATAATATGTTTGTTTGTTTATTTAACTTAAGTCATTTAAATCTGGGATTACGAATCTGGTCCATAAAATTACCCTTCTTTATCTAGTTGGACCCACAAATCTTTTGTTTATATTGAAGTAGCTTTTGCAGGATAGTTTTAATAAAATCAGTTGCATAAATATAAAATGTTGGGGGCCAATTTTGGCAATAGCCAATTTTAGTTTTTTTTGTTTTAAGATAAGGAACATTTAGGTGTATAGTTTATATACTAAGAAGCTAACCCTTTTTCGTAAAATTTTTCAATTTTTCTTTTATTTTAATAGAAAATTTTTCAAAAGTTCCTTATTGTTATGGGAAATCTTTCAATAGGATTTTTTTTATAGGAAATTTTCAAAAATTTCTTATTTTTATAGGAAATTTTCAAAAATTTCTTATTTTTATAGGAAATTTTTAAAAAAGTTTTATTTAATAGCAATTTTTCAAAAATTTCTTATTATTATAGAAAATTTATCAAAAATTTCTTATCTTATAGCAAATTTTTCAAAAATTTCTTATTTTTATAGAAAATTTATCAAAAATTTCTTATTTCTATAGGAAATTCTTTTAAAATCTCCTATTTTTGTAGGAATTTTTTTTTTTTTAATTTCTTATTTTTATAGGAAATTTTTTCAAAATTTTCTTATTTTTATAGAAAACCTTTCAAAAAGTTCTTATCTTTATAGGAAATTATTTAAGAATTTCTTATTTTTAAAGGAAATTTTTAAAAAATTTCTTATTTTATACGAAATTTTTTTTAAAACTTTTTTATAGGAAATTTTTCAAAAGTAGACAGTAAAGTTGCGCCATCTGTTGTTAGATAGATGTTAATATTATTTCTTTTAAATCAACATCATGTTAGTAGCACAAAATCATGATATCTGTGTCTGGGGCTTGAACCCAGATAGAATATAGTATGTTATTCTTAGGGAGCTCTAATTTAATATAAACCGATTTCGCACATTTCCAATACACAACTTTTTCAAGATATCAAAACACTTCAGTAAGATTTTGTCCCTGCAGCTTTCTTCGTTAGGGCGCCATCGCTTTATCATTTGGCGGATACAAACCCCCTATCTTTTTCGTATTTTTGTGCTTCCGTAAGTTTCTATATGGGGAGCTATAGTCAAATGGTGACCGATTGTGACAAAATTTTGCACACTGGCTGGCGTTGACATAAAATTTTCTTGTACTAAATTAATTTAAGTGTATTTTCTGTGGAATTTTGGCTGTTTCGGGAAGAGTTTTGTATGGGAGCTATGGTTAAGTATGAACAGATTTCGATGAAATTTTGTACGATCATGTAGAACTTCTCTGTGCTAAATTTTGCCATCATATCTGAAATAATTTGTCATTTATTAACAAATAAGAGATTGGCCTAGACGAGGTTACACGAAAGCTATGGTCAAATATGAACCGATTTTCCTCAATTTCACTCCCAAAATTTTACATGAAATTAAGAATATTTATTCAAAATTTTAGTGACCTACAGACAGACAGATAAGACACAGGCAGGCAGACGGACAGACAGAGAGACAGACAAACTGAAAGACAGACAGAATTTCATAGATATACATCAATCAAAGTCCAGTCAGACAAACAGACGGACATCGAAAATTACAAACGGAATGACAATCTCAATATACCCCTATTCTTTGGGGGGTATATTGAGATGGGGGTATATTGATGGTGGGTATACAAATTTAAATAATTTCGAAACTTTGCCATTTTCTCAATCTGAAACTTTTTTTAGGATCCAAACCCGGTTTTAGATTTTTGATCAAAAAATTTATTGATAATCCCAGAATATTTGTTAATTACAGTTTAGAGACAAAAGTTTAACTAAACCCAAAATTTTGATATTTTCCTACATGGAGGCTAATTTAAGAAATTACAGTCGGTTTAAGGTTTGTGATATGAAAAATATAAATGATATTAAAATATTATTATTTTCACATTTAAAGGCTTAAGACCAATATATTTTATTATTTGGTTTAATTATTTAAAGTATCCAATTTTAGCACAATATATATATTTAAAAACACTTCTAAAAATAGGCCTATTGAGCCTCTCTTTTACTCTAATGTAATTGTCACAACACTTCCTGATTTAGTCTACAAAACATACTTCTATCTTAATTCCACTCCAAAATTATTGATCAACTTTTCAACTTAAGTTCCCATTTACTCTAAGTATATCAAATGCATAAATTTCTCTACCATTTGGTATAGTTGAATATTTTCATTTATATTATTGTCAACCATTAGTTTAGTTAAGTTGGCAAATGCAATAAATTTACACCATAACGATGACATTTTTATCATCCCCTACTCTTCGATTTTGTGTGAGTGCACACGCTTACTTTCGCACACACAAACCAACACACACTCATGAAAATTGTAGCATGCAAGTGTTTTAAACTTATGTGTAATTTATCTACATAACACACATCCTTTTTCCCAATATCGTTGCTAGTATTTAGGCTTTTAATTGTCAATGTTGAGTAAGTGCAGCTAAAGTGAGTAATGTTGTTGGCATATATCTATGAGGAAGGTACAGTGATGTGGAAATATATAGAATAAAAATACAAAATAAGCAAGAATTCGCTTAAATTACATAAGCATGTTATAAAGTTTATAAATTAGTATATTTTTGGCATATTAAAGGAATAATTCTAAAAGCACGTGAGATTGTATTTAGCAAACCATCTCTGTAATTTCAAGTTGTCTTTGCTAAAGCTGCCATTGTTTTAATTTCTGATGCTGTCCATGTTGTGAGCATATGCAACTTCATTATTTTAATTAAAGATAAAAACTTCCTCATAAAAATATATGTTGTAGAGTCTAGTGCGACTAGATATGTGGAGGATACAAGTTTATTAGGCTCGATCTTAATATAAATGGCAACAGTCTTTTGACTCAACTTCCAAAAATGAAGTTTAATTGATTTCAAAATTTTTGTATGAAATTTTTCAAAAATTTCTTTTTTAGTTTTCAAAAATTTCTTAATTTTTTAAGAAGTTTTTAAAAAACTTCTTCTTTTTAGAAGATATTTTTAAAAAGTTTCTTATTTTTATGGGCAATTTTTCAAAAATTTCTTACTTTTATAGGAAATTTTTAGAAAATTTCTAAATTTTATAGAAAATTTTTCAAAAATTTCTTTATCTGAGAAGAAATTGTTCAAAAAATTGTAATTTAACAGGAATTTTTTAAAAATTTCTTATTTTTATAGGAAATTTTTCAAAAAATTTTTGTTTTTATAGGAAATTTTTCAAAAATTTATTGTTGTTATAGCAAGATTTTAAAAAATTTCTTATTTTGAAATTTTTTTAAAAATTTCGCATTTTCTTAGAAAATCTTTCAAAAATTTCGAAAACTTTTTATTTCCATACGAAATTTTGAAATAATATCTGTATTTAATATAAAATTTTTCAAAATTATTTATCTTTTACACGAAATTCCTTTAAAATTTCTTATTTTTATAGGAAATTTTCAAAAACTTTCTTATTTTTATAAAAAAATTTTCCATAATTTCTTACTTCTGTACTACATTTTTTAAAAACTTCTTATTTTTATAGGAAAATTTTCAAAATTTTTTTATTTTTATAGAAAATTTTTGAAATTTTTCTTATTTTTATAGAAATTTTTTAAAAATTCCTTATTAATTTTTAAAATTTCCTATTTTTATAGGAAATTTTTAAAAAAAATTCTTATTTTTTTTTTTAGAAAATTTTTCAAAAATTTCCAATTTTTATACAAAATTTTTCAAAAATTTTCCACTTTTATAGAATATTTTTAAAAATTTCCTTTTTTTTTATAGGAAATTGTCCAAAAATTTTCTATTTTTATAGCAAATTTTTCAAAATTTTTTTATTTTTATAGGAAATTTTTCAAAGATTTCTTATTTTTATAGGAAACTTTTCAAAGATTTTAATTTTTATGAGAAATTTTTCAAAAATTTCTTACCTTATAGCAAATTTTTTAAAGGAAACTTTTTCGAAATTTTCTGTTTTTTTATAGCAATTTATACAAAAATTCATTTTTCTGATTGGAAGTTTTTTATATTTTTTTTAATTTTTATAGGTAATTTTTCAAAAATTTCATATTTTAATAGGAAATTTTTCAAAAATGGCTAATTTTTGTAGGAAATTTTTCAAACATTTTCTACTTTTATAAGAAATTAAAAAAAAAAAAAAATTATATTTTTTCTTATTTTTATAGAAAATTTTTAAAAAATTTCCAACTTCTATATTTTTAAAAAATTTCCTATTTTTGTAGGAAACTTTTCCGAAATTTGCTGTTTTATTTTTATATAAAATTTTTCAAAAAATTTTTATATAAAATTTTTCAAAAAATTTTGATAGAAAATTTTTCAAATTTTTCTTATTTTTATAGGTAATTTTTCAAAAATTTCCCATTTTTATAACAAATTTTTAAAATTTTTAGTTTTATAGAAAATTTTTCAAAAATTTTTTATTTTTATAGAAAAATTTTCAAAAATACCTAATTTTATTAGAAATTTTTAAAAAATTTCTTATTTTAATAGGAAATTTTTCAAAAATTTCCTACTTTTGAAGAAAATTTTTCAAAAATTTCCTACTTTTATAGAAATATTTTCAAAAATTTCCTTTTTTTATAAAAAATTTTTAAAAAGTTCCTATTTTTATAGGAAATTTTTCATAAATTTCCTATTATTATAGGAAACTTTTCGGAAATTTTCTGTTTTATTTTTATATCAAATTTTTCAAAAATTTCTTATTCTGATAGAAAATTTTTAAATTTTTTCCTTTTTTATAGGCAATTTTTCAAAAATTTCAAATTTTTATAGAAAATTTTTCAAAAATTTCCTATTTTTATAGGAAATTTTTAAAATTTTTTGAAAGTTTATTTTTAGAGTGTTTCTAATGTAGCTTTTTTTAAGCAGTAGCTCTAAAGTATGTAAAATACACTCAAGAATATTATTATCAGGAAAAGCAATATTTAGGGAGGGCAAAATATATCAATGTTTATGAATCCATAATTTTTTAAGTTCTTTATATATTTCAATATAATTATTGGCGCTATAATGCATTATGAAATTATTGTTCCTTTATTAAATTTCCTGCACTTAATATTTACAAATATCCTTTACATTTACATACATACTAAAACTTATCAAGGCATTGCAACACTAACGCTTTCTACACATACCTATGTAATTACTTTCGTTGTTGCTGTCTTTGGCAAATTTGGTCTGTGTTGTAACTACATAGACCAACCAACAACATTGTAGTTGGTTGTTGGGTTAAAGTCCTGTTTGGTTATTGCTCACTCTCAAGTGTTAGCATGTGGAAGATGGTGATGGTGGTAGTGGTGGTGGTGGTGTTGTCCTTAATAAATAAACCAACTCTAATACGTGGATACATAAATGAACACATACTCAATTAAAATCCCCCTTAAAATTAAACTAGAACAGTCAGCGAATGAGTGAGTGACGGAGTGAAAGTAAGTGCATAAATAAGTAAGAGCATCTGTTAGACTTTGTCGTATATAAATCAATTAATTAGACATTTTTAACTGTCGCATTGTAGTTCATTTTGTTGAATTTATTAAGGATAATCTACATAAAATGATCGTCATGGGAAATAAGAAATTGTATTTATTTTAATTTCTGGTCATTTATTGCTTAAAGGTCGGGTCATTGTATACTCGTATAAAAAATAAGAGATTAAATTTATTTAATCAACAAATTCGTTTTTTCTTTTCAATTTGTTTTGATTTTTGGGGTTAGTAAGGACTAGGAGTTATAAATATTTTATGTGCATTTGAAAAAGTTTACTATTAAGTGCATCAGTCTTAATCCTTGTTTTGTAGTTGTAAGATTTGTGGCAAAATTTTTTACATTGAAAATTATTCTGACAACGGTTTCTAATTTATTTGTATTGAAAATTTAAAGGCCTACATCAATCGCCGCTTCTACGCTGCAAACTTTTGAAGTTTATTTTGAAATTTTTATTTCAATAAGAAATTTATCAAAAGTTTCTTTTCGTATAAGAAATTTTTCAGAAATTATTTATTTATATACCAAATTTTTTAAAAATTTACTTTTTTTTAATTTTTAAAAATTTCTTATTTTTGTAGAAAATTTTTCAAAATTTTAATACTTTGTAAGAAGTTTTTCAAAATAATTTTTTTTGTAAAATTTTTTTAAATTTTTCTATTTTTATAGGAAAATTTTTCAAAAACTTATTATTTTCTTGGGAAATTTTTAAAAAAATTCCTTATTGTTTTAGTAAATTTTTCAAAAATTTCCTATAAAATAAAAAGTTTTTGAAAAATTTAATGTAAAAATAAGACTTTTTTTGAAAAATTTCCTTTAAAGATAAGAAATTTAAAAAAATTTTCTATAAAAACAAGAAATTTTTGTAAAATTTCCTATAAATTTAGCAAACTTTTAAAAAATTTCTGTCAAAATGTTTGAGAAATTTCGTATAAGAAATCTTTGAAAAACTTTAAATAAAAATAAGAAATGTTTGATACATTTTTGAAAAATTTCCTATAAAAATAAGAAATTAAAAAAAAAATCCTATAAAAATAAAAAAATTTAAAAAATTTCTTATAAAAGTAAGAAATTTTTGAAAAATTGACTTTAAAAATAAGAAATTCTTGAAAAATTTTCTATAAAAATATGAAGTTTTTGAAAACCATCTTATAAAAATATAAAGTTTTTAACAAATTTTTAATGACTTTCGATAAAAATTATAAATTTTAAAAAAAGCAGAAATTTTAAAAATAATTTCCTATAAAAATAAGAATTTTTTTAAATTTTCTATAAAAAAAGAAAATTTTTAAAAATTTCCTACAAAAGAAAGAATATTTTGAAAAATTTCCTATAAAAATAAGAAATTTTTGAAAAATTTTCTATAAAAATAAGAAATTTTTGAAAAATCTCCTATAAGAATAAGAAATTTTTGAAAAATTTCTTATAAAAATAAAAAATTTGTTTAAAAATTTCCAAAAAAATAAGAAGTTTTTTAAAAATTTCCTATAAAAATAAGAAATTTTTGAAAAATTTCCTATAAAAATAAGAAATTTTTGGAAAATTTCATATAAAAATAAGAAATTTTTGAAAAATTTTCTATAAAAATTAGAAATTTTTGAAAAATTTCCTATAAAAATAAGAATTTTTTGAAAAATTTCCTATAAAAATAAGAAATTTTTGAAAAATTTCTTATAAAAATAAGAATTTTTCGAAAAGTTTCCTATAAAAGTAAAAAATTGGTTAAAAAATTTCCAATAAAAATAAAAACTTTTTTAAAAATTTCCTATAAAAATAAGAAATTTTTGAAAAATTTCCTATGAAATAAGAAATTTTTGAAAAATTTCCTATGAAATAAGAAATTTTTGAAAAATTTCCTATGAAATAAGAAATTTTTGAAAAATTTCCTATAAAAATAAGAATTTTTTGAAAAATTTCCTACAAAAATAAGAAATGTTTGAAAAATTTCTTATAAAAATAAAAATTTTTTGAAAAGTTTCCTATAAAAATAAAAAATTTGTTAAAAAATTTCCAATAAAAATAAGAACTTTTTTAAAAATTTCCTATAAAAATAAGAAATTTTTGAAAAATTTCCTATGAAATAAGAAATTTTTGAAAGATTTCCTATGAAATAAGAAATTTTTAAAAAATTTCCTATAAAAATAAGAAATTTTTGAAAAATTTCCTATAAAAATAAGAAGTTTTTGAAAAATTTCCTATAAAGATAAGAAATTTTTGAAAAATTTCCTATAAAAATAAGAAATTTTTGAAAAATTTCCTATAAAAATAAGAAATTTTTGAAAAATTTCCTATAAAAATAAGAAATTTTTGAAAAATTTCCTATAAAAATAATTAATTTTTGAAATATTTTCTATAAAAATAAGAAATTTTTGAAAAATTGGTCAACCGAATTAAGAAGCCTTCGTCGGGTCATGGGCCATAACTCTGCTGAAGATCATAGCATGATTTACGATTTATTTAATTTTAAACTATTTTCATTGGAGCCACCTGACGAAACTTGGTCATACAATCTTAGTAGTGTTTGTCGGCTTATGCGCAACAACTTTTCTTAAGATCATAACATGATCAAATGCATAGTTTACTATTCTATAAAGAACATACAGCCAAACATTTATTTTTATATATGTATGTAATAGATTTTTTTAAAATTTCTTCTTCTTACATGAAATTTTTCAAAAATTTCTTATTTTTCCTAGAAGTTTTTCATTTTTTTTTTATTTTTATATGAAATCATTCAAAAGTTATATTTCTTAATATAAACTTGCGGTGTATGTTACACTTTACTATGTCTTTATCTGCGTATGTGGTAGTAGCGTATAATAACTATAAGCACTTTTTTTGCTCTATTATATTGTAAATATGTAATGTAAATTGTATGTAATTGAAAGTTTAAATAAACATATTATTTAAATGTGATAATGATGGTTATTAAATGATAATACGTATAACTAATAAATGCGACGAAATTTTTATCATTACATTGTATTATTTTGTAGCTGATGTTTTGTGCAAAGTTTCTCACACTGACAGATTACATTCATTTATTAAGTCATACAAAATGTCATATTTTCACACAACCACATGGAATACATATGAATGTATACGTAGTGATGAAAAGACATCATGTATGATTTGTCAACTGGCATTATGTTGATTATAATTATGTTTACAATAATGATATTTTTGTAAGGAACCACAACAACAAAAGAAAAAGAAACAACTACAGACATAATTTCTGGAAAGCAAAATTGTTTATTATTTATTTTATAGTTATACCCTATATCATCTTAAATGAAGAAAGCACTATGAGTTTTTTCCAAGAGATTGCCTTGAAATGTCCGCTTGGCTGACATAAAGGTCAATATTGCATTTTATTGGATACAAAAGATTCTTACTAATTTTGTTTGAGCTTATTATTGAATCGTTTAGGGTATTATATATTCAGGTTTAACCAACATTACTTCCATACTTGTTACTGTTCAACTTTCATTTGTACTGATGACGAATGTTACTAGTTGTTGCTTGACATTTAAAGTGTAAAATATATATATGTGAGTGTATGTGTATACATGTATTTATGTCCTTATAACTGTTTTTACAATGGATTACATAATTTACAACAATAATAATTAAATGTCTCCATATAAAATGTATGTATGTGTGATTTTGATAGATATCATCTTGTTATTGTGATTATTTTTTTTTTCTAATTGTATGTTATTTTTTATTACTTTTGCTCTTGTTATTGCATTTAAAATTGCTGTAAGAACGAAATTTAACAAGTGTTAAGATTTTGTCTACATATAAGTATTATTATTGTAAAAGGAATTAAAATATAATGAAAATAAAAATAAATGAATTAAAAATATAGACAGAAAGCTTAAAAAAATAATAAATATCTTTGTTTATAACAAAAACCAGATTTATGGATTTAAAAATTACATGGGATTACTTGTTTATTATTATAAAAATATAAGTCAATGTTAAGAATAAAAGCTATTATATTAAAGAACAAATCTGTATATAAAACTTAAATGTATTTTTTACTTATAGATTCAAGTAACTCTGCCAAAGTTATTTAAGGAACCTGTGGAGGATAACATACACATTTTTATTTAAATGTGTACGTAGGAAGTTAAAATTGAGAGCAAGCAATGACTTAAAAAAAAGTTGTCACAGTCGACAGCCATAGACTAACCCATAGGCTAATATATAGACTAAGACATATACTTAAACATAGACTAAGATATAGACAAATATATAGATTGAGACATAAACCAAGGCACAGATGAAGGCATATACTAAGATATAGACTAAGTCATAGGCAAACACATAGACTAAGAAATAGACTAAAACATAGACTAAGATATAGACTAAGACACAGGTTAAATTAAGACGTAGACTAATATAAGGCTAAGAAAAGAAATTTTACAAAATTTTATTTTTTTATAAGAAATTTTTCAAAAACTTCCTATTTCTATAACAAATTTTTCAAAAATTTGTTTTTTAATAAAAAATTTTTACATTTTATAAAAAATTTCTTACTTTTGTGAGAAATTTTTCAAAACTTTCTGTTTTTTATAACAAATTTTTCAAAAATTTCTTATTTTTAATAGAAATTTCTTATCTTTATAAAAAATTTTTCAAAAAGTTTTTATTCTTTCAAGAAATTTTTCAAAAATTTCTTATTTTTACAAGATTCTTTTTCGAAAATTTCTTATTTTAAAAAAATTTTTTCAAAAGTTTCTTATTCTTTTAAGAAAATTTTTTATTTTTATATGAAATTTCTTACCTTTATAAGAAATTTTTCAATAAGTTTTTATTCTTCCAAGAAATTTTTCAGAAATTTCTTATTTGTACAAGATTTTTTGTCAAAAATTTCTTATTTTAAAAGAAATTTTTCAAAAGTTTCTTCTTTTTGTAAGAAAATTTTTTTTTAAATTTCTTATTTTTTAAATTTTTTTTTTTATAAGAAATTTTATAGAAATTTCTTATTTTTACAATAAATTTTTTTTCAAAAATTTCTTATTTTTATAGGAAATTTTTCAAAAATTTCTTATTTTTATAGCAAATTTTTCAAATTTTTTTTTTATTTTTATAGGAAATTTTCCATATTTATAGGTAATTTTTTAAAAATTTCTTATTTTTATAGGAAATTCTTCAAAAATGTTTTACTTTAATAGGAAATTAAAAAAAAATCATATTTTTATAGGAAATTTTTCAAATATTTCTTATTTTTATAGAAAATTCTTCAAAAATTTCTCATTTTTATGGAAATTTTTTCCAAAATTTTTTATTTTTGTAAGAAATTTTGCAAAAATTTCTTACGTTTATAGGAAGATTTTCAAAAGTTTCTTGTTTTTTTAGAACCTTTAATTGTTTTTTGTTTTTAAGGGAAATTTTTCAAAAATTTCTTATTTTTGTGAAAAATTTTTCAATTTATTTTTTTTTTTCAGAAGAAATTTTTCAAAAATTTTATACATTTACAAGAAACTTTTTCAAAAATTTCTTGTATTTGTAACAGATTTTTTCGAAATGTATTATTTTTATAAGATTTTTTTTTATTTCTAAAATAAAATATTTTCAAAATTTTTTTATTTTTCGAAGAAATTTTTGAAAAATATAAATTTTTGTAGGAAGTTTTTCAAAAGTTTCATATTTTTATAGAATATTAAAAAAAATAAGAAATTTTTTAAAAATTTCATATTTTGTTAGAAAATCTTTCAAAATTTTTTTTTGCAAAGATTTCTTATTTTTGTGAGAAATTTTTGAAAACTTTCTTTTTTTCATAGGAAATTTTTTAAAAATTTCTTATTTTTGAAAGAGATTTTTCAAAAACTTTATAATCATTTTCAAAAGGTTATTTTTTTTATAGGATTTTTTTATTTTTTTTTATTTTTACAAGAAATTTTTAAAAAATTTCTAAATTTTATAGGAAATTCTTAAAAAAATGTTTATTTTTATAGGAAATTTTTCAAAATTTTCTAATTTTTAAAGGAAATTTTTCACAGATTTCATATTTTTATAGGAAATTTTTCAAAAATTCCTTATTTTAATGGGAAATTTTTCAAAAATTTTTTAATTTTTTTTGGAAATTTTTCAAAAGTTTTTATTTTTATAAGAAATTTTTTAAAATACTCCTATTTTTAAAGGAAACTAAAAAAAATATATATGGAAATTTTTTTGAATTTTGATAGGAAAATCTTCAAAAATTTCTTATTTTTATATAAAATTTTTCAAAAATTAAGTTTTTTTGTTTGGCTCAAAAACATGCTTGGGCATATGTATAAGACTTAGCAATTATTTTAAATTAAAAGTACTTTAAATGTAATAACTTCATTTAATAGATCTTTTCACATATTAAATAAACTAAATTCTTGGTGTAATTAAATTGTTGCGACCATAAAATTCCATATTGACAAACCACCTTCCTTAAGTGTTGTTCTCAGGAGATACAAATAGTAAAAGGACTCAAGGACTTCTGTTTAATATATAAAACTTTGTATCTATATATATGTGAGAATATTAACGGTTGTTTTGTTAATGACTCAAAATAAAATTCGACCACATTTTGGTTGCTATTCATTATAGTCTTGTTAATGAAAAGGCTTGTTTTTATTATGATGGCTCTAAGTTTTGTCCTTTTTAATTATTGTGAATTTTGTATTACTAAATAATGATTATTGTATTTAGCGTTATTTATAGAAATCATAAAATTCAATGAAAAGATTTTTGTTTTTTTAAGGGACTAAAATCAGTGATGACGAAACCTGATATACTTTAAAGATATATTCTCATACAAAATTATCTTATAAAATCAATAATATTTAGAAGTAGTCATTGGAAGTATATTACATACTTCTTCATTTCTTGTCGAAATTTAGACAAATAGCTACTATTTTTAATATGTTTTAGTCCTTAATTTTTTTAAATGTTCCAAAAGTAGTCAGTATTTGGAATGAAATGATCTTCTTTTATTAACATTATCCAATAAAAATTGTCCTTTATATAACATTATAAGTTTGTCTATCCACCTTTTGGTAATATGAAGATATCATAAGAACATCCTTTTTTAAAAGGATGTTTACTAGACCGGTTTGAAATTTGAGCTGTCCAGTAGAAAAAATTTCTTAATAAATTGTTAGTAAAAATTGTTGTATTTTAGTACTTTTCAATTAAAAGGAATTTTTAGAATGGAATGATGATTTATTATCTAATGTACACGAGATGTTTTTAGGGTCCTATGCTCCACTGGGAGTCAGAGGAAGAGATATATAAACTGTCATTTTTTATGTGAAGTTTTTGGAATCGTGTATGTCTAAGAGGTGTCCTGATTACTATAAATAATAAATTTATATCTAAAGCCCTATTTCACTAAACTACAACTCTACAAGTTTACAAGTTATTAATTGCAAGTATAATTCTTACAAGTGCTGTTCAATTGTGTTTCATTACAATTTACACAACAATTGTAGCTTTTTGGACTTGTAAACTACAATTTCTACAATTACAATTTCTAAAATTACAATTTCTACAATTATAATAAAATAAAATATTTTGATAAATATATGGAGTGAAATAAAACATTTTTGAACTCGTACTGAACCACACCATCTACGATTTTCATGAAATTATATACATTCTCCTAGCCTAGGCAATTTTTACACTTCTTCAAAATTTTTAATTTCGCTTTGGTTCAGATTTTATGGCGGTTCAAAGTTCGTTTTTTTCAAGATTTTTTCCGAAATATACCCACTTTATATGCATATAACTTTTGATACGGTTATCAGATTTTTATTATTAGACTCTTGTTTTAGCATATGTCCTGTAGTTTTATGTCCTTTGGTTAAAAAATTTAATCTTGTATTCAAATTTAAAATTTGTACTAAAATATTTTGAATTATTTTAGAAAAAGTTTTTTGTTTTCCGATCAGCTATTTTTTTGGTTTTCATATTTTGTTGTCTACATTAATATCCACATTTGAGAAAATGATAAAGAAAACGGAAAATATGCTTTTTGAGGTATCCTTGAATCAAGGACATCATTGATTTCCCTTGTTCTGCATACATGATTATATTTTCATATCCTTCACCACTATAGGTAAGTTTGGGCTGATGTATGTAACGCTTAGAAATATTAGTCGTAGACCACCTTAAGTACACCAATGGTCTTAGAATTCATGTCAGTCCGTCCGTCTATCTGGGTGGACCCCCATGTAAACCTTGTAATCAAACAAAATAAATAAATAAATATTGATTTGATTTTGTGTTAATTTTAACTAATTTTTATTAAAAGATAGTTAAAAACCAAATTTGAATTCAATTTATCATTCACTTGTAACTTGTAAAAATTTTTTTGAGAGACTCAGTCGACCCTATCCTTTTTTTCCACAATTCTACAAGTGTACAAGTACAAATTTAAATTTGTGAAACAAAACCACTTGTAGAAGTATGACTTGTAAACTTGTGAATTGTAAAAATCACTTGTAGCTACAAACTTGTAATTGTATTTTTATAAAACACAATTTTTTACAAGTTCACAATTTTACAGGCAAAAACACTTGTAATTGTAGACTTGTAGCTTAGTGAAATAAGGCCCTGATCAATCTTAAGTTGTCATTAAAAAAAATGTTACCCAAGGACATATATTTAAATTTTTGCTTTGATTCTAAGATTGTCTGTCAAATATTAAATCGAGTATAATTTTCGGAACTTTAGTATTTCTATTTAGAAATCAGGATAGCCTTTTTTTCAGCATATCACCAGTGTGGAAGTTTTTGTATTTACCTGTATTTATAGCTGAAATAAACCCAAAAGAAAATAATACTTCTTTGGTTTTCATATGTCCTTCCGCTGCCTCTATATTTCTTGTTTTATTTCTGTTGTGTTCATTTCACAATTAAAGAAGGAAAAATGTCCTTTTAAAGTTTATTTTTGGCTAAATGCACAATTGTGGTTTTCCTATGTGGCTTCCGTTTCCTCTGACATGTTGTTTCATTGTTACTTTTCTTCTTTCATTGTCTTTTGTGTTTTGTTGTCCTTTCTGTCTTTTACGCTTTTTTTGGGATTTACCATTAACGAACAATAAAAATTTTGCCAGAGCAAAAGTTTGTTATAGCTGTTGCTTTTGTTGACTTTTCTCCAAATGTCCGACGGTTTATTTATTTGTTGTTATCTTCAAGTCTTCTCCGTCAACCAATTTTATGGTTTATAATGATAATGATGATATGGTAGAGAATATCAGTATATCATATTTAGTTTATCAAAACATTTGGCATCTTTTCAAAATGCTCTGAAATGCTCAAGAGGCTTGATAAGTTTAAGAGCCTTAAGGATTTTATTTGATATCCTTTTAGTGCTAAATGTAGGGTGTTGGGGAATTCTTTATCCAAAACCATTTTGTTTTCTATATTATTGTCTTTTATAGTATTTTTCCTACAGGTTTGTATGTTTAAATATTTCTCTTCCCTTTTTTTCTACTATAAGGATTTTATGAGGTACCTACATACGTAAGGTTGCCTAGCTAGGTTTTAATAGGTTTTCCCACACACACACACGCATTTATACTTTTATAAACAGCTCACGTTCAAATATGTATGTGTATAGGTTTATTGTATGGCCCTAAGCTTTTTGTATGTAAGTATGTAACAATTTTAGCAAAGAATTTGTCAAAAGGAAATTGACAAACACAGACTTATTAGGGTTTTAGTGTCACATAAATTTTACTTAAATAACAACACGAGAAAAAATACTATACAAAATAAAATGAAATGAAAGAAACTTTAAGTCAAATAAGTAAAATTTTTACGAGTATTTTGATCTAGGCTATAGTTCCTATACTTTATAGCCTTTTTTGCTAGGAATTTTGTTAGTGAAACATTTAAAGATTACTTTGGTTTTGCCATATGTGTAGCATAGGGACAAATTAGTTTTTCTACGTAATTAAATTTCTTATGTTGTTAAAATTTTGTGGCTTTTTTGGGAAACTTCATATTAAAGTAAAAGTTTGGGTGTGGCTCTAAATCTTGAAAAAGTTATAAAAGTCTTAACTCTTCTCTCAAGATTTCGTAATTATGTATAATGTAAATAAGTTATCCATAAATTGCAGAAATTTTATATGTGATTAGCTAAAGAAGAATTAAATAAAAATTGTAAGATTAATTTCCTTCATAACTATATATGTACTCGTATGTTTCTTTATAGCATTTAAAGCTTTTAAGTGTGAAACATTTTCCCAAAATGTCAATTTTCATAATCCTTTGTACAATAATACCATTTAAATAAAAAAGAAAATATTTTTTCTTTAACAAAGCCTATCAGCACGTATAAGTGATATTTAATCCATTTTGTTACTTATGTCAATCATACGCCCCAAATACCTCAAAATGTTTCGCATATGAGTCATTTTGAGTCAATTTAAAAAATATCTTCTTATTGCAAAAAAAATTTAAAAAAAACTTTTTTTTAGAATATTTTTCAAATTTTTCTTATTTTTACAGGAAATTCAAAAATTTCTGTATTTTATAGGAAAATTTTAAAAAAATTCTTGTTATAAAAAATTTTTAGAAAAATTCTTTTTTATATAAAATTTTTAAAAATGTCTTATTTTTATAAGAAATTTTTTAAAAAATTTCTTATTTTTATAGGAAATTTTTCAAGAATTTCTTATTTTTTTAAGAAATTTTTAAAAAATTTTTATTTTTTTTTTTGAGAAATTTTTCAAAAATTTTCCATTTTTTTCAAAAAATATTCAAATTTATTTACTTTATAGAAATTTTTTTTTTTTTGAGAAATTTTTCAAAAATTTTCCATTTTTTTCAAAAAATATTCAAATTTATTTACCTTATAGAAAATTTTTTAAAATTCTTATTTTTATGGGAGACTTTTAAAAAATTAATTTTTTTCATAGGAAAATTTTCAAAAATTCCTTAAAGGACATTTTTTAAAAAAATTATATTTTTATAGTAAAAAATTTTCATAGAGAAATTTTTTCAAAAATTCTTACTTTTATAGAAAATTTTTCAAACTTTTTTAATTTTTATAAGAACTTAAAAAAAATCCAATTTTTTTTTAAGGAATTTTTAAAAAATTTCTAAAAAATTTTTAAAGGAAATTTTTAAAAAATTCCTTATTTTTATAAGAAATTTAAAAAAAATGTCTTCTTTTTATTAATTTTTTTAAAACTTCTCTTTTTAATCAAAAATGTTTAAAAGGTTATCAATTTTTTTAAAAGAAATTTCTTAAAAATTTTCTTTTTTTTATACAAAATTTTTTAAAAATTCTAATTTTTATAGGAAGTTTTTCAAAAGACAATTTTTTTAATAGAAAATTTTTTAAAAATGTCTGGTTTTTATTGGAAGTTTTATTTAAATTTTTTTTTATAGGAAATGTCCTCATTTTCGTAGGAAATTTTTCAAAAATTTTAAATTTTTATGGGAAATTTTTAAAATTTATTTTTACTTTTATAGAATATTTTTTTAAAAATTTCTTAGTTTTATAGAAAATTTTTTAAATAATCTTATTTTTATAGCCAACCTTTTTAAAAATTTTATTTTTATAAAAAATTTTTAAGAAATTTCTTATTTTTTTATGAAAATTTTCAAAAATTTCTTATTTTTTTACAAAAGTTTTTGAAAATTTCTTATTTTTATAGGGATTATTATTAGAATATAAAATTTCTTATTTTGATAGGAAAATTTTCAAAAAAATCATATTTTTATAGGAAATTTTCCAAAACTTTCTTATTTTTATAGGAAATATTTAAAATATTTTTTTATTTTATAGGAACTTTTTCAAAATATTCAAATTTTTATCGGAAATTTCTTTAAAAGTTTTTGGTTTTTAATTCTTTTTTAGATAAAATTTTCTTTTTTTTTTTTAATTTTCAAAAATATCATATTTTTAAAGGTAATTTTTCTAAATTTTGTTATTCTAAATTTTAAAATTTTTTATTTTTATTGAAAATTTTTAAAAATTTCCTGTTTTAAGAGGATTCTTTTTAATTTGCTATTTTTATAGGAAAATTTTTCAAAAACTTCTTGTTTTGATAAAGAGTTTTTTAAAAATTTCTTTCGATTCTTTTTCTAAAGGAAATTAAAAAAAAATTTTTTCTGAAGAAAATTTTTTAAAAATTTCTTTTTTTTCATAGGAAATTTTTCAAAATTTTCAGAATTTTTGGAAATTTAAGAAATAAGAAATGCTTAAGGATTTTTTTTAAATTCTTAATTCTAAAGAAAATTTTTCAAAAATTTCTTATTTGTCAAGAAAAATTTAAAAAATTTTTTATTTTTATAGGAAATTTTTCAAAAATCTCTTATTTTTATAGAATTTTTTTCAAAAATTTTGTATTATAGAAATTTTTTAAAAATTTTCTTATTTTTTTTTTTATTTTTATAAGAAATTTTTTAAAAATTTCTAATTTTTTCGGGAAATTTTTAAAAATTTTCTTATTTTTTTTGGAAATTTTTCAAAAATTGCTTATTTTTATAGGAGATTTTTCAAAAACTTCTTATTTTTCTAGGAAATTTTTAGAAAATTTCTTATTTTTAGGGGAATTTTTTAAAAATTTCATATTTCTAGAGGAAATTTTTCAAAAATTTCTTATTTTTATATGATATATAAGTTTTGAAAAATTTCCTATTTTGATGAGAAATTTTTGAAACATTTCTTGTTTTGATAGAAAATTTTAAAAAATTTCTTATTGTTCTAGAAAAGTTTTAAAAAATTTCTTATTTTTATAGGAAATTTTTCAAAATTTTTTTTATTTTTAAAGAAATTTTTTTTATATTTTTTTATTTTAATTCAAATTTTTCAAAAAAATTTTATTATTTTATAGAAAATTTTGGAAAAATTTGTAATATTTATGAGAAAATTTTCCAGGAGACTTTTTAAAAGTTTCTAATTTTTATTAAATTAAAAAAAAATGATTTTTATTGGAATTTTTTTGTAAAAAAATAAATTTTTTTTTATTTCATAGGAAGTTTTGTAGAAATATCCTATGAAATAGGAAATTTTTCAAAAATTTCTTATTTCATTAGAAAAATTTTCAAAAATTTTTTATTTTTATAGAAAACTTTCAAAAGTTTATTATTTTTATAGGAAATTTTTCAAAAATTTCCTATGTTTATAGGAAATTTTTAATGTTTCTTGTAGAAATTTTTCTAAAAATTTCTTAATTTCATTGAAAATTTTTATAAGAAATATTCCTTATAAGAAAATACCTCAAAATTTTTCAGGTAATTTTTTAAAAATTAATTTTTTCTAAATTTTCAAAAGATTCTTGTTTTAATGAGGATTTTCAGTTATTTTCTTTTAATATCCTTAAGGAATTTTAAACTGGATTTATTTGTTTTCATGTCCTTCCCGTCGCTCTGTTCCTTTAAATTTATATTTTTTTGGTATATTTTTATTAAATGTTTAGGTCATTGTTCCTGTAGACTATTATATCTATTGTCTACTTTTTCATTTAAATTTTATCCTATTTATTTTTTAAATATTATTAAGAAAAAATACTTTTTTTCTAAATTTCAAAGCATGACATACCAACGATTCCAGCCATTATTTTACGCGCTCTTCTATAGATGACAAAAGTGGGACATGTATTAATGGCGGGAATTTTAGCTTATACTCCTACACAGATAAATACATATATAAATACATGTAAGGAAAGATAACGCAAACTAACACAAGTGGAAAAAAACATTAGGGTGCTTCATTTAAAAAACTGAAATTTATTTAGCAAAAAGACATTTGATTTGTATGAGTGAGACTCATACAAATCAAAAATATTTTTAAAAATTTAGAAATTGTAAAAATATTCCATATTCGTTGCGAACCCTCTTAATGCGGATATCTTTACATTTAATTTTGTTCTTTTGTTCTCAATATACCGCGTCTGACTGAATGGCAGCCAGAATTTAATGAAATATCATTGTCGTTCTTGTCACTTTTAATATAGTTTTCTTGACTTTCAAATGACTATTATGGCTGGGGAGTAGGTAGCATTTACATATACATACATAAGTCTGTATGTATGTATCATGTGATTATATGTTTGCATTTAAATATCTTTTGCGCGAACTTTTAATAAAGACATGGGTTAAATTATCAAAATTTTCTTTGAAAAGGAACATGCAAAATGCTTTAAGGAATTCCAATAAACCGGGTTAAGTAGAAAATGGTGTTGAGTTAAGTCGTTTGCATTAATGTCTGTCTAAACTTTAAAGCCTTAAGAGTTTTGGTTATTTTAGAAGATTGTGGAACATATTTAATAGTAACTACTTAACAGACATGCGAGTGGGTAATAAATGTGAATATGAAAGAAAGTTTCGGTGTTAAGTTACAAAGGGTATTCTTATGGATTAAAAATATACAAACTTTTGAAGGTGTGACATAACTTGTTTTAATATTAAATAACTGAACAATCTATAATCTAAAGATATATCTTATATTCTTAAACGAGCAATAATTGTATATATATATAAATATATATATATATATATATATATATATATATATATATATATATATATATATTTATAGAATGGCTATCTCGAAAACGGCTCTAACGATTTTGATAAAATTTGAGCAGTGGGTACCTTCTTAAATATATCGGTCGAGTAAGAGGGGACTTTTGGAACCTTTGCCTCTAGGAGGGTAAAAACGTGTAAAAAGGGGAAAAATAGTTTTTTTGGTACCATTTTTAGGCCACTCTTATCTTTTGAACCAAACAATATAGAAAAAAATGTTGTAATGCAATCAGTAAATGAAGGAAAAATATTGAACACGTATTTGGTACTTTTTTGATTTCGGGAGCAAAACGGGTAAAAAAAGGGATAAAATGATAACTTAACACCTCATGAAGTAATATGAAAAGGAACAATATGTTAACTGCGTTTTTATGAAAAGT
Source organism: Stomorhina lunata (assembly GCA_933228675.1). Classification (NCBI taxonomy): domain Eukaryota; kingdom Metazoa; phylum Arthropoda; class Insecta; order Diptera; family Rhiniidae; genus Stomorhina; species Stomorhina lunata. Next base: position 32,882,149 of record OW121742.1, on the reverse strand, counting down.
ACCGAATTAAATTGGTACCAAGTACCAAATATGTACATGTAACTTTTTAAAAAATAGGGGATAAAAGGTTAAAAATTGGTAAAGTTATATCTTTTAAACAAATGAATGTTTTTATGTCTTTATGTCCTTTATAGAATAGTAAACTATACATTTAACCATGTTATGCTCATGCTGATCTTTAGCTAAAGTTGTTGCGCATGAGACGATGAAGGTTTTTAAGTTGTACCACTATCCGGCAGGTGGCGCCACTGAAAATTACTCAAAATAAATTAAATCGTAAACTGTGCATTTGATCATGATATTATCTTTAGCGAAGTTGTTGCAAATGATCCGGGGAAGGTTTTTTAATTCGTATGTACAATTTCCGACAAAATGATTTGTATCGTAAACTGTGCACTTTATCAGGCTATCTTTAGAAAAGTTCTTGCGCATGAGTCGAGGGAGGTTTCTAAGTATGACCAATTTCAAAAGTTATTCATATTAAACTATGCATTTGATCATGTGTTGATAGGACAAAATGAATAAAATGATTCAAAATTAATTGGATATTTGTGTACCGTCTTTTCTGTAAATTTTTTTAATTGGTTATTACTCCATAAAATATTCGCCTCGAAATGCTTATCATAAAGCTCCGAGCAAGGCTCGGTCGCCCAGGTACTGTATTTAAAAAAAGTAAGAAAGTGCTATAGTCGGTCACGCCCGACCATACGATACCCTTCACCACTAAGGTCAAAGGTGTTCTTTTTCCTGTATAAAGACAAATATTTGCTAAATTTTGTCATCATACAAACATTTTCTCAAAACTTATATATTTAAGCTATTTCCGTCATTTGGTTTTATGTGAGAGCTAGGGTCAATGGGAAACGATTTTCTCGAAATTCGGCAAATCGATTACAGTTTTTACAAAATTATGTGTGCAAAAAAAAAACAACTTAAAATTCCTATTATCTTCAGATTTACGAGCGTTTTAGTGATTTTCGTCTTATTTAATGCGTTTCGACAGAAGAGTTTGTATGGTAGCTATGATCAAATGTGGACCGATTTTAACTAAATTTTGTACAGTGATTACGGTGAACATAAGCAGCATTTGTTTTAAATTTCATGAATAAATATTGACATTTGTGGCCAATATATCAATTCCGGGAAGTGGGACCCATGGGAGGTATTTGACATATTTGACATTTGACTGACAACGCTAAATCGACTCAGAAAGGGATTCTACGTCTATTGGTATACTAAAAGGATGATCTAAGATAAATATTTCTATGCGTTACATACATTAGTACAAACCTATAATACCCTTTTCACCTATGGTTTTGAAGGGTATTAGTATCACTGCAGAAACCTAATGTTGGTATACCAAATTTTTCTTGAATCGATTTATAATTGACTAAGGCTTCCTTACAAGATCATCTACTAAAGTCAGTTATTTGAGGCTAAATTCACAAAAGCCCTCGTAAGTCTGCATTTCTGTTTTATAATTACACAAAATTTCTTTATCTACAAGAAATAAATTTTATAAATTTATTGAAAACCCTTAGATATTGATCACATTGTTATATTACTTTCTGAACTGTTTTAAGTTAATTTTGTTTAAATAATTCATAGCCAACTATTACAAGAATTAATGTCAAAATATTGAAATAAAAAAAAAATACTAAAGAAAATGAAACTCATTTTTGAGTATCAAATTTTTCGTTGCACAAAAAAAATAAATGAACTGACATTAATACACAGACAATAGTTAAATATTAAAAATACATACAAACAATTCAAACATATATTCCGTATAATACATATGTAAGTTATTATTTTATATGAGAATAATGTACATATTATACATTGAGCCAATCTTTATGAACATTATTTTATATTTTATTGTTGATTTTTATAAAAGATATTTCATACTTATTTCATGCTATTGTTATAATTTTTGATATCTGTCTGCAAAATTTCACAGAATTTTATTTTACTCTTATTCGTTTTCAGTTTATATGTACTAAAAATGGAATTAAAGGGAAAATCAGTATTTATTATTATTATTTACTATTTATAGGAAATTGTGCTTTAAGTCAATTCCTATAAAAATAAGAAATAAATATAATTAGTTAAATCGCAAGATATTTAAAAAAGTTCTATAAAATAAAAAAAATTAAAAAACAAGAAATTTTTTAAAATTCTCCATAAATAAAATAATCTTTTAAAAATTTGCTTTATAAAGAGAAATTTTTTAAAAATTTTCTTTACCAAAAATAAATTTTTGTAAAATTTTCTATAAAACTAGGAAATATTTCAAAAATTTCCTATAAAACTAAGAAATTTTTGAAAAATATCTTATACAATAAATATAAAATAAGAAAATTTTCATAAATTTCCTATAAAAATTAGAGCTTTTTTAACAATTCCTATAAAAATAAGAAGTTTAAAAAAAATTTCCATAAAAATAAAAAACTTTTCTAAAATTTCTTACAAAAAAAAAAAAAATAAATTTTTGAAAATATTTTTATAAAACTAAAAAAAAAATTTCAAAAATTTCCTATGAAAGCAAGAAATTTTTAAAACATTTCCTATAAATATAAGGAATTTTTGAAAAATTTCCTATAAAAATAAAAAAAAGCTTTTAATAATTTTCTATAAAAATAAGAAATTTTATAAAATTTCGAATTAAAAAAAAATGTTTTTTAAATTATATATAAAACTAAGAAATTTTTGAAAAATTTCCTATAAAACTAAGAAATTTTTGAAAAAAAAGACATTTTTGAAAAATTTCCTATAAAACTAAGAAATTTTTGGAAAATTTCCTATAAAACTAGCAATTTTTTAAAATTTTCCTATAAAAATCAGAAATTTTTAAAAAATTTTCTATAAAAATAAAACATTCTTGGAAAGCTTAAAAAAAATTGAAAAATTTTCTATTAAAATAAAAAAATTTTAAAAAATTTCCTACAAAAATGATAAAATTTTTAATAATTTTCTATAAAAATAAGAAATTTTGTAAAAATTTCGAATAAGAAAAGAATTTTTGAAAAACTTCCTTTAAAGCTAAGAAATTTGTGAGAAAAAAAGATAAGAAAATTTTTCAAAATTTCCTATAAAAATCAGAAATTTTTGAAAAATGTCTATAAAAATCAGAAATTTTAGAAAAATTTCCTCAAAAAACACGAGAGTTTTAAAAGATTTCAAAAAATAAGACATTTTAAAAAAATTTTCTATAAAAATAAGAAATTTAAAAAAAAATTAAAATAAAAATAAAAAATTTTTGAAAAATTTCCTGTCAAAATAAGAAATTTTTAAAAAATTTTCTTATAAATTTAAGAGATTTTTAAAAAATTTCTATAAAATTCCTACAAAAACAAGAAATTTTTGAATAACTTCCTATAAAAATAAGAAATTTTTTAAAAATTTTCTATAAAAATAAGAAATTAAAAAAAAATTCCTATAAAACAAATAAATTTTTAAAAAATTTCTATAAAACTAGAAATTTGCAAAATTTTCCTATAATAATAAAAAAATTTTGAAAAATTTCGTATAAAAATAAGATTTTTTTTGATTTTGTATAAAAATTAATAATATTTTGAAAAATTTCCTATAAAAAAATATACTTTAGAAAAATTACATATAAAAATAAAAAATTTTAGGAAAATTTTCTATAAAAATAAGAAATTTTTGAAAAATTTCCCTAAAAAATTTTTAAAAAGTTTACTATAAAAATCTTTTAAAAAATGAAACTTTTTAAAAATTTTTTTATGTTTTTAAAAAATTTTCGAAAAAAATAAAAATGTTTTCAAAAATTTTCTATAAAAATAAAAAAAAGTTTTCAATTTTTTTCTATAAAATTAAGAACCTTTTGACTTTTTCCTATAAAAATAATAAGTTTTTTCAAAATTTCCTATCAAAATAAGAAATGTTTGAAAGATTTGCTATAAAGATATGAAATTTTGATAAGAAATATCCTATAAAAACATTAAGTTTTTGAAATGTTACTTATAAAAATAAAAATTTTTGCGAAATTTTGCACAAAAATATGAATATTTTGGAAAATTTCCTATAGAAATATGAAATTTTAAAAAAATTTAATTTAATTTAATTTAATTTAATTTTTTTAACTTTTGAAAACTTTTCTATAAAATAGGAAATTTTTTTTAAAAATTCAATGCAAATTTTAAATATATGAAAAATTTTTTAAAAATTTCCTTTAGAAAGTTTTTTAAGAAAACTTTCATAAAAAATAAGATTTTTTTAAATAATTTTCTATATATATGTGATTAAATTTTCCTATATAACTAATATTTATAGGAAATTTTCCTTTTAATCCATTAGTTTTAATTCTCTTTAAATTTAAAAATAAAGTAAATTTTAAATCCTCTTAAGGATAAAATCCTTTAAGGACCTGCTACAAATAAATGTACCATACACTTATGTATGTTTGTGAACAAATGTATTTTTGAACATTTCTCGTACATGTTGTATCTGTTTTGTAGGATTTGTCATTCGTATTAACATGTCTGTTGTATGTTACTTTTGCATTCTCTTCAATTCGTTTTTATATTTTTTCCCAAATTTTTGTTTTTGTTTTTTTGCCACAAGCTCATATGTTGTATCTGGGATTTGACAGCTCGTAAATATATTTTTTGTTTTAAAATTTTTTTTTAATATCATTTTCCTTTTTCCTTCATCTTGCTCCTTTGATCTCTCTTCTTTTACTTTATGTTTTTTATTTTTTTTCAATTTTGGATTTTTATGATTATTTCTTTATACTTAATGTCCTGCTTTCAGGTTTATATGGTTGAGTGGAGATGTTATGAGGTAGCGTTTGATGTTGTAACTATAATTTTGTATTGTTATGATACTGAGTGTTGACTCTGAATTAATGCAGATGCATTTTCAGATATACAAATGTATAAAAATTCTGTTGGTAAGCAAGTTTAATTGTTTATTTCAACCTTGATATAATTCGTTGTTTTTATTTTCTTTACACTTTAACTATCTTATGGAAGTCCATCATTTCCTTTATTCGTTAAGAAAATTACAAGAAATTCGTAGTTGTTTTATATGAAATCGGCTTCTTTTCTCTGTTATTTGAAAGAACAAAAGACAAAGTTTCAACAAAGATTACATTTAACATAAGAAGATATTCCAGAAACCAAATATGTCATATTTTTTAAAAGAAAACAATTAAAATCTTATATTGTTAAAAGAAATTTTTAAAAAATTTCTCACTTTTATAAAAAAATTTTCAAACAATTATTATTTTTATTGGAATTTTTTAACAAAATTCTTATTTTTATATGAATTATTTGAAAATTTTCTTATTTTTATAAGGTTTCTTATAAAAAATTCAAATTTTTGTGGGTAATTTTTAAAAAATAGAAATTTTCTAAAAATTTCATAATTTTATATAAAAAAAAGAGAAAGTTTTTAAAAATGTCTCACTTGTTTCAGAAATTTAAAAATAAATCATAATTTTATCAGAAATTTTTCAAATTTTTATCTGAAATTTTAAATTTTTTTTTATTTTTTAGGAAATTTTTCAACAATTTCATAATTTTAGAGGAAATTTTTTAAAGACTTCTTACTTTTATAGGAAATTTTTCAAAAATTTCATTTTTTTTTAACAAATTTCTTTTATTTATAGAAAATTTTTAAAAAATTTCTTATTTTTATAGGAAATTTTTCAAAATTTCTTATTTTTATGAGTAATTTTTTAAAAATTTCTTATTTTTATAGGAAATTTTTCAAAAATTTCTTATCTTCATAGGAAATTTTTTGAAAATTTCTTATTTTTATAGGAAATTTTTCAAAAATTTTTTATTTTTATAGGAAATTTTTCAAAAATTTCTTATTTTTATAGGAAATTTTTCAAAAATCTCTTATTTTTATAGGAAATTTTTCAAAAATTTCTTATTTTTATAGGAAATTTTTCAAAATTTCTTATCTTTAAAGGAAATTTTTTAAAAATTTCTTATTTTTATAAGAAATTTTTTAAAAATTTCTTATTATAGGAAATTTTTCAAAAGTTTCTTATTTTTATAGCAAATTTTTCCAAAATTTCTGATTTTTATAGAAAATTTTTCAAAAATTTCTTATTTTTTTTAGGAAATTTTTCAAAAATTTCTTATTTTAATAGGAAAATTTTCAATAATTTCTTATTTTTATAGGAAATTTTTTAAAAATTTCTTATTTTTATATGAAATTTTTCAAAAATTTCTTATTTGTATAGGAAATTTTTCAAAAATTTCTTATTTTTATAGGAAATTTTTCAAAAATTTCTTATTTTTATAGGAATTTTTTTAAAAAATTTCTAATTTTTATAGAAAATTATTTTTTTTTTTTAATAGGAAATTTTTCAAAAATTTCATAGTTTGATGGGAAATTTTTCAAAAATTTCATAGTTTGATAGGAAATTTTTCAGAAATTTCTTATTTTTATAGAAATTTTTCAAAAATTTTTTATTTTTATACGAAATTTTTAAAAAAATTTCTTATTTTTATAAAAATTTTTTTAAAAATTTCTTATTTTTATAGAAAGTTTTTCAAAAATGTCTTATTTTTATAGCAAATTTTTCTAAAATTTCTTATTTTTATAGGAAATTTTTCAAATTTTTTTTATTTTTATAGGAAATTTTTCAAAAATTTCTTATTTTTATATGAAATTTTTCAAAAATTTTTTATACGAAATTTTTAAAAAAATTTCTTATTTTTATAAAAATTTTTCGAAAATTTCTTATTTTTATAGAAAATTTTTCAAAAATTTCTTATTTTTATAGGAAACTTTTCGAAAATTTCTTATTTTAATAGGAAATTTTTTTAAAAATTTCTTATTTTTATAGGAAATTTTTAAAAAATTTCTTATTTTTATAGGAAAATTTAAAAAAATTTCTTATTTTTATAGAAAATTTTTCAAGAATTTCTTATTTTTATAAGAAATTTTTCAAACAATTTTTTAAAGTTATACGATTTTTTTAAAAATTTTTTTTTTCGGAAGTTTTTTATTTTAAAATAAAATTTCTAACAAATTTTTATTTTTGGAATAAATTTTTCAAAAGTTTCTTATTTTTATATAAAAATTTTTCAAAAATTTTTTTTTAATAGAAATTTTTTAAAAAAATGTATATTTATAGGAAACTATCTGTTCTTTAGGTTTTAGAGAAATTTTTTTAAAAATACAAAATTTTTAAAAAATTTAAAAGTTTCTTATTTTGATAGGGAATTTTTCAAAAATTTCTTATTTTTATAGGGAATTTTTCAAAAATTTCTAATTTTACTAAGAACTTTTTCAGAACTTTCTTATTTTTATAGAAATTGTCTGAAAATTTTCAATATAAATTTTAAAATTTTGTTTGATAAGAATAACACTCTTTTATTGAAAATGTGACAAAATTACAAAAATTGTTATCACTTGTATGAGTTTTAAACATTAAAACAAAGAATTTTTTTAAGCCGGATATAAATACAAAATATTTATTTACAAGTCAAATAAGAAATGTTGAGTTCGGTAAGAGTCTTGAAGTATTTAGTATGTTATAAATACAAAATTTGTTTTTATTGGATTTGTCTTAATTTTTCTAAAGAAATGGCGAAACATGTGTTTGTAAATACGTATATAGTATTTATTTCCTGAACACGTGTATGGTGACAAATAAGTAACCCAGCGGGAAATGATGAACTAATATGAACGAATACAAAACTATTAATTGCCAAAAATGTCACAAGCACAAAGTTTTAATAGAAAATTCCTCTACAAATAGCAAATGTGTAAAAAATATAAGTTTGTTTTTGCATCAGTCATCAATTTTATTGTATTTCCTACTGGGAACTGAAAGCAGCTTCCGTAAATAAATAAATATTGTATCCTGTTGCTTTGAAAGTAAAACAAAAATATTAAATAATTCGTTTTGATATTGGAACTTCCTTCATTACCTTAAAAATATTTAAGTGTATAAATATTATATTCGAATTCTCACTTTTACATTTAGGACCTATGAAGGGGAAATGAAGTGAGTTCAAGTAAAAAGATTAAGGTCTTATTACAATTGTTTTTGATCTCAAACACACCTTCAGAATCACGAAAACATAATTTATACATTGAAGCAAATTACTGCGTAGTTGTTTAAATATTTTTGTATCCTCTCAAACTCAAAAAATGTCTTCTATTTTATACAATTTCTATCGAAGATGTTTATTAACAGGTACAACTTAAAGCCTTAAATAGGAGAATTCAGTGTTATTTATAATTAATTTTAAATACATAAGGAAGTATTTTTTCTGAATCATATTAAAAATATGATATAGGAAATTCATTTTATTTAAATGAGCCAAGATAACAAAATCCAAGGGCAAGAAGATTTTTTTTATACAAATATATTTCAAAAACCTGGAGAAATCAGACGTTTTGAAAAATGTTCCATTCAAATTGAAAATTTTAGAAAAATGAAGAAAAAATTTTTTGAAAAATTTCCTGTTAAAATAATTTTTTTTTTTTAATTATTTCAAAATATAAGATTTTTGAAAACTTTGAAAAATTTCATATAAAAATAAGAAATTTTTAAAAATTTTTTTTACAAAGAAATTTTTTTAAACATTAGTAACAAAATAAGATTTATTTAAAAAGTTTCCATAAAAATTATAAATATTTGAAAAATTTTCTACAAAAAAATATGTTTTAACGAATTTTCTATAAAAACAAGCAATTTTTTAAAAATTCCCTATAAATAGAATAATATTTTGAAAAATTTCCTGGAAAAATATGAAGTTTTTAAACATTTCCTACAAAAATTAAAAATTCTTGCAAAACTTTCTATCAAAATAAGAAATTTTGAAAACTCTTATAAATTTTCTATAAATTTTAAAAAAAATTCTTTTATAGACAAGAAATTTTTGAAAAATTTTCAATAACAATAAGAAATTTTTGAAAAATTGACTATGAAATAAAAAATTTTTAATAAAAATTTCAGTAAAAGTAAGAAATTTGAAAAAAAAATTTATAAAAAAAATAAATTTTTGAAAAATTTATTTTAAAAAATATTTTTTTGAAAAATTTATTTTAAAAAATATATTTTTTTTAATTCCCAATAAAAATAGAAAATCTTTAAAAAATTTTCAATAAAAATGAGAAATTTTTGAATAATTTCCTCAGAAAATCCTAACAAATCTTTAAAAAATTTTCAGTAAAAGTAAGAATTTTTTTGAAAAAATTATTTTAAAAATAAGAAATAGTTTAAGTTTTTTTTATAAAAATAAGAAATTTTTGAAAAATTTCTGTAACAGTAAGAGATTTTTGAAAAATTTCTGTAGCAGTAAGAGATTTTTGAAAAATTTCCTATAAAAAAGACATTTTTGAAAAATTTTCTGCAAAATTAAGAAATTTCCTATTAAAAAGAAATTTTAAAAAATTTTTCATATATTATATTTTTATTATAGAAATAAGAAATTTTTCAAAACGTTCCTTTTAAAATAAGAAATATTTCAAAAATTTCCTATAAAAATAAGAAATTTTCAAAAATTTCCTATAAAAATAAGAAATTTGAAAAAAAAAATCCTATAAAAACAAGATGATTTTTCAATAAAATAAGAAGTTTTTGAAAAATTCCTAAAACAATAAGAAGTTTTATAAAATTTCCTACAAGAATAAGAAATTTTTCAAAAATTACCTATAAAAATATGCAATTTTTAAAAAATTATAAAATAAGAAAATTTTAAAAATTTTCTATAAAATAAGAAATTTTTAAAAATTTTCTATAAAATACGAAATTTTTTTAATATTTCCTATAAAAACAAGAAATTTTTGAAAAATTTTTTATAAAAATACGAATATTTATAAAACTTTTCTATAAAAATAAGAATTTTTTAGCATTTTTTTCTTATAAAATCAAGAAATTTTTGAAACATTTCGTACAAAATTTTTTTAGAGATAAGAAATTTTTGAAAAATTTTTAAAAATGTAAAAAATCTTAGAAAATTTCCTATCGAAATAAGAAATTTTTTAAATATTTCCTACAATAGTAGATAAAAATTAAAAAAAGTTTCCCATTAAAAATTTGTAAAAAAGTTCTTGAAAATCTAAGAAATTTTTTAAAGCTGTCCTAAAAATAAAAATTTAAACAAATTTCCTATAAATATAAAATTTTTTTGAACCATTTCCTATCAAAATAAAATTTTTTTGAACCATTTCCTATAAAAATAAAAAATATTTGAAAAATTTTCTATAAAAATTAGAAGTTTTTGAAAAATTTTGCATAAAAGTTATTTTTTTTTTTAATTTACCCTCAAATAAAATAAAAGTAAGAAAATTTCCTATTTTATGATTTTTTTTTAAATCTCTTTTTTTTTTGTAAAATTTACTATAAAAATAGTTTTTTTTTAAATTTAATATAAAAATAAATATGAAATAAAAAGTATCCCATATTTTAATATTAACTCATATCTAGGCCTATATAAGGATATACATAAGGACATAAGGTTTTCATTGAAATGATTTTGAGTTTATTAAATATCAACAATTTCTCAATAAACGTTAAGTAACGATATTTTACTCAAATAAAATAAAAGTAAGAAAATTTCCTATTTTATGATTTTTTTTAAATCTCTTTTTTTTTTTTTGTAAAATTTACTATAAAAATAGTTTTTTTTTTTAAATTTAATATAAAAATAAATATGAAATAAAAAGTATCCCATATTTTAATATTAACTCATATCTAGGCCTATATAAGGATATACATAAGGACATAAGGTTTTCATTGAAATGATTTTGAGTTTATTAAATATCAACAATTTCTCAATAAACGTTAAGTAACGATATTTTACTTAAGTAGAATTATCCATATAAATATGCCTGTGTATATGTAAGAAATATGTATATAATATTTTAGATACAATATTCTCATGTTTAAATATTTGTAAGAAATATTTCCATGAATTTTATTTTTTTTGTACTGGCAATCGACAAGTGTGTTATTATATGTATTAAATATCAGATAAAAGAAAATATGTAAAAACTTTCTTTGGCATTATATTGTTCTTGACATTTCCCTAATTTGTAAAAAAACGAGAATTTCAATCGATTTGAAACCGAAATGTATATTTTATCAGGGTTTTAGGCATATAAGTATATAAGTACAAGCAAACATAATCTTCATTATTCTCCACTTTAACCTTAATACAAATATATTAGGATATTCCGAAAAATATTACAAACTCCTTCCACTTATTAAAAAAAAACATGAAATTTTACTTTAGGCCTTCTTGTATTTCATAATTTTAATTATGAAATTGTATTTTCATTTTTACTTTTTATATATTTTTTTCTTCTACAACTTAAAGTTGACTTTAAGGAAAAGTTAAATTATACTTTTCCCTAAATATTTATTCAGGTTTATGCAAAAATTCTTATCATACTTGCTCGTACGTACGAGTTTATCTTCAAAGAAATTATAATTGAAAACTTGTAGGGAAAATATGAAAATACAATTTCTTGCTTTAATTTTATCAGTTAAAACTTCCAAGACTTCTTAGCAGTTGTAATAAAAAAGTATAATTTAGCTCATTTTACTTTAGCTAATTTTAAAGTAAAGTTAATGTGCCAAAGTTACCCTTGTTAAGCTTTTATATTATTTTAAAATTAGTTAAGGGTTTTCACATACACGTCGATTATACATACATTTACCTTTACAATGTTTTTAAGTAAATATACTCATACTTACATTTATATTAACAGGTATAAAAATCATAAATTTTTTTCTTTGTTCTCAAGGTAAAAATTAATTTCTGCAGTTGTATTCTCTTACAAATTGTGTAAAGGTTGTTCAACTTACAACATTACAAAAGAAAGTTTAAGTACTTGACTTTTCAAATATTGGTTTATATTTCAATGTCTTGAAAGTTCATAAGATGTTGTTTTTTTTTTGACTCGCAGTGTCTTTTGACTTTTTACATACAATAATATATATTTTTTTAAATATTCTTGTTAGTTCAATATAATTAGGTTAAAGTAAAGTAAAACTGATTTTTTAAATACTAATTATAATACTAGTATTAAATTTAATACTGCTACTCCCAGCTAGCATTTTTGTAAAATTTTAATCAAATATGAGTCTTTTTTGACTTCACTGCACGATTCAAATGATCATTTTTGATATCACTTATGAGTCAAAAATTATATTTTTGTATTAGAAAATGGTATCCTTCAGGCGTCTCTTCAAAACGACTCTTTAATGACTCGTTTTGCTGATTAGAATACGACTGCACACATTTTGTTAGATTCATTAAAAAAAAAAGAATAAAGGTTTTTATTACTCAGCATATCTATTTTTAGAACACTTCATATGTATTTTTAGAACAGTAAAGTTGCGTTTATAATTACAGAAACTGATGTTGCCGAGACCGACGATCGAACCTAGTCTGCTGAATATGATATGTTATGCTTAGTAGTCGACGTGCTAACCAACTAAGCCACAACAAACAGAATGAGATTTTTAACTTGTCGCTTGCTAAGCGACACTTTTTTTTGTCACAAAACTGATTGCACATATTCTGCTTTCAAATAGTCGCTTTCAAGGTATTTTCTGAGTCTTTTTGTGGTCTTTTTTGATCACCAAACTGATTAAAAGTAACATCAACAAGTAAGAGTGGTATATTCGGCTTTGCCGAATCTTGGATACCCTTCACCAATGGTGTTGCAAAAGTACTTAATGTAATTCCTAGCAAAATTTGGTTATACTAGTATTATATGCAAAGAGTCTTTAAAATTAAGAGTCGGAAAAAGAAAAGCTTTTCGGTGGCATCATCATCTAGAATAGTTATGCACCCAAAGGTTAGGTTGGGCAGGAGGCTGATGTCTAGGGAAGCTTCACTTGGGTTCTAAAGTGGTCCCTTTGTGAAAGGTAATGATTACTAGACTACAAGTAGAGAATGTATATTTAAGCCAGCCAGTAGCTTCGAAATAAAATAGACACATATTTTACGAACATTTAATAGAGTTCGATAGACCAGATAAACCATGCAGAAAAGATGCTTCAAAATGTAGATTCCCTTACATTTGCAATAGCACATCGATTTGATGAAGTTTAAGTATTCTGGCATGCAACCCAAAAACACAGTGCCCAGTGAGGGTTGTGCACTTTAATTCGTACGAATTATCCAACTAGTAAAAGTTCTTGATTAGTTATGTAAAACTCTGAAGTTAGCGGACTGATTTAGGTCAAAGCTTTAACAATGATAAGCTTTAAAATTATAGGGTATACACTCTTAGTTTGAGATACACACGTGAAATATATAGCTTTTGAATGGATGGATATCAGCTTTGTCGGAAAAGTTATTAAAGATTTACTTATTAATCTGAAGTTAGTTAATTAATTAAAATGAACACTTCATCAATAATATTTGGGATGTATTGTTTTTTCGATCTGTCCGATGGATGTTTGGAAAGTTTTGCTCTAGTTCCTTTAGCAATTTTAATGTGATTTAATTTATCAGCATTAAATCGATTCCCGGTCGGGGTTATATGGGAGATTTCATTAAATGTGAATAGAGCTCGCCCATTTTCAATATCGAACTTTTCAAGAGATCAGAAATACTTTTGTCAAATGTTGTCCCTCTAGAAAGTTTCTTTTAGGCGCTATCGCCCTGAATATCAATATTGTACAACGTCTTTATACTAAATGTCATCATCGTATCTTAGGCGAAGTTATACGGGATCAATTGTCAAACGTGAACGGATTTCTCCCAATTGCAATTAAAAAATTTAAATTTTCGTTGATATGTGAGATGCTTACATACATATGTAGGTTTTGAACGGATATCATGTAATTAGCTGCATTTTTGTACTTCCTAGGAAGATTACCTATAATTTGATATATAATACATTCTCAAATATTATCATAATGTTCAAAAGTCAGACACAAAATTAAGAGTGTCTGTCTGCTAAAATCAGATTTGTGGAGCTCCTGGATTTTACACAAAATTTTAGGATATTGTCCCACAAACAGACGGACGGACGGACGGAGGTCGCGAAATCGATTCTCCTGCCGATTCTGAGTTGATCGGTACAATTTGAATGGTATTCGTAATCAGATTTGTGGAGTATAGATTTTAGAAAATTCTCACACAAAGAACGATGTCAAATTTCATCACATTCGGTCCATAAACACCTGAGATATCGCTGAAACAATACTTACAAAATGTAAACAAAATTTCTTAGACACGTACTTTGGGCAATTTGCTGTACATCAAATGTAGTGTTATTGCGATATCTCAATTGTTTATGGACCGCTTTTGATAAAATTTAATAACGTGCTTGGCGGGGGAATTTCCTAAAATCTGATATAAAATTTATGTAGGTCCGTGCTCCAGGAGGATAGTTTTTCCTATTTCTGCATTTCATTTTTTCAACAAACATTCTCTAATGCGGACTTTGGGCAATTTGCGATACATCAAATTCAGTGTTTTGGCGATATCTCAGTTGTTTATGGACCGATTTTGATAAAATTTTACAGAGTGTTTTGGGAAACTATTTCCTACAATCTGATATATAACATGTTATCACATGTACACCAGGAGTATCTTTTTTCTCTTGTTATTTAAAAGTGTGTTTCAATCAAAAATTTTAAAATTTTCGTCTAATTTTTGGTATTTTTTCGATATTTTCGGTGTTTATAAACCGATTTTAATGAAATTTAATAGCGTTCATTGCGGGAGAATTTCCTAAAATCTGATATATAATTTATGTAAGTCCATCCTCCAGGGGCTTCAGAAACTTGATTTCAACAGACAGACAGACGGACAGACAGACAGACAGACAGACAGACAGACAGACAGACAGACAGACAGACAGACAGACAGACAGACAGACAGGCAGACGGACATCGCTTAATCGATTCTCCGATTCTGAGTCGATCGGTATAATTTTTATGGGGTCTACGATCACTAATAAAAAAATTACAAACGGAATCACAAACTTATAATACCCTTTCACCTATTGGTGAAGGGTATAAAAACAGTCGTATTAGGATCGTTTGTACGATAAGATTTTGACTGCTCACATTCTGCAAGAATTGTTTGTGCTTTTGTAAACTAGTCATTTTCTAAGCGTTTTAAGGAGTCTTTTTGGAATCATTTTTAGATCATCAATCTGATTAATCAGTTTTTGATCATCGATACGAATCCCAAAAGACTCATTTTGCTGATATTATCGTCAACAATCACCAAATTGCTAGCTGGGTAGTTTTAATGTTAATACTGACTAATACTCGTACTCCAAATCACAATATTTACGCTTTTTTGATCACCAAACTGATTAAAATAATATAAAAAACAGTCGTATTAGAATCGTTTGCACGATAAGATTTTGACTGCTCACATTCTGCAAGAATTGTTTGTGCTTGTGTAAACTAGTGGTTTTCTAAGCGTTTTAAGGAGTCATGTCTTTACCCTTCTGACTACCATTTGTTTCGATCGATATAAAATGCCAAACTGAAAACATTTTCATATCAGAACAGGGTATCAGAAACGGCTTGATTCAATATTTTCCTTAAAATCGGAGCAGTTCTTTTAGCGCGGAATCCATATGCTACCCAAAAGTAGTGGGTAACAATTGCCAATGTTTTTATGAAAGTGTCGACTATCGGTATTATAATAAATGCATTTTTTAAACCAAAAAATCAATATTATTTACTTGTATACCCATTACAAAAATCAAATTTCATTAAAATCTGCCCCAATTTCAAATTGTGTAAAATATTACACTTTATTTTCTTAGATAAATCTCATTTATAAAATATGACCCAAATTTCAAGAATTTTTCTTTTATTTTCAACAACAATTTAGATTGTTTAAATTACATCAAATAAAAAAAACGTTCTATTATAATATTTATTGATTTGAGTGAGTTTAAACAATTTTTTAATATCACGTTTTAATTAAATTTTTGTTTATCATAAATATTTTCCCTCAACCTCATGATGAAGTAAAAGCGGAAAATGTTCTGATTTTATTATTTTTCTTCCGTTTTTTTTATTTTGTTTATTTTTTTTTTGTTAAATGCAGCAGCGGCAGCATTGGCCGTCGGTACTTTCTATTCTATTGTTGTTTTATTTGCTTTTCATTTTTCTCATTTTTGCTTGATTTATTTTAAGAGTGAAGTGGTCTTTTATTGGTTGAGCATGAGGAATTCATTTTAGTTTTTCTTTTTTCCTTTATTATTTCTACTTTCGACTGCTTCATGATTTTTTTATTTCTTCCTTCATATTTAATATTAATTTATTACCGCACAATTGTGCCTTGTCTTACTTGTCTTGTTCCGAGTATTTTCAATTTCTTCTTCATCTTTAGCTGAAACTCTCCTGCAAATGTTTGAAAACTCTAATGCGAAAAATGTTATTCAAGGCCCTCCAGTATTTAAACAAAGCTAAACTATGGGCTCTATTTGAGGAGGTTAAAGGGTAGGGGTGGTATAATGTCAGATTACGTGGATTGAGCTTTTTCTTGCTTCTGTGTTTTGTTTAAAAATTATGATTAAAATTTATTCGTTTTTCTATATTATTCTTTATAAATTTCATGATTTTTTGTATCCACCATTAAAAAGAATGGGGGTATATTGAGATTGTCATTGAGTTTGTAATTTCCTCAATATTGACTCAAAAACCAAAATTGCAGTGTATTCTGAATCCTTATGAAATTTTAGAAAGATGTCTGTCTGCCTGTTCGTCATTTTTTCAGTCATTCTGTTATTCTGTCCGTCTGTCATTCTGTCTGTCTGTCTGTCTGTCTGTCTGTCTGTCTGTCTGTCTGTCTGCCTGTCTGTCTGTCCGTCTATCTATCCGTCGGTCACCAATTGACCGTAGAAACCATATACACAAAAATACCGAAAAGATAGGTATTAAGTCAAATGAAAGCACGTTAGCGCCTTAAAAAAAAGACTTAGAGAGACAAAATTTGACAAAAGTATTTTCGATACCTTAAAGAAAATGTGTATTGAAAATGGGTGAAATCGGTTTATATTTAGTTAAAGTTCCCATATATCGCCTCCCCGGGAAACACATTAATGCTGATAAATTGAATACAATTGTAATAACTGTCGTCATAGTTAAGTAGTAATTAATAACTGAGAAGTTTTATGCAGCTATTGGTCTGTCTATTAAATTTTGTAGTAATCGGTCCATATTTGACCATAGATGTCATATAAAAATCACTCCCGGAAATCAATAAAATGACAAAAACGCCAGCTAAAAGCTATTAAATTATAAACTATGACAGATATTTCCACTAAATTTTATCCGTTCCACTGTGCAAAGTTTACTGCTTATAATTCTTCCTTTTGTTTTCTAGATGTTTCTATTCGTGTTGTTGTTCTGTTTGTCTCTACAAGCAGAGCAACATGTTTCTTTTTATCTACATTCTCTCTCTCTGTTGCTGTTAACTTCAGATAATCTATTTGCGCAGCGTACGTGTGAGTGTGTTCTTGATCATGTTAGAATGTATTGGAATATGCATAAACTTTCGTAAGCCACATTATTAGTGTAATCAACTACAGCAGCTCTTTGTTTGCATCTGGAGAAAATGCTAAAAACTCTCTTCTCTACTATATTAGGCCGATGAACGAACACTGTGGTAACAGTTTTTATTGAGACGCGTATAAGAGAACAGTGAGACTAAGAATAATTGTAAAACGACAAGTTTGTTTACAGTTTCTGTTAAAAGTGACTAACTCTAAAGTAAATATAAATAAAACTTTGCAAAACTACATTAAGTGTTTAAATTTTGTTTTCGGTTGTTTGCAAAAAGAATTCCTTTCACGTTATTAAAGGAAAAACGTAACAATATATATACCAGCATGTGTATATTTTGTGACAATCGGTTAACGTTTGGCTATAGTTCTTATATATATAACAGCCCCTTTTAATATCTACAACCAAAAAATTTTGAAATTAGATTGCTACCAATAAATGTTCAGCATTGAGCTTATATACAGTAGATGCATTAGGAACTTCTAACAAAATATATGGACCTGCCGTATTACTATCAACGTGTTTGGCCTAACTATTCAACACAAAGGAAAGTATTTAATAGGTCAATAATGTAAAAGTATATCCGGCTATGAGAGCAAATTTTTTGCAAAGTAAATACTAGTGAAACCACTTAAAAACTTTTAAATATTGAACTATAAAGCTACTGCAACCGAATTTGGTCCAAATATTTTACCAACAATACCAACTAGCTTAACAAATTTTTTCGAATATGGTCTACAGTTTGAATTAGCTGCACCCTCGTAGATATGTGAGATATGTTTTAAAATTTAACACAATTTGATGGTGGGTATACAAGATTCGGTATAGCCGAATATACAAATCTTACTTATTTTTGTTGCTTCCTTATATTATTTTACTTTATTCATTAATATTGTGGTATGTCAGTGTAATTTCTCTTATTTTTTTCTTCTTTCGCTCCATTTTTATTTTAGATTCTTATAATATAGACTGATTAATGATGGCAAATGATTAATGAAAGAAATATCATACATTTAAAAAAAAAAAAAAATTCCAGTACTTTTAATATTTATTTTTTTTTGAAAATTGTCTTTTGTTTATTTAAACGCTCATATTTTATTCAGTGGTATTTCCCTGATACTATTAAAAACAAATTTATTTATAAGAACCAATACCAAAATTATAATTTCACATCGAAGTGACAGCTTCAGTAAAAAATGGATACATATAGAAAGTGGGTGGTGGTGCTTACTGTAGCATTACCCTTCAAACTAAGAGACTTAAACATAAGAAGCTACCCCCTCCGCACTTGTTTCTTGTATTCACTGTTAAGTTTGAAAATATTTACAATTTGTTTAAACATAAATGACAATATAATTGATTTTTTTTCCTTCGTTTACATTTCTTAATGTTCTCGAAACCACAACCATTTAAATTAAGTGATTAATAATATTTCTCCCCTTTTTTAATGTAAACGCTAAATGCTTGGTTAAATAGCAAAAAAAAAAAATTAAATATTAATGATAAATGAAAAATGATGTGAGGAGTATGATTGTCATGCCACCCAAAAAGTTTCGTTAATAAATTTTCAACATTGGCCAAAGCTATTAAATTGTTAATAATTTAGCAAAATGTAATCTAATATAATTGTAATCTAATATTTTATGTATTATATTTTTATATGGCCCCTATAAAAAGGATTTATGCTCTTGAGGTTAACTAATTATGTTTTGTTTTGGGCTTGTGAACAGGAATTACTTTGAAGGCTACCTAGTCTACGCTAGGGAGTGATGGTAAAATCTCTTTAGTTTTGTAAAAATTACTAGATTTAAAAATTTAAAATAGATAAGCATGTTTTCTTAATTAAAACTAAGTAAGATTATTCCCGACTTACTGATACCATTCACAACTGAAAATCTGAAGCAGAAAAATTGTCAACAAATTTGTCTTAGTCCATGTATATGTATTTGTCTATGTTATAGTCTATGTATAAGTCTATGTCTTAGTCCTTGTCCTTGTATATGTCTTAGTCTATGTCTTGGACTATTTTCTTTTTTTTTTTTTAGTTTAGGACCAGCACTCAGGGGATGACCCCTACATATGCAATGCATTGTGTTGGAACTAGGAAAATATGTTATGGGAGGGTGGATAGATGGAGTAGTGTTTATGGACATTTGATTTAAACTTCCCTATATTGCAACTGGCAGGGAAAACTTCTGCGGGAAGTAAATTCCACATACGAACTGTACGGCTAAAGAATGAATTTTCTCTGTAGTGTGTTGTTCTGTCTACTGGCCAATCGACTACGAAGGGATGAGCTCTAATAGATAGACGTGTATTACGTAAAAAAATTCGAGTTTCGGGAACAAGTTCCCTGATTTCATTAGAGCACATTCCAAAGTAGTAACGATAGAACAGTGTGACACAACCCACATTGCGGCGGTGCTCTAGTGAATCAATAGAGTTGGATACCCTACTGTCACCAATAAGCACCTTCGCCCTCTCCTGCACTCGGTCGAGAAGCTCCAAAATAGACTTTGAAGCCCCGGCCCAAACATGAGAGTTGTATTTAGTCTATGTCTTAGTCTATGTCTTAGTCTATATCTTAGTCTATGTCTTAGTCTACATCTTAGTCTATGTTTTTTTCTATGTCTTAGTCTATGTTTTAGACTATGTTTTAGTCTATGTCGTAGTCTATATCTTAGTCTATGTCTTAGTCTATGTCCTAGTCTATGTCTTAGTCAATGTATTGAAAACAATATTTTAACTACCAAATGAATTAGGAGTTACTTTCATTAAAGTCTCTTAAATCCGTACCGATTTTCTACTAAATAATTTTTCGACAATTTTTTAGTATTAGATTAAAGACATTAAAAATTACTATTAAAACTATACTTACACTATCAAAACCCATTGCACATCTTCTGCTTCCAAATTCCACTGAAAAAGGGACAACTAAAAACGAATAAAAATAAAACTGTAAAATGAAATTAAATAAAGCAAATGAATGGTAAGGAAAATATTGAAAGCATTGCACTCACTGTCCACTGACCACCAATGGACGTAATGAAAGTTTAAATGACAGCCGAAGAAATATGGTGGACTGTAGTGACGACAGAACAAAATGATACGTCGAAGTGGTGGTATGAGATGAATGGAGACATGGTAAGAACAAAAGCGAAGACAATGGTTTTCATATAAGAAGAGAAGAACATGATGGCTGTTTTGTTCATGGTATGCAGTCGACACATTTAAAATTTTGTGGTTAATATGAAACAATTAGAGAAAATAATTGGAGGACAAAAGAGAATAGCATAATAAACACACAAATGCACATACACATGAGAGGTAATGAAGCGAAAATATAAGGATGCCAGGAAATTAATTTTCTTAACGTTTTCAATAAAACAGGAATACACTTACGCACGCATCAAGATATTGAGTTAGACGTAGACCAACACATTGACTAAGACATAGACTAAGACATAGACTAAGACATAGACTAAGACATAGACTAAGACATAGACTAAGACATAGACTAAGACATAGACGAAGACATAGACTAAGACATAGACTAAGACATAGACTAAGACATAGACTAAGACATAGACTAAGACATAGACTAAGACATAGACTAAGACATATACTAAGACATAGACTAAGACATAGACTAAGACATAGACTAAGACATAGACTAAGACATAGACTAAGACATAGACTAAGACATAGACTAAGACATAGACTAAGACATAGACTAAGACATAGACTAAGACATAGACTAAGACATAGACTAAGACATAGACTAAGACATTTATTTTTTTTTTATTTATTTATTTATTGTCTATGGAGTTAATTCCTTGCAGACATTTACAAAAATTTAGATACATATATACAACACTTTACAACATATTCAGCAAGTACTATGAATTTAAATGATTTAAAATATTTTGTTTTATAAGATTAAAATTTAAAGAAAAGTCAATAAAACTATAAAACTGATTAAACGTGTTACACATCCTTCTAAGTGGATCAGCATCAGCATAGTTTTGTCTTAAAAATGTCAGCGACAATGGGATAAAATTTCGGGTAGGACGTTGTGGAACATTGAAAAGAATTTCATTTATCAAAAAACCAGAACATGTGACACCATTAAAGACATTTAGAGTAAATGAAATATTTAGCATGGTTCTGCGGCTTGCTAGTGTTGGAAGCTTAATAAGAGCTAGACGAGCAGGATATGGTGGTAAATTACGGGGGTCGAAACGTAATCCCCGGAGGCAAAAAAGAAGAAATTGTTTTTGCACCGACTCAATAGAATTTGAATGAATTCGATAAATAGGATCCCAAATTATCGAGCCATATTCAAGAATAGGCCGCACGAGAGACATATATAAAGTTTTAGCAATGTATGGATCATTAAATTCCTTTGACCATCGTTTTATGTAGCCAAGCACGCCCCTGGCTTTATTTATTATTAAAGTTATATGCGGTGTAAAGGTTAATTTAGGGTCATACAGTATTCCCAAATCCATAAAATTTTCAACAAAATCGAGTTTATGATTTCCTAAGCAATAATCAACAATTATTGGATTACTTCTTGCAAAGCGCATTACTTTACATTTTTTTAAATTAAGTTCCATTAGATTCTTGGTACACCAATTATAAAATGAGTCCAAATCTTTTTGAAGATGTTGATGGTCTGATAATTGATCGTAACTTAAAAACAATTTCACGTCGTCAGCATACAGTAAAATATGTGAAGACTTTATTACATCGGGCATGTCATTAATGAAAAGTAAAAATAGCAGCGGTCCAAGGTGACTACCCTGCGGTACTCCAGATGATACTTTTATATTTTTGGAAATACAGTTACCAAAAATCACGTTTTGAGACCTGTCTGATAAATATGAGCATATCCAATTTATTAAGAGTTTTGAGAATCCCATCGAGTGCAGTTTTCTAATAAGGAGTTTATGGTTTACTTTATCAAATGCCTTGCTAAAGTCGGTGTAAATGACATCAGTTTGTTTTCCCAGAAAGAAGCCACGAAACACAGCACAAGTGAATTGCAAAAGATTGGTAGTTGTGGAACAACCTTTTTGAAATCCATGCTGGTACGGAGATATTAAGTTCGATACTTGATAACTTAAGTTATCAGTAATTAATTTTTCAAAAAGTTTTGGTATTGTACTAAGTTTTGCGATTCCACGATAATTTTCGACGTCTTCTCTATTACCCGATTTGAATAAAGGGACAATATACGATTTCTTCCAAATATTCGGTAAATATCCATTTTTAATTGAAATATTAAACAGAAGTGTTAATGGAATACATAAGGCATCGGAGCATTTCACTAATATACTGCTGGGAACTTTGTCGGGTCCATGGGTATAAGAGAATTTAAGTTTTTTTAAGCCATTTGAAACAGTTTCTAAATCCAAGTATGGTATTGATATATTATGATTTTCCATCAATAAATGTGGATAATCAATAGAAGAATCATAAGATGCACCTGAATACGTAGACGCAAAAAAATCAGCAAACATGTTACAAATAATTGTATCTTCACTGGATTCAGCTTGTTTAAATTTCATAGAGGCAGGATAACCACGAACTAAAGTATTTATAGGCCAGAAGTTTGCATCGGAAATAAGTTTAAAAATATCATCAGAAACAGTAACTTTAAATGAAGAGATAGATCGAGGCTGTGAGAACTGAAATTTATATATATTAACATCAGCATTTGGACCGACTTTAGATCTTATGTAGTAATGTACATCATTCGATGAAGTATCACTTGCCAAACGTGAAATAAATACAGTTTTTTTAGGTGCAACTGCACGTAGCGGATTTGGAACTATAGGATCAGCCGGGGGTATGATTGAGGAATTATTTTCTTGTGAAGTTAAAGGGGTTAAAAAAGTTGTAGTCGATCCATTATCGATATCCAATAAAGCCGTATTTTGTGTATGTATCAAGTTTTGAGACGACGATGGATAGGAAACACGATTATCAATGGCGTTCACAACAGTTGAAATTGATGGAAATGTTATTGTTGGTATTATAGGAGATTTATTAGACATTTTTTTCCTTTTGGGTGATGATATATCCTGGGCATCGATAAAATTATCCAAGTTCGGAAATTTGGTGAATAACTCACCGAATTTAGCCAGTTTGGCCTGAACTGATAAGAATTCTTTATTGAGTTGATCGTATTCTTCTTTGTAGGATTTGAAAAATTTATAAAAATCCAAATTTATTGGCTTGCAACGACTACACGTCCATTGGAGGGATTTATCAGGATCGGAAACCGCATCTGCATCACGAGGCTTAACACTCGCACATTTTAAATGGTAACTACTTAAGCACAGCCAACATGAGATCATACGACCATTATCGGTAATGTTGCAATTAGTATTTGAGCAATCCATGATCAAAGTAAATTTGTTCCTTTATTCAATTTAGCAGGAGTGTAAATGTTATGAACAAATTTAAAATAACGGAAAAAAAATTACTAACAAAAATTTAATTTAAAGCAACGATTTTCAAACTGTTTATGACAACCAGTGTACTTAAAACTGCAACAGCTGATTTAAGTGCGCGAGATTTAATGTTTGTTGTTGTTTAGTTTTTGTTTGTTTTTAATAGCTTTTATTGTTTGTTGTTGGTATTTTTAATAATGTTTATGAAAAAGACGAAATTGAGTTTTTTTAATTGAGTTTTAAAGCACAGATTTTAAGATTTATGATAAAGTAACTTGTCTATATATAACGAAAAATACACTTTATTTATTTTTTATATTTTTATGGATTAACAAACAATGTTACAAAGAGAATTTATTAAAAAAGCGAGAGCCACAATACAACACGTCTAATCACGACTTAAAAAAAGACTAAGACATTGACTAAGACATAGACTAAGACATAAACTAAGACATAGACTAAAACATAGACTAAGACATAGACTAAGACATAGACTAAGACATAGACTAAGACATAGACTAAGACATAGACTAAGACATAGACTAAGACATAGACTAAGACATAGACTAAGACATAGACTAAGACATAGACTAAGACATAGGCTTAGTCATAAACTTAGATATAGACTACATGATATATTTTTAAAATTTTTCATATTTGTTGAAAATTTTTTTTAAAGTTGAAAGTTTAAAAAAAAATCTCATTTTTATAGTAATATTTTCAAAAATTTCTTATTTTTATTGGAAGTTTTTCTAAAGTTTTTTTTTATAGTAAATTCTAAATTTTTTCTTAGGTTTGTATAAAATTTTTAAAAACATCGTATTTTTATAGACAATTTTTCAAAAATTTCGTATTTTTATAGGAAATTTTTTCATTTTTATGGGAAATTTTTCAAAAATTTCTTATTTTTATAGGAAGTTTTTCAAAAATTTCTTATTGTTGTTGAAAATTTTTCAAAAATTTCTTATTTTTGTTGGAAATTTTTCAAAAATTTCTTATTTTTGTAAATCTTTCAAAAGCTTCTAATTTGTATAAGAACATTTCCAAAAATTTCTTGTTTTTGTAAATGATTCAAAAACTTCATATTTTTATAATAATTTTTTCTATTTTTTGAAGATTTTTTTTGTTTCTGATTTATATAGGAATTTTTTGAAAAAAAACGTGTTTTTATAGAAAATTTTTAAAAATTTTCTTATTTTTATGAGAAAACTGTGTAACTATTTTACAAGCCTCTCTAATGTCTTGGCTACTACTTAAGAAATCAAACCTATTACTCATCCAATTTTATTTGTTGCTTTATATTAAAGAAATATATTTTTCGAAGTTTCCCTTATCGTCAAATATTGATTGATACAAGCAAATGGATCATTAATCAAATGTCACCATTGTCAATAATATACAGGCCACATTCGCCAAACACCAATTGTCTGCACTCAAAGGGTGGAAATTAAAAGCTTACGTTTTATTTATAAAAGAAAATTTTTAATGGCGTGAATAAAATTTATCTAAAAAAAAAAAATAACAAAAGAAATTTTTTGAAAAATGTTTACCTTCCGTCAAGTCTCGGTCATTGTTAAGCCTTTGATAAGGGTCAGGAATGACATTGTTATCTTTTTCTTTTAAAGGCTTGTATTTTAAACAGGATTAGGTACTCACCTGTCATGTTTCTTTGTTACTTCCTGTTGCTATTAAGATAAATTATGACATATTTAAGTTATTTACTGGAAATTTGTTAAAGTTTGTTTTTTTTCAGATTTTGCTGATTGAGGTACATAAGTGCAGAAACCTTATAAATTTCTTATGACTTGTTGACCTATATTTTAAACGTCAATACCAAAATTTTTAATGCTGTTGTAATGAGTAATCAAGATTTTTAAAAATTACATCAATATTCAATTATTTTGATATTTTAAAATGTACATGTCTTGGCATTTCTTTACATATTTCTAGAACAATTTTTGAATGAGATTTTATACTGAAAACAACTCTTGACATTGCCAACATATAAAAAAATAATCAAAAACCAAAACATCAAAAAACCAACAACTGGGTGATGAAAATGCATAAACGTATTTGGAATATTTAAACGTATACGAAATTTTTTGTACGTGAATTTATTTAACTTTGTTTTTAGTATTTCCTAAACGAATGAAAACATCAAATATGAAATGAAACTAAACAACTAAGAGTTACATTCGGCTGAGCCGAATCTTATATACCCAGCATCAATTTGTGTTAAGCTTAGAAATATATATAACATATGTACATATATCTCCGAGGGTGCAGCTAATTCAAAATGTGAACATAATTCAAAAAAATTTGTTACGTTAGTTGGTATTGTTGGTTAAATATTTGAACTAAATTTGATTTTGAAGACAGATAGACAGACAGATAGACAGACAGACAGACAGACAGACAGACAGACAGACAGACAAACAGACAGACAGATAGACAGATATCCAGACAGACAGACAGACAGACAAACGGACAGACATACATACATACATACATACATACATACATACATACATACATACATACATACAGACAGACAGACAGACAGACAGACAAGCTTACAAACGAAATGACAATCTCAATATACTCCCATTTTTTTGGTGCTGGGTATAACAAATCAAATACAAGATTTTATCACATACTCTTACACTTACATGTACCCACAAACACACATGCATTCACAAGTGTAAATATAACACTTGCACTCTCACTCTGTAAAAGGATAAAAAACTTAGAGTTGCATTTTCTTGATTCCATCTATATGATGACATACTAATTTCAGAATCCTTTTTTTTCCTCTCTAACCAGAAAAGAAAAATTATGTACTAAAACATCCTTAAAACTTGTGGCAGAAAATATTATCGTATAAGAAATTTACGTGACTTGGCGAATCATTTCTTCAGTCAGAAATAAGAATAAATTGAAGAAATCTTTAGGACTTTAGTTATCCTTTACAAGCTTATACAAAATAATGGGAAAAGCAAAAAACTAAAATGCAAAAAAATAAGCAAATTTTTATGGAAGACAAATACATTGAGCGGTTTTTGTCTTAACAATATTTTACTGGAAAATTGTTGCTTTTTTGAGTTTTGACGAAAAAGCATTAAGGATTTGCTTTAGCTGGCAAATATGCTAGTTGTTAGAGATTTTTGCCACTCTAGCATTTTGCTAAGTAAAGTAAAAAAGTTGTCATCGGTCAACACCGACCAGTGAGGCGCTGCATAAGTGAAATATAACAAATTTTAATATGAAAACTTTTCTATAGAAAATATTTTTGCTACAAAAAAATTTTTGATACAAAAATTTTTTTATACAAAATTTTTTTTCTATAGAAAAAATTTGATTTGAAAAATTTTCTATAGAAAAAATTTTGAAATGAACATGTTTTTTTTTTTTTTTGGGAAATCAAAAAAAAACTCTGATTTGAAAAATATTTCAGTGGAAAAAAATTTGATATGAAAATTTTTCTATAGAAAAAAATTTGATATGAAAATTATTCTATAGAAAAAAATTTGATATGAAAATTTTTCTATAGAAAAAATTTTGATATGAAAATTTTTCTATAGAAAAAATTTTGATATGAAAATTTTTCTATAGAAAAAATTTTGATATGAAAATTTTTCTATAGAAAAAATTTTGATATGAAAATTTTTCTATAGAAAAAATTTTGATATGAAAATTTTTGTAAAGAAAAAATTTTGATATGAAAATTTTTCTATAGAAAAAATTTTGATATGAAAATTTTTCTATAGAAAAAATGTTGATATGAAAATTTTTCTGTAGAAAAAATTTTGATATGAAAATTTTTGTATAGAAAAAATTTTGATATGAAAATTTTTGTATAGAAAAAATTTTGATATGAAAATTTTTGTATAGAAAAAATTTTGATATGAAAATTTTTGTATAGAAAAAATTTTGATATGAAAATTTTTCTATAGAAACAATTTCGATATGAAAATTTTTCTATAGAAAAAATATAGATATCAAAATTTTCTATAGAAAAAATTTTAATAAGAAAATTTTTCTGTGGAAAAAATTTTGATATGAAAATTTTTCTATAGAAAAAATTTTGATATGAAAATTTTTCTATAGAAAAATGTTGATATGAAATTTTTTTACAGAAAAAATTTAAAAAAAATTTCTAAGGTATGTCTGAGTATATGTCTTAGTGTTAGACTATGCCTTAGTCTATGTTATAGTCTATGTATTAGTCTACGTCTATATCTTGGTCTGTATCTGATTCTATTCTTTCTAATATATTTCTCAGTCATGTCCAAGAATTTTAAGAATTGTTACTAACTCTTTATCCAAACTAAAAATATCCCCACGTATAACCTATAGAAAATCAAAAACATACCCCGCCATTTAGTCATCATTGGCATGTAAAGAATGTCGCCAACAAATAGAAAATAAGAAAAGAGCATTGCACCGTTTTTTCGGAACTTTTCAAACGAATATTTTTATTTTCCAACTGCATTTTTTTCTTCGCCTTTTAACATTTCCTAATACCGTAGACGTTTTTGGTCTGGTTTTTTGGTGGAGGGGTTCGGAGCTTAGTAACATCTAACGATAAATCATTCAGCAAATAGAACACAAATACAATTACACAACAGCAAAAGGACGAAGTAGAAGGAAGAAGCAGCTGTAGCAACAAATATTGTTTGCAACAAACACTATTGCACAACAGCAGAAGCAACAGCAGCAACAATGCCAATGACAATAATAAACGAACAAAAATGACAACAATAACAACAACATTGTTAAAAATTTCATTGCATTGCGAATCAGTTTGTGAACAAAATAAAAATAAAAAATATATCGTGGGTTTTTCTTTCCTTTTTTGTTCTTTGTTTTTTAACCTGAATTGCTATGAAAACATAGAGCAACATTGAATATAAACATTCAGTTTTTATCCAGCAAAAAGCCAAAACTCAGAAACGAAAACACAACAAATACTAGCAAAATAATGTAAAAGTGCTGGGGAAAAAACCATCGACTCGAATATAATAAAAAAAAACCAACATTTATAAATTATGAGAATCGCACAGTAAATTGAAATGTTACTGGCTTCCTTTACTCTATGATTCCATTCATTCTGTTTTTATTTCGTTAGTTATGGTTACACTGAAGTTCAATGGTTGGCTTGTGGATAGTGAAAGCGGAGAAGCCCAAGCTGGTAGTTTTGTTATAGATTTTTCTTATAAATTATGTTAAAAGGAAAATTTTCAACAAAGTCTTCAATTTTTTAGGAAATTTTTCAAAAATTTCTTACTTTTATAGAAAATTTTTTAAAAAATATCTTATTTTTATAGGAAATTTAAAAAAAAAAAATTATTTTTATAGGAAATTTTTCAAAATTTTTTTTATAGGAAATTTTTCAAAAATTTTTTATTTTTAAAGGAAATTTTTCAAAAATATAAAAAATTTCTTATTTTTATAGGAAATTTTTCAAAAATTATTTTTTTTTTAGGAAATTTTTCAAAAATTTGTTATTTTTATAGGAATTTTTAAAAAAAAATTTTTTTTTAGGAAATTTAAAAAAAAAAATATTTTTTTTTTATAGAAAATTTTTCAAAAACTTCTTATTTTTATAGGAAATTTTTAAAAAATTTCTTATTTTTTAGAAAATTTTTCAAAAAATGTTTATTTTTATAAGAATTTTTCAAAAAAATTTTAAAACATTACTTACTTTTACCGGAATTTTTCAAAAATTTCTTATTTATAGGAAATTTTTCAAAAAAATCTTATTTTTACTGAAATATTTCCAAAAAATTTTCATTTTTATAGGAAATTTTCATAAATTTCTTATTTTTTAATAAAATTTTTCAAAATTTTTATATTTTTATAAGATTTAGAAAATATTTCATACTTTTACAGGAATTTTTCAAAAATTTCTTTATTGTAAGAAATTTTTTAAAAATTTTATATTTTTATAGGAAGTTTTTCAATTTTTGTTTATTTTTATAGAAAATTTTTCAAATTTTTTTTATTATAGGAAATTTCTCTAAAATTTGTTATTTTTATAGGAAATTTTTCAAAAATATTCTATTTTTATAAGAAATTTTTAAAAATTTTCTACCTTATATGAAATTTTTCAAAAAAGTTCTAATTTTATAGGAAATTCTCAAAAAAATTTTTATTTTATAGGAAATTTTTCAAGAATTTTCTATTTTTATAGGAAAATCTTCAAAAATTTTCTATTTTTATAGAAAATTTTTCAAGAATTTCTTATTTTTATAAGACATTTTTCGAAAATTTTCTACTTTTATAGGAAATTTAAAAAAAATTTAATTTTATAGGAAATTTTTCAAGAATTTTATACTTTTATACGAAAAATTTCAAAAACTGTATATTTTTATAGCAAATTTTTCAATTTTTTTTGTATAGGAAATTTTTCAAAAATATTCTATTTTTATAGGAAATAAAAGAAAAAAATTATTTTTATAGGATATTTTTCAGGAATTTTATAATTTTATACGAAAAATTTCAAAAATTGTCTATCTTAATAAGAAATTTTTCAAAAATTTCTTATTTTTACAGGAAATTGTTATTTTTTTTGTATAGGAAATTTTTCAAACGTTTCTTATTTTTATAAGAAATTTTTTAAAAATTTCTTTTTTTTTACAGAAAATTTTTTATTTTTATAGGAAAATTTCTAACTTTTTTAGGAATTTTTTTAAAAAGTTCTTGCTTTTATAAAAAATTTTCAAAAATTTTTAAAAAATTCTCATTTTTATATGAAGTTTCCTCATATTTTTTTATATCAAATTTGTTAAAAATTTGTTATCTTTTTTTTTAGAATTTTTTTTTCTTATAGAACATTTTTTAAAAATTTTTTTTTTAATTGGAAATTTTTTCAAAATTTATTTTTTCTATAGGAAATTTTTTAAAAGTATCTTATTTTTGTACGAAATTTTTCAATTTTTTTTTTTGTTTATAGAAAATTTAAAAAAAATCATATTTTTATAAGAAATTTTTTACAAATTTGTTATTTTCATAGGAAATTTTTCTTAGTTTTTTTTTTATAAAATTTCTTATCTAATCGGAAGTTTTATAAAAATTTCTTTTTTATAGGAAGTTTCTCAAAAACTACTTATTTTTATGGGATATTTTTCAAAAAATTATTTTTTTTTATAGGAAATTTTTTAAAAAAGATATTATTTTTATAAGAAAGTTGTTTTTTTAATTTATTGAAAAGATGAACATTTTGAAAAATTTTGTTCAAAAAAAAAAAAAAAAAAAGATTACTATAAAAGTAGGAAATACAAAAATTATGTTTTAAAAAATAAGTCTTTGAAAAATTTCATAAAAAAATTAAAAAAAATTCCTTTAAAAAAGGCAACACTTTAAAAGAAAAAAATGCAAACATTACGAAATTAAAAATAAGAAATTTAAAAAAAAAAATTTTATAAAATTACGACATTTTTTAAAAATTCCGTATTAAAATAGGACATTTTTGAAAACCTTTCTATAAAAAGAAGAAAGTTTTGGAAAATTTCCTATAAAAATAAGAAATTTTTGAAAAATGTTTTATAAAAATAAGAAATTTTTGAAAATTTTTTTATTTTTAAAAAATTTCTTATATTAATAGGAAATTTTTCAAAAAAATTTTTATCATTAAAAATTTTTATTTGAAAATTTTAACAAAAATGTAATTTTTTAAGATTTTCATTCATAATTTTTCTTTTTAATATTTTTTTTACTATTTGATACAAAGTCAAAATAAGTCAACATTAGGGCATCTCTGCTAAATTCTTTAAAATTAAACCAAAAATGTCCTTAAAGTTTTTTGTCCCATGAAAAAACATAAAAATATGTGAGTATGTATTTTGTGTTAAGTAAAACTAAAATTGTTTTTTGGTGGCCCTATAGTTTGTTTTCGTTTGTGTTTAAATTCTCTGTTTACACGAAAGTGTTTGTATGAGAATGAGTAAATGATACTGGTAACCCAGTTTTTGCCAGGATAACTCGTTTGGTTTTTACTCTTTATTCACTTTTTTGTGAGTTTTCTTGTTGTCAATATCTAGTATTTCTGTTTTTATTATGAATCTTTTAAATGTTGGACAAATACTACAAAAAGAAAAACTAAAAAATATTGATTACCGAAAGGGTAATTGAAATAAATTTAAATTAACTAGAAACAGTGAAATCGTTTAGAAAGGATTTTATTTTTGTTTTCGCAATAAAGTTAAATTTAAGTATGACACAATTCTTTCCCATATGGATTTTCGCACAGAGACAGAGAAATGTTAAATTTAATGAAACAGAAAATATTTCAGAAATGGAGACAATTTTCAAAATTTTAGAAATCAAAAATTTTTGCTACAAATTAGTAATCTATATATATAAAACTCTAACGTGACTGACTGACTGACTGACTGACTGACTGACTCATCATCGCACAGCCCAAACGGCTAAAGCTAGAGAGCTGAAATTTTGACAGCTGGTACCTTTTTCAAAGTATAGATCCACTAAGACGGGATTTTTGGAAATTCGGCCTCTAAGGGGGTAAAAAGGGGTAAAAAAGGGAAAAATTAGTAATGCTGTATCTCCGGAAGTAAACGTCATAGGCCCAAAATTGAAATTGCGTTGGGATCAGCTGCAAAAATAAGTAGACACGTGTTTGGTACTTTTTAGCAGATGGGACAAATAGGGGGTAAAAAGGGTAAAAATGAAATGTTGGTACTTTTTTAAACCCATGTGTATCTTTTAAACCAATCAACAGAGTAACAAAATTCAAAACGGAGCCGGTAAACAAGAAAAAAATATTAGACACGTGTTTGGTACTATTTTGATTCAGGGTTCAAAAAGGGGGAAAAGCGGGGAAAAAAATTTAGGGTAGGTCCATTTTTCTTTTTCTTTGTATTTGACTTGAACCAATAAAGCTACCAATAAAATTTATAGGGAGGTCGATTGCCCAGTACAAAATATTAAATATGTGTTTGGTACTTTTTTCAATTAAAAGGGTAAAAAAGGGAAAAATCGGTAACATTATATCTCCTTAACCAACAGCGATAGAAGCGAAAATTAAATTGGCTTGAGATTAGCACTAAAAATTAAGGGACACGTGTTCGGTACTTTTTTGAAAATCGGCCGCCTAGCGGGCAAAACAGGGTAGAAAAGGGAGAAATTAGTAACATCATATCTCCGAAACCAACATAGACAGAAACAAAGTTGAAATTGGATTTGAATCGCCTACAAAAATAAGGGGACACGTGTTTGGTACTTTTTTGAAAATGGCACTAATAAGGATAAAAAAGGGTAAAAACTATATTTTAGTACTTTTTTTAACCCATATGTATCTTTTGAACTAATAAACATAGAAACATATTTTATATCGCAACCGACAGATATTAAAAAAGAACTAAATACGTATTTGGTACTTTTGCGATTAATGGGGTACAAAAGGGTAAAAAAAGGGAATATATTCAAGGATAGGTTTTTTGCTTTTTAGCCATGGATATCTTTTAGGCTAATGAAGTTAGAAGTATAATTTATTGACTGGTAGATTTACATTGAAAAGAAATAAGCTACGTGTTTGGTACTTTTTTTTAATTTTGGGGGTAAAAATCGGTAAAGTATATCTTCTAAACCCAAAGTGATAGAAACAAAAACTAAATTGGTCTGAGATTGGCACTTAAAATTAAGGAACACATGTTCGGTACTGTTTTGAAGTTCAACCTCTTAGAAGGTAAAACAGGGTAGAAAAGGGAGAAATTAGTAACATCATATCTCCGAAACCAACATCGATGCAAACAAAGTTGAAATTGGATTTGAATCGGCTAGGAAAATAAGGAGGCACGTGCTTGGTACTTTTTTGGAAATGGCATTAATAAGGATAAAAAAGGGTAAAAACTATATTTTGGTACTTTTTTCAACTAATATGTATCTTTTGAACTAATAAATACAGAAACATAATTTATATCGCAACAGATAGATATTAAAAAACAATTAAATACGTATTTGGTACTTTTGCAATTAATGGGATACAAAAGGGTAAAAAAGGGAAAATATTTAAGGGTAGGTTTTTTGTTTTTAGCTATGAATATCTTTTAGGCTAATGAAGCCAGAAGTATAATTTATTGACTGGTCGATTGACAAAGAAAAAATAAAATACATTTTTGGTACTTTTTTTAATTTTGGGGGTAAAAATATATCTTCTAAATCAAAAGTGATAGAAACCAAAACTAAATTAGTCTGAGATCAGCACTAAAAATTAAGGGACAAGTATTCGGTACTTTTTTGAAATTCGGCCTTTTAAAGGGTAAAACAGGGTAGAAAAGGGAGAAATTAGTAACATCATATCTCCGAAACTAACACCGATGCAAAAGAAGTTTAAATTGGATTTGAATCGGATAAAAAAATAAATGGCCACGTATTTGGTACTATTTCAAAAATGGTACTAATAAGAATAAAAAAGGGTAAAAACTATATTTTGGTACTTTTTTAACACATATATATTTTTTGAACTAATAAACATAGAAACATAATTTATATCGCAACTGATAGGCATTAAAAAACTATTAAACACGTATTTGGTACTTTTGCGATTAATGTGGGACGAAAGGGTAAAAAAAAGGGAAAATATTCAAGAGTAGGTTTTTTGCTTTTTAGCTAAGAATATCTTTTCGGCTAATGAAGCCAGAAGCATAATTTATTGGCTGGTAAATTGACACTGAAAAAAGTAAAATAAGTGTCTGGTACTTTTTTTAATTTTGGGGGTAAAAATCGGTAAAAATATATCTTCTTAGCCAAAAGTGATAGAAACAACAACTAAATCGGTCTAAAATCGGCACTTTAAATTAAGGGACATGTATTCGGTACTTTTTTCTTTAATTCGGCCGTTTTGGGGTTAAAACAGGGAAAAAATGGGAAATATTAGTAACGTCATATCTCCGAAATTCAAAACGATAGGAATAGAGTTGAAATTTGCTTCGGATGGGCTGAAAAAAAACGAGAAACGTATTTGGTACTTTTTTGAATATGGTACTAATAAGGGTAAAAAAGGGCAAAAACTATATTTTGGTACTTTTTTGAACCCATACGTATCTTTTGAAATAACAAACATAGAGAAACAGTAAACGTCACAATTGATAAGTAACAAAGAATTATTAGACACGTATTTGGTACTTTTACGATAATTGAGGTAAAAAAGATAAAAAAATATTCAAGGGTAGGTTTTTAACTAATGAAGCCAGAACTATAATTTACAGACGGGTGGATTCATATTGAAAAAGTAAATTGAAAAAAATTGAAAAAGAAAATGGATAAATTAGTAACATCATATCTCCGAAATTTACATCGTTAGAAACAAAGTTGAAATTGGATTTGGATCATCTTGCAAAAAAAGGGGACACGAGTTTGGTACTTTTTTGGAAATGGAACTAATAAGGGAGAAAAAGGGAAAAAACTATATTTTGGTACTTTATTAACCCTATAAGTATCTCTTGAACTAATAAACATAAATACTCTATTTACATCACAATTGATAAGGACTAACAAAAATTAAGAAGGTGCTTGGCGCTTTTACGATAAATGAGGCACAAAAGAGTAAAAACTATGAATATCATTTAAACAAATAAAGCCAGAAGTATAATTTACAGACAGGTCTATTCACATTGCAGAAGTATAAGACACGCGATTGATTCCTTTTTTTAATGTTTGGAGTAAAAAGGGGGAAAATAGGTAACGTAATATCTCATAAATCAAAAGTGATAGAAACAAAGATTAAATTGGTCTATGATCAGCATTAAAAATTAAAGGACACGGGTTCGGTATTTTTTTTAATTTGGCCGCTTATGGTTAAAACAAGGCTAGAAAATGAATAAATCATATAATCGGCTAGAAAATGAAAGGGACATGTGTTCTGTACTTTTTTTGGAAATGGCACTAATAAGGGCAAAAAGGGTAAAAACTATATTTTGTACTTTTTTTTAACCCATACGTATCTTTTGAACTTATAAACATATAGACTCACTTTATGCCACAATCAATAAGTATTAACAAAATATTAAACATGTGCTTGGTACTTTTACGATAAATGGGGTTCCAAAAGGTGAAAACGGGAAAATATTCATTTAAGCTAATGAAGTCAAAAGTATAAATTAGAGATGTGTCAATCAAAGGGGTAAAAAAGGGAAAAATCGATGACATTATATCTTCTAAACCTAATGGATGGAAACAAACACTAAAATGGTCTAAGATCAGCCCTAAAAATTAAGGGACTTTTCAGTACTTTTTGCAAATTAAACAGTTTTGGGGTTAAAATAGGGTAGAAAATAAAAACATTAGTAAAGTTATATCTCTGATACTAATATCGACAGAAAAAAAATTTAAATTGGATTTAGATCGAATAGAAAAATAAAAAGTCATGTTTTTAGTAGGTACTTTTCGTAAATGAGCTAAAAATAGGGAATAAAAAGGATAAAAACTAAATTTTGGTACTTTTTTGACCCATATATAATTTTTGAATCAATTATTATAGAAACAAAATTTATACCGCAATCGAAAATAACAAAAACGGGTCAAAAATTTAAAGATAGGTTTTTTCCTTTTAAACTGTGCATGTTGTTTAAATCAATAAAATAATAAATAAATCAATGATTTATGGACTGTTCTATTGACATTGAAGAAATATGTGACAGGTGTTTGGTATTTTTTTCAATTAACAAAAATGGAGTTAAGATCAGCAATAAAAATATTAGGACATGTATCCGGATTTTTTTTTTTTAATTTGGCTGATCAGGGGTAACCAACGGGTAAAAAAAGGAAACTTTTGTAAAATATTCAAAATCAAAAGCGACAAGAACAAGATTTAAATTGGGTTAGCAATCAAAATTGGGTCAGCTACAAAAATAAGGGAGGCGTGTGTAGTACTTTTTTGAAAATGTAGAGGGTAGGTACTTATTTTGTCCTATATGTATCTTAAGAACCAATAAGTATTTAATTTAATTTATATCGGAATTGATAAATAAGTGAAAAAGTTATTTTGGTAAATTTTGTAACTTTGTCAATTCAAATGGTGCCGCTAACGAAGTAGCGGGTTATAAAGCTAGTAGCCCATAAAAAGTTATTGTGATTGTTAAAACAAAAACATTTTTGCCAGAGCATAACTTTTTATTGCCAGAACAGGGGACAATAACATTAAGCTTTTAACAAAATTGTAATTAAATGTCCCTTCCCCTCACGTCTAAAGGTATTTCATATAAACTTTCATATCTTCGAGAATAACATTTGAGGCTGTTTGCAAATAAAATGACTGTCTAGAGTTTGATGTTTATCTTCCTCCATCACCCTTTGCATACCTGACCCTGTAATAGCCGTAAAATTTTGTTAAACAAATATGGGTTAAAGCCATAATATACAGATGCTAACATTTTATGCAGAAAAATTTGCATGTCAACATTAAAACTAAACCACTACAATTTCAAAGTTTTTACTACATTTTGGGGGATTCTTGAAATATTTTTGTTAGAAATTTTACCCTTTGTGGCAAACTAGATAAATACCAGAATCATAAATGTTGTTATTATAAATTAAATTTTGAATTTGCTTGCTTTTTTCAAACATCTCTTTGTTTTTTTTTTAAATTTTTAAAAGGAAAATTTCTTATTTTTAAGGGAATTTTTCACAAATTTCTTAATTTTAAGAAAATTTCTAATTAAAAAAAATTTAACTTCTTTAAAAATTTCCTATAAAAAAAGAAATGTTAGAATTTTTTTCTATGAAAATAAGAAATCATTGAAAAACTTATTATCAAAATAAGACATTTTTTAAAAACTTTCTTTAACTATAAGAAATTTTTTAAAAATTTGCTATAAAAATAAAAAAAAAACTTCTGAAGAATTTGCTTTAAAAATAAGGAATTTTTGAAAAATTTTCTGTAACAGTAAGAAATTTTTGGAATATTTCCTATAAAATAAGAAATTTCCTATAAAAGTAAAAAAAAAAAATTTTATAAAAATCAGAAAATTTTGAAAAACTTCCTATGAAAATAATGCATTTTTAAAATTTTTTTCCTTTACAAATAAGAATTTTTTTAAAAAGTTTCTATAAAAATAAGAGTTTTTTAAAATAAATTTAACAAAATTTAGAAATTTTTTAAAAATTTATAATAAAAGCAAGATTTTTCGTAAAATTTAGTATAAAAATGCGAAATTTTTTAAAACTTTTCAATAAAAATAAGAAATTTTTTAAAATTTTCTATAAAAATAATAAATCTTCTAAAAATTTCAAATAAATGTAAGATATTTTGAAAAAATTTCTAAAAAATAAGTAATTTTTCAAAAATTTCCTAAAAATATAAGAAATTTTTAAAAAATTTTCCATAAAAAAAAGAAAAATTTCCTATAAAAGAATGAAATTTTTGAAAAATATCATATACAAATATGAAATCTTTGAAAAATTTCCTATAAAAATAAAAAAATTTTAAAAAATTTCCTATAAAAATAAGAAATTTTTGAAAAATTTCCTATAAAGATAACAAAATTTGGAAAAAATTCCTATAAAAATAAGAGATTTATGAAAAATTTCCTATCAAATCAAGATATTTTAGAAAAAATCTTATAAAAAATATTTTTTTTTTAAATTTCCCATAAAAATAAATATCTTTGAAAAATTTCATATTAAAATAACAAAATTTCCTATAAAAAAAAGACAATTTCAATATCAATCACAATAAAAAAAAGAAAAGTTTTTTTATTAAAGTAAGAAATTTTCATAAAATTTCCTATAAAAATAAGAAATTTTTGTAATATTTCCCATAAAATCGAAATTTTTAAAAAATTTCCTAAATAATAAGAAAATTTTCAAAAATTTTCTATTAAAAAATTTCTGATAAAAATAAGAAAATTTCATAAAATTTTCTATAAAAATAAGAAAATTTTGAAAAATGTCCCTTAAAAATAAGATATTTTTTAAAAATTCATATAAAAATAAGAAATTTTTTAAAAATTTCCTATAAAAATAAGAAATTTTTTAAAAATTTCCTATAAAAATAAGAAATTTTTGAAAAATTGCCTATAAAAATAAGAAATTTTTGAAAAATTTCCTATAAGAATAAGAAATTTTTGAAAAATTTAATATAAAATAAGAAAATTTTGAAAAATTTCCTATAAAAATAAGAAACTTTTGAAAAATTTCCTATAAAAATTAAAAATTTTTTTAAAATTTCCTATAAAAATAAGAAATTTTTGAAAAATTTCCTATAAAAATAAGAAATTTTTGAAAAATGTCCTATAAAAATAAGAAATTTTTGAAAAATTTCCTATAAAAATAAAAATTTTTTTTTTTTTAAAAATTTACTATAAAAATAAGAAATTTTTGAAAAAATTCTTATCTTATTAAATTAAGAAAATTTTAAAAAATTTTCTATAAAACTAAGAAAATTTTACAGTTTTCTATGAAAATAAAAAATATTTGAAAAATTTCTTTAAAAAAATAAGAAATTTAAAAAAAATTCTTTAAAAGAAATAACATTTTTAAAAAAATTTCTTCAATTCTTAAAATTGAGAGAAAATGTCAACAATATATATTCACATTTTCCTAAAATCTCTCCTTCCCTTTCTAAAAACTTGTTGCTTCATCCTTCTGGTGCCTAAAAACAGGCAACAATTATTAAAAATAAAAACTTTCTGTTTTTTTATTTCCGTTTTATTTTTAAATTTAGCTAAACAAAATTGTAGCGTTTTTACAAATTTGTTTGGACAGGTTTAAAACAAGTAATAAGCACAAAACGAGAACTCCTACATGCAATCATTTACTTATGTTGTATTGGAAAATTATTATTAACATTTGTCACAAACAATTTCAGACAAATAAATACATACTTTATTACTCTACAACAGCACAAATGTCGCACAGAAAATAAAACATTGTGTGACGGTTAAGTAAAGAAATGAACAAAAGCATTCCTTTTCACTATTTTTTCAACACCCTCGTACAAGGAAATGAAAAATTTCCGCTTAATGAAAATGAAACCAAAAACACACACACACTTTGAAAAACGCGAAAAAACCGAATCGAAAACAAGAAAAAGTAAATAAAAATATATAAATAAAAACAAGTATAAAAATTATTGTTGGCGAAAATAAAAAAAAAAACTGGAATAAGTAAATAAGGAAAAATGTGGAACTGTCACCAAGCTTAGTTGAACGCAAACAAAAAACAAACGAAACGAATAAACACAAGTGGGAGCCATCTGCAGGCGCCTGCAAAATTTACAACAAATTACATTTTTTGATTTGTAGACATTTCACTACAAAAATATGTAAAACTGGTGGAAAATGCAGACATACAAAGTAACAAAATGGGAATTTATTTGCCGAAAACCAGAAGGAGAATTTAGGGTTTTAAAAGAAAAAAACTATATATTTTTTAAAAATTTTCCATAAAAAATATGAAAGAAAATTTTTTAAATTACCTAAAAAAAATAAGAAATTGTTGAAAAATTTCCAATTAAATTAAGAGATTTAAAAAATATTCCAATAAAATTTACAAAAGATTTTAAAAATATTCTAAAAAATATGAAATTTTTTAGAAATTTCTTGTAAAAATAAGAAATTTTATAAAAAATTCTTGTAAAAATAAAAAAAATTCTTATAAAAATAAAAAAATTTTGAAAAATTTCCTATAAAAATAACATTTTTTAAAAAATTTTAAATATTTGAAAAATTTAAAATTTTTCAATAATTTATAATTTTTAAAAATTTTTTTTTTTAAATTTCTGGTAAAAATAAGAAATTTTTCAAAATTTCTTTTAAAAATGAGAAATTTTTGAAAAATTTCTTATAAAAATAAAAAATTTTTGAAAAATTTACTAAAAAAACAGAAGTTTTTAAAAAACTTTTTACAAAATGTGAAATTTTCGAAATATTGCTTATTCAAATATAAAATTTTTTTAAATTTTTTTTATAGAAATAAGGATTTTTTGAAAAATTTCTTATTATATATAAGAATATGAAATTTTTAAAAGATTTCCTATAAAAATAAGAAATTTCTCAAAAATTTCATATTTTTATAGAAAAGTTTTGAAAAGTTTCTTATTTTTTATAAAAAATTTTTTAAATTTTTTTTAAAAGTTGAATCAACTTTTAAACCCCACAATTCGAGTAATTATGTAAATGAAGTCATGTACTCCCTAGACGTGGCTTGTCAAATGGAACTGCCTATAAGGCACATTACGCCCAATGAAACTAAAATGGAAATATGTGCTCTGAATAACAAGAAATCTGCGGGATATGACAAAATAGATGCGGTTGTATTGAAGTCTTTGCCCTTTAAAGGAATTTTATTTTTAACTTTAGTATTTAACTCCATTTTACGTCTACAACATTTCCCTTCACAATGGAAGTTTGCTGAAATCATAATGGTTTTAAAGCCAGGTAAGCCAGAAAACGTAATGTCGTCATATAGACCTATTAGTTTATTACCTATTTTATCAAAAATTTTTGAGAAGTTGTTTCTAAAACGCTTAAATCCATATCTTCAGAAATGCAATATTATTCCCGATCATCAGTTCGGTTTTCGAAGTCAACATGGCACTCCAGAACAGTGTCATAGAATTGTTAAGGTAATAACTGACTGTTTCGAAAATAAAAAGTATTGTTCCTCTGTATTTTTGGATATACAGCAAGCTTTTGACAAAGTCTGGCACGATGGATTGTTATACAAATTAAAAAATATGCTTCCTGCTCCATTTTATTTGTTCTTGTTATCGTATTTAAAAAACAGATGTTTTTATATTAAAGTCAACAACGATTTCTCCAATACTTGTCAAATAGAAGCTGGAATCCCACAGGGAAGCGTGCTTGGACCAGTCTTGTATACTTTGTACACATTTGATATGCCGACAAGAGACGATGTGACTGTCGCTACATATGCAGACGACACAGCATTTCTATGTTGTAGTGAATCCCCTTCAGAAGCTTCTAGGATGTTACAGCTGCAGCTAAATTGTATGTATGATTGGCTTACCAAATGGAATATTGTTGTTAACACCCAAAAATCAAGTCACATCACTTTTACAACAAGAAGAGAAAATTGTCCATCCGTATTTCTCAACGGTACTTTAATTCCTTGTGTTAACACAGTCAAATATCT
This sequence comes from Stomorhina lunata, assembly GCA_933228675.1. Taxonomy (NCBI): domain Eukaryota; kingdom Metazoa; phylum Arthropoda; class Insecta; order Diptera; family Rhiniidae; genus Stomorhina; species Stomorhina lunata. The sequence continues at coordinate 32,840,077 of OW121742.1, read as the reverse complement.
AGGTTTGCATTTAGACAGAAGACTTACATGGAAAGCACACATAAGCGCGAAGAGGAAACAACTTGACATTAAATTTAAACAAATGTATTGGCTCACTGGGCGAAGATCTCAACTCTCCCTGGAAAACAAAGTCCTGCTTTACAAAACTATAATAAAACCTATATGGACCTACTGCATAGAACTTTGGGGTACTGCTTGCAATTCCAACATAGAAATACTACAAAGATTTCAGTCTAAAGCTTTGCGTTCTTTAGCAAACGCTCCTTTTTATATAACTAACAAAGCCCTACATAACGATCTAAAAATACCGTTTGTCAAATCCGAAATAAGGAGATTTAGTTCCAATTACCTAGAAAGGCTTAGTAATCATGTAAACGTATTAGCAATTACACTTTTAGATGAGACTGATGAAGTCAGAAGACTTAAAAGAAATCATATCTTAGATCTCCCTTATTTATAAGCATTCAGTCATTGATTGACTGACATCAAAAACTAAAAAAATGTGTTCATAAATGTTGTTAAAAATTATTATAAATATTAATATGTATATATTATGTGTATATTATTTAGCTCTATATATGTAAATTTTCATATATAATTTAAGATATTGCTCTCAATTGAAAGCAATACAATATGTTATTTTTTAATTTAACTAATTTGCTTATTATCGTAAGATAGATTGCAAATAAATATGTAATAATAAAAAAAAAAAAAAAAAAAAAAAAATTTTTTTTTATTTTTGTAGGAAATTTTTCAAAAATTTCTTATTCTTGTAGGAAATTTTTTAAAAAAATCTTATTTTTATAGGAAATTTAAAAAAAAAATTTCTTATTTTCATAAGCATTTTTTTTTTAAATTTTCTTATTTTATAGGAAAATTTTCAAAAATGTCTTATTTTAATAGGGAAATATTCAAAAATTTGTTATTTTTATAAAAAAATTTTCAAAAATTTCTTATTTTTGATAGAAAATTTTTCAAAAATTTCTTATATTTTTAGAAAAATTTTCAAAAATTTCTTATTTTTATAAGAAATTTTTCCAAAATTTCTTAATTTTATAAGAAATTTTTAAAAATTTTTTTATTTTTATAGGAAATTTCTTATTTTTATAGGAAATTTTTCAAAAATTTCTTATTTTTATAGGAAATTTTTCAAAAATTTCTTATTTTTATAGGAAATTTTTCAAAAATTTCTTATTTTTATAGGAAATTTTTCAAAAATTTCTTATTTTTGTAAAAAATTTTTCAAAAATTTCTTGTTTTAATAAGAAATTTTTCAAAAATTTCTTGTTTTTATAAGAAATTTTTCAAAAATTTCCTATTTTTATGAGAAATTTTTCAAAAATTTCTTATTTTTATGAGAAATTTTTCAAAAATTTCTTATTTTTATGAGAAAATTTTCAAACATTTTTTATTTTTAAAAGAAATTTTTCAGAAAATTCTTATTTTTATAAAAAAAAATTCAAAAATTTCTTATTTTTATAAGAAATTTTTCAACAATTTCTTATTTTTATACGAAATTTTTCAAAAATTACTTATTTTTATAGGAATTTTTTAAAAAATGTATTATTTTAATAGGAAATTTTTAAAAAATACTTATTTTTATAGAAAATTTTAGAAAAATTTCTTAGTTTTATAGTAAATTTTTCAAAAATTTCTTATTTTTATAAAAATAAATTTAAAACTTTCTTATTTTTGTAGAAAATTTTCCTATTATTATAGGAATTTTTCTAAAACTTTCCTATTTTTATAAGAAATTTTTCAAAAATTTTATAGTAATTTCTTTAAAAATTTCTTATTTTTATAGGAAATTTTACAAAAATTTCTTATTTTATATTAAATATTTCAAAAAAATTTAATAGGAATTTTTTTTTTTAATTTCTTATTTTTATAGAAAATTTGTGTTAAATTTCTTATTTTTATAGGAATTTTTTCAAAAATTTCTTATTTCTATGGGAAATTTTTCAAAAATTTCTTATTTTTATAGGAAAATTTTCAAAAATTTCTTATTTTTATTTGAAATTTTAATAAAATTTCTTATTTTTATTTGAAATTTTATTAAAATTTCTTTTTTTAACAGCAAATTTTTCAAAAATTTCTTATTTTCATTTGAAATTTTTCAAAAATTTCTAATTTTATAGGAAATTTTTCAAAAATTTCTTATTTTATAGGAAATTTTTCAAAAATTTCTTATTTTTATTGGAAATTTTTTAAAAATTTCTGATTATTTTTTAATAGTCACATCGTTTGTTTTTATGTGACACATATTTTAACTTCTCTCCATTAGGCTTAAAATAAAAACTTCTTTCTAATTTAAGTTTTGTTTTATAAATTTCTAAGAAAACATTTAAAGAATTGTAGTTCTTCTTTGTCATTTGCATCATCATTCTATTATGTTTTTGCAAAATGTTTTTTATTGCTATTATACAAAAACTCACATACATATTTATTTTTTTTGTTGTTTCCATATTTTCCTTTTTTATACTTTTGGTAAAGCAAAATATTTATGTCTTAGCACTTCTTCTACGGCTTCGTCCTTTTTTACTACCAGACAAAATCATCTTTGGATTTTGAAATATTTATGTGAATTCATGCACTTACATTCACTTACTTATTCATGCATCTCTTTGGATCTGCACAAGGATATGAAGAAAAGAAGTTCCATGTATTTGTATTTGGTGTTGGAGGTCGAGTCATTTGCGAACACCAAGAGGGAGACTAAATAATTTAAATGTTCTGAAGTTGATGTTGTTGGTGCTGCTGCTATTGTCCATCCTTAAACATTTTCCTTGTTGACTTAAACTGGGATTGTTTGTTGTGTGTTGCACTTTTATTATTGGGTCATCATCATCAGCAGCAGAAGCAACAAATACATTTTCTAACTTAAAATCTAACTTGTAACTAAGACTGGCAGGAACATACAAGCAAACAAGTTAACAATGTTTTGAGACAAGAACTTGAAGACTGTAAGGTGTTCCAGGAAAATAAAGTTATTGTCATTCTTAAAATATAATAAAAAATAAAATAAGAAATTTCTAAAAATTTTATAAAAAAAGAAGAAAATTTTGAAAAATTTCGTATAAAAAAATAATATTTTTTTTTAACAATTTCATATAAAAGTAAGACATTTTTAAAAATTTTCTAAAAAATATAAGAACATTTTGAAATAATAAAATAAGAAAATTATAAAAATAAGAAATTTTTGAAAAATTTGTTTGAAAAATATGAAATTTTCAAAAAATTTCCTAAAAAAATAAGAAATTTTTGAAAAATTTTCTGAAAAACTAAAAAAAATTTCCATAGAAATGTGAATTTTTTAAAATTTTTCTACCAAAATAAGAAACTTATGAAAAATTTCTTATAAAAATTAGAACTTTTTCAAAAATGTGTATATAAAAATAATAAATTTTTTGAAAATTTCCGTTAGAAATAAGAATTAAAAGAAATGTAATAAAAATTATATTTTTTTTTTTAAATTTCCTCTTAAATAAAAAAATTTTAAAAAGTTTCTTATAAAAATAAGAAATTTTTAAAAAAGTGCCTATTAAAATAAAAAATTTTTGAAAATTTTTCTATAAAAAAAAGAAACTTTTGAAAAATTTTCTAAAAACTAAGAAATTTTTTTAGAAAATTTTTAACACAAATAAGAAATTATCGAAAAAGTATTTATAAAAATAAAAAAATTTTGAAAAATTTGAAAAAAAAAATATAAGAAATTTTTGAAAAATTTTCTATAAAATTTAGAAATTTCTAAAAAAATTTTGAAACAATTTTCTATAAGAATAAGAAATCTTTGAAAAATTTCGTACAAGACGAAAGAATTTTGTTTTTTAAATTTTCTATAAAAATATAAATTTTTAAAAAATTTTATATAAAATTTTTTTGAAAAATTTCCTATAAAACTAAGAAATGTTTAAAAATTTTATAAAAAAAAATTTTAAAAAATTCCTTATAAAAAGAAGAAATTTTTAAAAAAATTTCCTGTAAGAATATGAAATTTTTAAAAATATTCTCAAAAAGTTAGAAATTTTTGAAAAATTTCCTATAAAATTAAAAAAAAAAATTAAAAAATAAGAAATTTAAAAAAAAATTTCTATAAAAATAAGAAAATTTTGAAAAATATCCTATAAAGATAAAACATTTTTTAAACATTTTCTATAAAAATAAGAAAATTTTGAAAAATTTCCTATAAAATTAAGAAATATTTGAAAATTTTTCTACAAAAATAAGATTTTTTTTTAAAATTTCTTAAAAAAAATTTTTGAAAAATTCTTTATAAAAAAAACAACTTTTTAAAAAATTTCCTGTAAGAATATGAAATTTTTAAAAATTTCCTATAAAAATAAGAAATTTTTGAAAAAGTTCCTATAAAAATAAGAAATTTTTGAAAAATTTCCTATAAAAATAAGAAAAATTTGAAAAATTTCCTATAAAAATAAGAAATTTTTGAAAAATTTTCTATAAAAATAAGAAATTTTTGAAAAATTTCCTATAAAACTAAGAAATTTTTTTGAAAAATGTCCTATAAAAATAATAAATTTTTGAAAAATGTCCTATAAAAATAAGAAATTTTTAAAAAAATTCCTATACAAATAGGAAATTTTTAAAAATTTCCTATAAAAATAAGAAATTTTTGAAAAATTTGCTATAGAATTTTTAAATTTTTCGAAAAGTAGATCAATGGTATTCAATCAAAATGTGAGCCACCCTTATATACGTACATGCACTTATACCCATATATGTATATGAAAGGATGTTTCAAGTATATAAATGTTAAAATTTAACAAAAGAAAGCCAATTGTGATTTAACATTCTGACCTTTATCCTTGCTCTGGTTTTCACTTCCTCTTACTTGTGATTTTTAGAGTTTTTTTTTTATATTTTTTATTATTCTCATTTTTTCTTAAGTTTAAAAGTAAAATACTTAAACTCACACATATGAATATATGTGTTGGTCTAAACGTTTTAAAAAATGTTCTAAAGTGTGTGAAATTTTACTTTCTTGTTGACTGAATCCTTTTTTTGCTAAATAAAAAAAAAAAATACTTTCGTCTGGTGGGTGTTTTTTGGGAGCCAAATATTGAAAGTGTTTCTGAAGAATCTCTTCAAATAGATGGTCTTAAAAATCAATATTATTAAATTTTTATCGTCAGCAATCAGCTTTTACTTCTTAGATTTTCTCTTAAGTTCATTGCAAATTTTTTAAAATGAATTTAGGGTTAATTTCAAGTTTTAGCTAGATATATATTTTTTATATATTATTGAGCATATGCTAAAAAGAACAATAATCTTTGAATGCTTTCAAAGTTTATGTAAATATTTTCAAATTAAATTTTAAGTGAACAGATTGTTTAAGAGTAAGAAAAAATAATATAAAAAAAATCATATTCAAGACTTTATTTTTAGATTTTAAAAAGTAGATCTTTTTGTAAAATTTATTATAAATATTGAAAAATCAACTTTAAGAATAAGAAATTTAAAACAATAAGAATTTTTTTTTTTTATTATGGAAATAAAAAAATTGAACTTGAACTTTAAAAAATTTACAAAAAATATACAAAATTTCCAATAAAAATAAAAAAATGTTTGAAAAAATCCCTATAAAGATAAGAAGTTTTAAAAAAAATTTCCTATAAAAATAAGAAATGTTTGCGAAATTTCTTATCAAAATGAGACATTTTTGAAAAACGTTTTTTAAAGTAAGAAATTTTTGAAAAATTTCCTATAAAAATAAGATATTTTTTAAAAATCTCCAATAAAATGAGAAATTCTTTAAGATTTTCCCATTAAAAAAAAAAATTTTTTGAAAAATTTCCTATAAAAATAAGAATATTTTACAAAATTTCTTATAAAAATAAGAAATTTTTGAAAAATTTTCTAAACAATACGAAATTTTATACCAAAATAAGAAATTTTTTACAAAAATAACAATATTTTTACAAAAACAAAAAATTTTTTACAAAAATAAGAAATTTCTTAAAAATTTCGCTCAAAAATAAGAAATATTTTAAAATTTGCCATGAAAATACGAAATTTTTTAACGTTTGGAAATAGGAAAGATTTGAAAAATTTCCTATTAAAATAAGAAATTTTTGAAAAATTTCTTTTAAAATTAAGAAATTTTTGAAAAATGTTTTATGAAAATAAAAAAAATTTCCTATAAAAGTAAGAAATTTTTGAAAATTTTCCTATAAATATCAGAAATTTTTGAAAATTTTCTATAAAAATAAAAAATTTTGAAAAATTTCCTATCAAATTCAAAAATTTTTGAAAAATTTTCTACAAAAAAAAGACATTTTTAAAAACTTTCAATGAAAAGAAGAATTTTTGAAACGCTTCCTATAAAAATAAGAAATTTTTGAAAAATTCCTTAAAAAATAAGAAACTTTCGAAAAATATTGTAAAAAAATATATATTTTTAAAAAATTTCTTATAAAACTTTTTTTGAAAAAGTTCCTTTAAAAGTAAGAAAGTTTTACAAAATTTGCCATAAAAATAAGAAATTTTGGAAAAGTTTCCTACACAAATAAGAATGTTCTGAAAACTTTCAATAAAAAGAAGAATTTTTGAAACGTTTACTAAAAAAAGAAATTTTTGAAAAATTTTCTTTAAAAATAAAAAAACTTTTGAAAATTTTCCTATAAAAATAAGAAGTTTTTAAAAAGTTTCCTATAAAAATAAAAAATTTTTGAAAGATTTCCTACAAAAATAAGAAATTTTTTACAAATTCCTAATAAAAATATTACATTTTTGAAAAATATAAAAAAAATAGAAAAATTTCGTATAAAAATAAGACATTTTTAAATTTTGAATAAAATTAAGAATTTTTTGAAGAATATAATTAATATAATTAGTATTAAAATAGTATTAGAAAAACATGTATAAAAAAGAAATTTATGGAAATAAAAAACTTGAACTTGAAAAATTTCTTATAAAAAAAAGAAATTTTTGAAAAATTTCTTATAAAAATAAGAAATTTTTGAAAAAAATCTTATAAAAAAAAGAAGTTTTTGAAAAATTTCTTACAAAAAAAAGAAGAAAAAATTTTTGAAAAATTTCTTACAAAAATAAGAAATTTTTGAAAAATTTTATATAAAAATAAGAAATTCTTGAAAAATTTCTTATAAAAATAAGAAATTTTTGAAAAATTTCTTACAAAAATAAAAACTTTTTGAAAAATTTCTTACAAAAATAAGAAATTTTTGAAAAATTTCTTACAAAAATAAGAAATTTTTGAAAAATATCTTATAAAAATATAAAAAATTTCTTATAAAAAAGAAATTTTTAAAAAATTTCCTATCAAAATAAGATATTTTTTAAAAATTTCTTATAAAAATAAGAAATTTTTGAAAAATTTCGTATAAAAATAAGTAATTTTTGAAAAATTTCTTATAAAGATTAAAAATCTGGAAAAAGTTTTTATAAAAATAACAAATTTTTAGAAAATTTCTTATAAAAATAAGAATTTTTTTGAAAATTTCTAATAAAAATAAAAAATTTTTGAAAAATTTCCTATAAAAATAACATAAATTTTTGTAACATTTCCTACAATTTACAAGTGTTTTGAAGAGTTTCCTATAAAAATAAGAAATTTTTGAAAATTTTCCTATAAAAATAAAAATTTTTGAAAAATTTTCATGAAAATATTAGAAATTTTTCCAAAATTTATTATAAAAATAAGAAATTTATGATAAATTTTCTATAAGAATGAGAAATTTTTAAAAAGTATTTATAAAAATAATAAATTTTTAGAAAATTTTTTATAAAAATAAGAAATTTTTTTAAAATTTCTGATAAAAATATGAAATTTTTTGAAAAATATCCTATTAAAATAAGATATTTTTGAAAAATTTCCCTAAAACATAAGAAATTTTTGAAAAACTTTCCTATAAAATTAAAAAAATTTTGAAAAATTCACTATAAAAATAAGAAATTTTGGAAAATTTACTTTTTTGTAAAGGTAAAGAATTAAAACTATTCAATATTTCTCACTATTTAAGTGAGACTAAAATAAAATACAAGACAAATGTGGCGGTTGGTAAAACCATTTCAATTCCCGTTTCTACAATTTTGTCACTATTAACCAAGTTTCTGTTGCCTTGTTGAAGGAAAGAAAAAACTTCATCGACTTAATTTGCACTCCTTAAACGTTTCAACACTTTATTGCTTAAACAAAGTTAATGCTAAGGCGAAAGTAGAAAAACACGCAAAAAAAAACTGTCTAAAAATAGTAGGAAAATACGTGAATAAGAAAAACTCAAAGTAAAATCTGGTGCAAATAAAGAGAAGGAAACAAAGTACAACTATACATATACTAGATATCTGCTGGTATTAAATAAATTCTTTTAAATGTGCCAGGATTTCTTATACATACAAAAAAGTCAGATAAAAAAACACGACATTAATCAGTGATGCGAATTATTCTGAAACCAGCCACTACTTAGGCAACAATAATAAAGTGAAGACACCAAACTTAGGAAATGACTATAAATACTGACATTATTTTTGTAAGAGTGTCTGTCATTCTGTCTGTCTGTCTGTCTTTCTTTCCCTCCTTATGAAAGTGCATTTTTATATACCAAATCTCTATTTCAAGAAGAATTTGAATAATTTTCATTTTGTAGTTTCAACTAGTTTTATCGTCTACTTAAGTTTAAATAAGTTTTTCAACTGATTCCGTCTTTGCATTACTTAAGACTTTTGGCAAGTTTTTCCATAAGTACTCGATCTCTCCTGTGCCCTTAAACAGTCAGTGACACACCTATGCAAATACTTAAATAGACAGACAGACAAAATCTGAAATGTTAAAGTATTTTAACGCCTTCCTCCACTTTTAGACAATGATTCACGCACACACATACAAACGTAAATGTCAGAGGAAATATTAACTTTGTAATTGTAAACAGACGCTGGCCATCATCCATCGTTGTCACCTCCTGGAAAATAAAATAACCCAAATGAAAAAAGAAGAATAAAAAGAAAACTATCATAATCCAACCAAAGTTATCTGAAAAGTGTGAATGAATAAATCGTAAGAGTGAGACTTTGTCAAGTGGTTGTGTAAATTAAAGAACCGAAATAAAATTAAAGCTTGAGACAACAATTTTTGCTTAAGGTTTATTCTCTGCTTTATCTTTACTTTAAGAAAGTGTTAAACTTGGGAAAAACAACTTGTATAAATATTTAAGTTTTATGTAAGTTGCAGGGGTTGTTTTAGAAATGATAGGGCTAGAAAGATAATTTTGACAGTTTAATGATTTCGTTTGGTAGTTCATTAGTTTCAGTTGATCTTAAGCAAAATTTTTATTATAAATTTATTAGTTCCGGAGGCTAAGCTAGATGAAAATCGGTAATAAAATACTATAGTCGGTTAAGAACGTCTCTATAGTACCCTCCCAGCAAAACTTTGGTAACGGCAAGTACTCTGGTATCTGGTTACCTTGTAATGACTACAGCATACCCTCCGAATAACTAATAAGTTATTACATAAGTACTTATTTGTAATTAAAATGGTAAGTTGAACTGAATGGCCCGGGTTCAAATCCCACCAAGAGCAACAATTTTTTTTATTTTTTTTTTTATTAAAAATGTATTTTTAAATGATTTGTGAATTTTAAAAACATAAATATTACCTTCTGTAAAAAAAATTTTGGAAAACTAACTCACGGTAATGAAAAAATACTATCATGAGTCAATTTTGATTATGTAGGCTACATACCTATTGGATACCAAGCAACGGTTCTGCTTGGTCTTAACTTGGTAAGCATAGACTTATCTTGGTTATCCTTTATTTCAACTGTGGACACTGACCTCCTAGTGACATCACCAAAAGAGCTACGTTACGTAGTGAGCTAACATGTACCGCGAGTTGTAAAATAAGAACGATAAAAAATGGGATGGAAAGACCAAGTAGAGGAAAAATTTTCACAACTTGGCCTATAAAATTGAAGAATATTCGCACAAGATCGAAGAAAATAGGTTGTATCTATAGGCCATTTAAGTAAGTAAGAGCCAATATTATATAAATTATATTGTTTAAGTTTTAAAATAATTAAAAAACACTTCTTTTTTGTTTATTAAATGCATTAAACATTTACAAAAAATCGTATAGAAATATGTTTCCAAAAATTACAACAAAGCAAAAAAGCAGAGAAAAACAAAGTTATTGTCACATGATTTTGGATCTAAAAATAAAAATTGTTTATATTAATTATAATTTTCAACATATGAAGTAGCTCGGTGGAAGAGTCTCCGCCTAGCAGTCGGAGGGTCTGGGTTCGAGCCCCCATGGGGTCATAAGAAAAAATTTGTATTTCGTTTAAAAATATGTTTTTTAAATAAAACAACAACAAAAAAGTTGTTGTTGTTGTTGTTGTTGTTGTCTTCCAATTACTTACCCAAGTCATTACATTTCTGCAATTGGTAAGTACTTGCCTCCAATGACATCCCCATGTTAATGTAATGACTTAAACAGTGAATAAGTAAGTAGTTCGTGTTCAATAGTTTAACTGTTTAACTCATTATTTGGTAATAAAAAGTTTTGCTGGGCTATACCATTGAGGGAAATTGTTTTTAATTTTTGTAATATTTTCAAAAATTCTCTCACCATTCAAATATGGGCATTACGTCGGAGCTAGATTCAAATGTGTAATAACTGCTGAAATTGCAAACAATTTCATTACTTTAAGATTTACGGGTATTTTTGATGCATTTAGGCAAACTTTGATGGGATACATTCCAGCTGCAGCCAGTTCTTTTCATAGGGATAACCCGAGGTATCACTGCCAAGGACTGTCAACTTTGTAACGAATTTTGAATTTCAGAACAACATATTTTGGCGGTGTTGCTCGATATTTTTTTTTTGTTATAAAGAGATACTCAGAAAAATGATACATATTTGTACCTATTATCTAATTGTATCTAATTGTATATAAGAACTGGGTTTCCTTCTTTGAAAACTGTAATTCCATATTTTTTTTAAGATCAGCAAAACTTCTATATTTGTTGTTATTTAGACGCATTGCTAAAGCTCTTTGTTCTGCAACAAATTATATTTATTTTACATCGACAGCGTGTTAATCCTATAGTGCTAACCGACGATTGAGGATGCTGTTTCAGCTATAAATTTTTTAAAAGAAATTAATTATTACAGAAAATGATGTTGCCTTGACGGGAACTTGAACCCAGTTATAATTTTCTATATTAAGCTTAGTAATAGACGTGCTAAACAATTAACCAACAAATCTCGGAGCATAGATCCGATCATATACATACAAACGCTGCTATTGAACAACTCATGCTGTACCCTTCACCACCTAAAGTGAAGGGGGTAATTTTAGTTTGTTCTGTTTTATCTAACGAAATATTGATATTATACCTTAAAGTATACCAAAAGACTTAGAATCACTCCCTGAGTAGATCCTCCATGTATCAAAGTACAGGTCGCAATTATAAAGATAATTGATGAGATTTGGCACAGAAATAGCTTAAATATAAATATAAGTTTTGAGAAAATCTTTGTATGATGACAAAATATATAAAATATTTGTCGTATACACGAAAAATGACATCAGTTGTGATGTCTTGACCGACAACAGCAGTTGATAGCAGTTCAAATTTCTGAGATGATTTTAAGTTTGCAGTTTAACTGTAATAACTTGATTTATGCGGCAACACAACAAAGTTGTAAAGACCGCACCAAAAGTTTCTTCGGGGACATCGCTTTTATTGTAGATAATTTAGTGCATTATAGAGTTTTATCTCCTGTGTATTGCAGTCAGATCATAAGATATTGTCTTGGAGCTCTATAATGTCTAAATTCCGCCTGTAGCCAGTTGTCCAACAGGTTACTTTCCCGACATCCGCATCCTTCTAGAAGAATAAATACTACTGGTTCTTAGGGACTTTAACGAGCAGCATAATCTTTGGCAATTATTTCTTGATGAAAATCAAAGAAATGCGTCGTTGGCTGCACAAATAGAAAAGTCCACGTTCTGCACGATAGATGGTGATGCTTCTTCTTCGATTATGTGTAATCATGTTATTTTACACTGAAAATTTTTCTATAACAATTTTACATTGAAAGTTTTTGTATAAAAATGTTTCTCCGAAGTTGAAATTTAAATCGAAAATATTTCTATAAAAATTTTATATAAAAAATTTAAATTGAAAATTTTTCTATTAAAATTTTTCCATAAAAAATTCACATCGAAAATTTTTTTAAAATAACTTTTAATTAAAAATTTTTCTACAAAAATTTGACATTCAAAATTTTTCTATTAAAATTTTCTATTGAAAATTCTTCTACAAAAATTATAGAAAGAAATTTTTTCTATAAAAAGTTTACATTGAAAGATTTTTCTATAAAAATTTTACATATTTACAATTTTGCTACAAAAATTGTACATCAAAATTTTTGTATTAAAATTTTACATCGACAATTTTTCCATAAAAAATTTACATGAAAAATTTTTCAATAAGAAGTTTTACATCTATAACAATTTGACTTTCTATAAAATTTTAAACCAAAAATTTTAAACCAAAAATTTTTCTACAAAAATTTTACATCGAAACTTTTTCTATTCAAATTTTCTATTCAAATTTTTCTACAAAAGTTTAACATCAAAAACTTTTCCTTAAAAAATAAACATCGGAAATTGTTCGATAAAAATTTTTACATCGAAAATATTTCTATATTTTCGATGAAAGTTTTGCTATAAATATTCGATATCGTTAATTTTATTACAAAAATTTTATTTAAAAAAAGAAAGAGTATTCGCATTTGATCCCAAATCTATTACATTTGTGGAGAAACCAAAATTCCTCGACTCGTTTCGATGGTTGGTTAGGCCATCTCTTCAGGAGGAGTATCCCCAATTTAGACAGATCGAAAACCTTGCATTATTACTTATTTTACAAATAGAAAAGTCCACGTTCTGCACGATAGATGGCGATGCGTCTTCTTCGATTATGGGTAATCCTGTTATTTTACCAATCTGTCCGTCCGTCCGTCTGTCTGTCTGTTTGTCTGTCTGTCTGTCTGTCTGTCTGTCTGTCTGTCTGTATATCTGTCTATCTGTCTGTCTGTCTGTCTGTCTGTTTCTCTGTCTCTGCCTCCGTCTCTGTCTTTGTCTCTGCCTCCGTCTCTGTCTCTGTCTCTGCCTCCGTCTCTGTCTTTGTCTCTGCCTCCGTCTTTGTCTCCGTCTCTGTATCTGTATCTGTATCTGTCTCTGTCTCTGTCTCTGTCTCTGTCTCTGTCTCTGTCTCTGTCTCTGTCTCTGTCTCTGTCTCTGTCTCTGTCTCTGTCTCTGTCTCTGTCTCTGTCTCTGTCTCTGTCTCTGTCTCTGTCTCTGTCTCTGTCTCTGTCTCTGTCTCTGTCTCTGCCTCTGTCTCTGCCTCTGTCTCTGTCTCTGTCTGTCTGTCTGTCTGTGTGTCTGTCTGTCTGTCTGTCTGTCTGTCTGTCTGTCTGTCTGTCTGTATGTCTGTATGTCTGTCTGTCTGTCTGTCTGTCTGTCTGTCCGTCTGTCTGTCTGTCTGTCTGTCTGTCTGTCTGTCTGTCTGTCTGTCTGTCTGTCTGTCTGTCTGTCTGTCTGTCTGTCTGTCTGTCTGTCTGTCTGCCTGTCTGTCTGTCTTTCTGTCTGTCTGTCTGTTTCTCTGTCTCTGCCTCCGTCTTTGTCTCTGCCTCCGTCTTTGTCTCTGTCTCTGTATCTGTATCTGTCTCTGTCTCTGTCTCTGTCTCTGTTTGTCTGTCTGTCTGTCTTTCTGTCTGTCTGTCTGTCTGTCTGTCTGTCTGTCTGTCTGTCTGTCTGTCTGTATCTCTGCTGTCTGTCTGTCTGTCCATATGTCTGTTGAAGACATGACAGAACCTAAAGGCGAGGAGGTATGTCACAGAACAGAGAAGTGTGTTAAATTTAAGACAATTTTATGGTGATTATATCAAATTCGGAATATAACACTTTTGCGTGTTTATTTTCATATTCGTCACTCTACAAATAATGCCCGATACAAATACTAATGATTGAGACATTGATTGAACTGTTTAAGAACCTCCCATGATGATTTTATTAAAATATCTAAAGAAGTTTTTCTCAGACTATGATTGCGATGTATAAACCGCGAAGCACAATTACCAACCCGATTCGTAGTGTATTCAACATTCCGTAATACCTACAGGTTTTCCTAACTTTCAGTTTAAGACAATAATGTCTGGAAATAAATTTCAGTTTTGCTAAATATTTGTTATTTCATTTACTTTTTCTCGGTTGTGATCGACCACTGTCTCATCTGTAAATTCTATTAAACAACATTGTCAACGTCATCTGCACGACACAATTCTTGTTACCAAAACTTTATCTTATTTTATTTTTTTATTTGTTTATTCTTTATTTTATTTTACAATTTTACAGTTTTTGCTTTGAAATCTTCAAAAAAAAAAGAAAATAAAGTTTGGTTTGGAAGATACAAACGATGATGAGGAGTGTATGGGATATTTAACTTTTACTTACATACTTACATATACATATATAAATTTAATTTTGTTTTTGTTGTAAAACTGTTGGCTCTGTAGTTGTTTATCTTGTGGAACACATTCTTACAACAAGTTGCAACTTGCAGATGCAGACTGAAACCAGCACATGCAGTTGAGTATTTACAAAATGTTGGCAAAACTTTTCCCTTTTTCATTCTTCTAACATTTCATTCCTGTTCGGGCAAAACTTTGGGAAAATATGAAGATTTTTGAAATACTTGATGATTTAAAACAAAAGATAAGCATATTTTTCATATGAGGTCTGTTTAGTTTAGATTTCCTGGAATTTCTTCTTAATAAAATTTTTGTCAAGTAATCATAGTTAAGGAGTAAAGTTAGTTAAATAGTAGTTTCAGAAGAAGGTAAAACAATATTGTCACCTCAAAAATATTGAAGATACTTATAAGAATGTTGTAAAGAAGGCTTCTGGAAAATGAAGGAAAAAAGTCTTTGAATTACATTTTTGTAATGAACTAAGATAATTGCAAATATTAAAGTAATTTTTGGGGGTTCATTTATTTTAAGAGTTTTAAATTAAGAAATTTTTAGAGACAGTCATAATACAATTTTGAAAAATCCTTAAACATTTTCAAGATTCTCTATAACCTAAACAATCAAATCTAGAACGTTTATTTACAAATTTACTTTTCAAGTCATTGAACTTATGAACTATAACAAACAATTAAATAAAACCAATTCATTGCCATTACACCTACTAATGTAAAAAGATTAATATTGATTTAATCTAAACATTCACCTAAACATTTGCTCTGTTAAGGCCATTGATCTCCGAAAAAAATCTTGAAATAACTTAAACCTCAACAATAAAAGAAATTTTCTTATAAAACAAATTTCAATTGTCAATCTAAATAATTAAAAACACAAATCCAAAACAGAAGTCGAACAATTACACTTTCAGTTTCAACCAAAACCTCAAAAATGAAGTAAATGAACTTTAAATTAAACATTTTTTGTTTGGTTTTTAAGAAAAGTTGAGGAAAATTTGGGCGAAAAGTAAACAGAATTTTCATGAAAACAATTAAAACACGAAAATAACTCTGTAATGTAAACCAAAATTATTTTGTTATGATTTTCGAAAAGAATGAGTTTTTGTATTTCTTTGTAAGAAAAGAAAGAATTATGACCTCTAGAGACCCATAAAACACATGTTGTGAAATGCGCTTATGCGTGAATATTGAAGGGCAATGATAATTTGGGTTTCTTATTAGGTATGTAAATGAAGAACATAAAACGAATTACAAATTTTTACATTGAAAATTATATATTGAAATTTTACATCTAAAATTTTATTTTGAAATTTTACATCGAAAAATTTTTCTAAAAAAATTTTATCTTGAAAATTATTCTATAAAATTTTTATATTGAAATTTTTTCAATATAAATTTGATATTGAAAGTTTTTCTATAAAAGATTTTACACTGAAAATTTTCTATCAAAATTTTACATTAAAAATTTGTCTATAAAAATTTTACAATGAATATTTTTCTATAAAAGTTTTACCTTAAAATTTTTTCTTTAAAAATTTTAGATTTAAAATAGTTTAATAAAAATTTTACATTGAAAAATTTTCTAAAAAAAAATTATATTAAAAATTTGAACATAAAAATTTTACATTGAAAATTATTCTATAAAAATTTTACTCTAAAAATTTTTTTTATACAAATTTTACATTGAAAATGTTTTTTTTTTTTTTTAATTTTATATTAAAAATTTTTCTATAAATTTTATACTAAAAATTTTTCTATAAATTTTACTTGAAAATTTTTCTATAAAAATTTTACATTGAAAGTTTTTGTATCAAAATGTTTCTCCGAAATTGAAATTTAAATCGAAAATTTTTCTATAAAATTTTTCTATAAAAATTTTACATTGAAAACTTTTCAATACAAATTTTTCATCGAAAATTTTTCTATAAAAAATTTACATCGAAAATTTTTCAATAACATTTAAAATTTTTCTTAAAAGTTTTACATCGAATTTTTTTTTATAAAAACTTGACAATGAAATTTTTTTATAAAAATTTTACATCGAAAATTTTTCTATAATAATTTTAAATTGAAAATTTTTCTACAAAAATTTTACTTTAACAATTTTTCTACAAAAATTTTACTTTAAAAATTTTTCTATCAAAATTTTCAATTGAAAATTCTTCTATAAAAATTATAGATTGAAATGTTTTCTATAAAAATTTTATATTGAAAGATTTTCCTATAAAAATTTTACAATTTTACAAATTTTCTACAAAAATTTTACATCAAAATTTTTGTATTAAAATTTTGCATCGAAAATTTTTCCATAAAAAATTTAAAGCGAAAGTTTCTCAATTAAAAATTTTACATCTATAAAAATTTGATTTTTATTTAATTTTTAATTTAATTAATTTTTATTATTTATTAATTTTAAATTGAAAATTTGTCTACAAAAAATTTGCATTGAAACTTTTTCTACAAAAATTTTCTATCCAAATTTTTCTATAAAAATTTTATATAAAAAACTTTCCCATAAAAAATTAACATCGAAAATTTTTCAATAAAACACTTTACATCGAAAATATTTCTATAAAAATTTTATATCCAAATTTTTTTTACAAAAATTTGACACTGAAAATTTTTTTTTTAAATTTTAAATTGAATATTTATCTACAAATATTTTGTTTTAAAAATTTTACATTAAAAATGTTACTTTAAAAATTTTACATTGAAAATTTTTCTTTAAAAATTTCACATTGAAAATTTTTTTACAAAAAATTTTGCATTCAATATTTTTCTATGAAAATTTTATATTGAACATTTTTCCATACAAATTTTACATTCAAAATTTTTCGATAGAAGTTTTACATTGAAAATTTTTCATTAAAATTTTTACATTAACAATTTTTCTTTAGAAATTTTATATTGAATATTTTTCTATAAAAATTTTATACTGAAAATTTTCCAATAAAAATTGTACATTCGAGATTTTTCTATAAAAATTTTACAATAAAAATTTTATATTAAAAATTTCTTATAAAAATTTTTTATTAAAAATTTTTCAAAAAAATTTGACATCGAAAATTTTCTATAAAAATTTTATATTGAACATTTTTCTATATTAAATTTTTTTTATAAAAGTTTTAATTTAAAAATTTTTCTACTAAAAATTTTATATCAAAAATTTTTATATAGAAATTTTAATTAAAAATTTTTCTATAAAAATTTTACATTAAACATTTTTCTATAGAAATTTTATATTGAAAGTTTTTCTATAAAAATTTTATATTGAAAAATTTTCTATAAAAATTTTTCTATAAAAATTTTACAAGGAAAATTTTTATATAAAAATTTCTTTAAATATTTTTATTTGAAATTTTTATTGAAAATTTTAACTCTACAAATTTATTCTATAAAAATTTGCATCGAAAATTTTTCTATTAAAATTTTGAATTGAAAATTTTTCTATAAAAAATTTTAATTTGAAAATTTTTCTTTAAAAAATTTTAATAGAAATATTTTCAATGTAAAATTTTTTATAGAAAAATTTATAAATTAAAATTTTTATAAAAAAATTGACTATAGAAAATGTTCAATGTAAAATTTTTAATGTTAAATTTAAAATAAAATTGTAATAGAAAAATTTTCGATTTCAAATTTTTAAGAAAAATTTTCAGTGCAAATTTTCATAGAAACATTTTTATACGAAAATTTTCATTGCA
This sequence comes from Stomorhina lunata, assembly GCA_933228675.1. Taxonomy (NCBI): domain Eukaryota; kingdom Metazoa; phylum Arthropoda; class Insecta; order Diptera; family Rhiniidae; genus Stomorhina; species Stomorhina lunata. Next base: position 32,821,841 of record OW121742.1, on the reverse strand, counting down.
AAATTTTTATAGAAAAAATTTGTTTTTTGTACAATTTTTATAGAAAAATTTTTAATAAAAAATTTTTATAGAAAAACTTTCAATATAAAATTTCTATAGAAAAAAAATTTGAATGTAAAATTTTTATAGAAAAATTTTCAATATAAAATTTATATAGAAAAATTTTTAATGTAAAATTTTTTAAGAAAAACTTTCAATATAAAATTTCTATAGAAAAAAAATTTGAATGTAAAATTTTTATAGAAAAATTTTCAATATAAAATTTCTATAGAAAAATTTTTAATGTAAAATTTTTTAAGAAAAATTTTCAAATTAAAATTTTTTATAGAAAAAAATTTTAATTTAAAATTTTAATAGCAAAATTTCCGATGTCAAATTTTTATAGGACAAATTTTTATAGTGCAAATTTTCATAGAAAAATTTTCAATAAAATATGTTACAATAAAAATTTTTCTAAAAAAATTTTACAATAAAAATTTTTGTATAAAAATTTTTCTATGAAAATTTGCACTGAAAATTTTTCTTAAAAATTTGACATCGAAAATTTTTCTATTAAAATTTTAAATTGAAAATTTTATTTTCAAATTTTATATTAAAAATTTTGAATTTAAAATTTGTCTGTATTCAATTGTTTTATAAAAATTTTAACTTGAAAATTTTTCTATAAAAAATTTGAATTTTAAAATTTTTGTATTAAAAGTTTTACATTAAAAATTTTTCAATAAAAATTTTACATGATAAAATTTTCTATAAAAAATTTTGCATTGAAAATTTTTCTATAAAAAAAAATTTACATTCAAAATTTTTCTTTACAAATTTTACATTTAACATTTTTTTTTTAATTTTACATTGAAAATTATTTTATAAAAATTTTAGATTGAAAATTATTCTGTCAAAATTTTAGATTAATACTTAATCTACAAAAATTTTATAAAAATATATTCCTTCAAAATTTTCCAAATTTCGTATAGAAAAAAGAGTCTTTATGTCTGAGTCTGTGTATAAGACCATTGTATAAGTATGAGACTTGGTCATGTAAAGCTTTTTATACCCTCTCTATATTCGACATAAATCCTCTCATTGAATGTTTAAATCAGCTTAATTGTTGTTTACATCAACAAATACATGAAGAAAAAAACTTCATCTCCTTCTTCTCATAACATACCATACAACACCCTGACCTCTTTCAATCCAAATCAATGTTTTTAATCATTAATGAGTTTGTGTTTTTGTTTCCTATTAAATCTTCCTGGAAAATCACTCCGATAATATTAACAATAAACAGACAAACCAATAAAACCAAAACAGATATACACACGGACGCAGAAATTTACATAGCCAACAATTTATGTATACATATGTTTTGGTGGAAGCCACCATGTGCCCTGCAGCAGGCAACTGATGATGCGTGCAGGATGATGATGCATCAGCTTGAGTTGTGTTTTCTGGGTTTTTTCATTTTTATTTTTTACCTTAAAGTTGTTGTACGCACCATAATTCAATCTAACAAAACCAAATGTTGTATTTTTGTTTACAATTTTTGTATTTTTTTTTTTGTGTTTATATGCCGCTAATATGATTTCAAGTGTTGCACATGTGGCATGTGTTTTTAATGATATTTGAATTTTATTTTTTTTTGCTTCTGTTCATTTTATACCCTCAACTGATTTATTGTATTTAATTTATCATTCCATTTGTGCTGAAAGTATTGAGGGACTACGGGTATAAGTTCATGTCTGATGGACTGTTTGCCTCATCATATTGAGCTGACGAAAGTGATTGAATCAGATAGATTTTGAATGAAGAGTTTATTTAACATTTAATATTTTGATTTAAATTGAAAAGTTAAAGTCACTGGCAGGCTTGTATAAAAGCCAACAGAATTTTATTGACTTATGTTAGGAACGAAGAAAATCAAACATCGGATATTGCCCATTAGATGGTCTTACTTACGGTGTGTCTTAAATATAATAAATGTCTCCTAAATTTTTGGTTTATTGCATTAATTCAAAGTTATTTGTCATTTGTATTGCTCTGTTTTGTTTTGGAACATTTATGGTCTAAATAACACATGTGTTATTTTTGTGTAACTAAAGTATTTGTGGGTAAATTACATATTGTACACACATCGTTAATAATATAAACAAAGCGTTAAAAAGGAAAAAATTTCAATGTAAAAAATTTCAATGTAAAATTTTTACAGAAGAAATTTCAATGTAAAATATTTGTGAAAATATTTGCCAAATTTAAAAAAAAATATTTGAATAAAAAATTTCTCATGTAAAATGTTTATAGAATAATATTCAATTTTTAATGTAAAGTATTTATAGTTATTCAAAGTAAGGTTTTTTATAGAAAAATTTGAATGAAAAAATGTTTATTCTAAAACTTATATTAAAAAATTTTCAATGTAGAATTTTTATTGCGATATTTTCAATGTAAAATTTTTGTAAAATCATTTTTATTGTAAAATTTTTACAGAAAAATTTTCAATGTTTGTTTTTGTAAAAAAATTTAAATGAAAAATATTTATGAAAAATTTTAGTAGAAAAATGTTCAATGTAAAATTTTTATAGAAAAACTTTTAAAATTTTGTAAAAAAAAAAATCAATGTAAAATTTTTGAAGAAAATTTTAAATTTTATAGAAAAATTTTCGATGCCAAATTTTTATAGAAAAATTTTTAGTGAAAAATGTTTTTAGAAAAATTTTCAATGACAAATTTTTATAGAAAAATTTTTATACAAAAATTTTCAGTGTAGAATTTTAATTGAAAAATTTTGAATATAAAATTTTTATACAAAAATTTTTAATGTAAGATTTTAATTTAAAAATTTTCAATATACAATTTTTATACAAAAATTTCTAATTTAAAATTTTTATACAAAAATTTTCAATATAAAATTATTTATAGAGCAATTTTCAATGTAAATTTTTTTTTAGAAAAATTTTCAATGTAAAATTTTTTTAGAAAAATGTTCAATGCAAAATTTTTATAGAAAAATTTTCAATGCAAAATTTTTCTAGAAAAAAGTTCAGTTTAATAATTTTATAGAAAATTTTTAATGTTAAATATTTATATAAAAAATTTCCAATGTAAAATTTTTATATAAAAATTTTCACTGTAAAATTTTTATAGAAACATTTTCAGTGTAAAATTTTTATAGAAAAAATTTCAAAAATTACAAATAACTTTTTGAAAGAAAAATTTTCAATGTAAAATTTTTATAGAAAAATTTTCAATGTGAAATTTTTATAGAAAAATTTTCAATGTAAAATTTTTATAGAAAAATTTTCAATGTAAAATTATTATAGAAAAAATTTCAGTGTAAAATTTTTATAGAAAAATTTTCAATTTAAAATTCTTATAGAAAAAAAAAATTTAAAGTAAAATTTATTTAGAAAGGTTTTCAATATAAAATTTTTATAGAAAAATTTTCAATGTAAAAAAAATCTTTGAAGAACATTTTCAGTGTCAAATTTTTATAGAAAAATTGTTGATAAAAAAAATTTCAAAGAAAAATTTTGAATATCAAATATTTGTTTCGATGTGAAATCTTTATGTAAAATTTTCAGTGTCAAATTCTGAATAAAAAAATTTGATATAAAATTTGTATAGAAAAATTTTTAATGGCAAACTTTATTTAGAAAAATTTTCAATGTAAAATCTTTATAGAAAAATTTTCAGTGTCAAATTTTTATATAAAAAATTCTAATAAAAAAATTTTTAATGTAAAATTTTGATAGGCAAATTTGGAATGTAAAATTCTTATAGATAAATTTTCAATGCAAAGTTTTTGAAGACAAATTTTTGATCTGAAATTTTATTAAAAAGGCATTGAATATTTTATAGAAAAGTTATCAATAAAACTTTTGTTTTTATAGAAAAATGTTCAATTAAAAATTTTTGTAGAAAAATTTTCAGTGGATTTTTTTTTTATAAAAGAATTTTAAAACCAAATTTTTAGAGAAAATTTTTCAATTTAAATTTGTTATGTAAAATTTTGATAGAAAAAGTTTTCGTGTAATATTTTGATAGAAAAATTTTCTATGTAAATTTTTTATAGAAAAAGTTTCAATGTAAAATTTTTATAAATAAAATTTCAATACAAAATTTTTAAAGAATTTTTTTTTTTAGAAAAATTTTCAATATAAGTTATTTATAAAGAAATAATAAATGTACAATTTTTAATAGAAAAAATTTCTATGTGATTTCAGCATAAAATTTGTATAGAAAAATTTCAATGGAAAGTGTTTATAGAAAAATTAGAATTTTTAATGAATAATCTTTGTTAAGAAACATTTTCAATAGAAAATTTGTGTGGAAAAATTTTTAGTTTTGTTTAGCTATTTTAGGCTATATTGCCTTCCAAGTGCCTATTATTCATTTCCTTTCTCTAATGTACCAAACGTACATAAAATAGTATAATTTCCTAAACAAAATACCGGACACTTCCCCTTGATTTCCATGCAAAATAGCCTCAGCCCTTTTCAAATCAAAATGGCATACATTAATTTTACTCATAAATAAATATCGACAGTTTGGTTCAATTAAATCCTTTTAACTTATTTATTATTGGTATTTTACAAAATCTTCATACCTAAGTATAAATAATACAAATAATTAGTATCTAATTCACCATAACTCATGCCAATATCTATAATTAAAAATCATTTTAAAGCAATAAGACAAAATACGAAATACAAGACAAAACACAATAGCTTACATATACCTCAGAGTCGAATTTAAGTTATTGAGTATTTCATATACTGTCATAATATCTTAATGATTTTTAAAATATTAATTAGGAGAATAAACTATTACCATGACAATGTGAAGGAATTACATGTGTATGTAGGGATATTATTAGATAAAGGATATGAAAAGGGAAATTTTCAATAATGAATTAGCAAATGCAACCGAGTAGAGCAACACCCAATACATATTTATATGATGTGACCAACAGACCAACTACCTCATACTAAAGTTATACATGTAATGAAAGTAAATGTATGGAATTTTATATGAAGGATATTCAACTACAAATAAATATGTGTAAATTTATATGTATAAATATATGACTCTATGTATAGTGCAGATGTATGCAATTTCAAAGTTTCAAGTTTATATTTATATAAGCTCAAAATTGATGATGTGATGACGATACTGTTGATGATATCGATATCTTGTTTGAGTACTAAAAAAACCAACTAGAATAACACCAGGAAATATCATTCATAATCATCTTATTTTACCCCTCAACATTATTACACAAATACTAATGAACAAACTCACAGACAGACAAACCCATAGAATGATATCTAGGCAATCACATAAATACATATGTTTACGAAGGATATGCAAGTAAATTGTGGTTCCTAGTTAAGCCAGTGTAACCCTTAGTACAATAAACTAATAATATGGATGCAGTAATTTAATACATACTTTCAGTTTGTCTACATTTACACATAAGCACATCTAACCATTTCTACAAACACACACACATACACACATATGCGTAAACTAATACTCAGGCATTAATAACATTCATTTTAAAACAAACTCATTCCCATATGAATGGGAGTATCCAAGCAAAAATATAAAGGATGCATTTGGTTCTTTGGTTATGAAATACATAATTGTATAGATTTCTTTTAAAATAGACTTTCTGGCATATTTTTATACACATACTTGTTCATACTAACATATACAAACAAAAAAAATGTAAATGCACCGGATTTATAATTTTGTTAAATATATTAGCACAGATTTCATTTCATTTTATTAAAATCTAAAGATCATATTTCAATTAGAGAAAAACTGAGGGGTGTAGGTTTTATTAACATTCATTACAGTGTCAAAATTGTATAGAAAACTTTCTAAGAAAAAAATTTCAGTGCAAAATTTATATGAAACAATTTTCGTTCTAAAATTTTTAGTTTAAAATTTTTCTATAAAAATTTTTAATATAAAATTTAATATAAAACTTTTATACAAAAAATTTTCAATATAAAATGTATGTAAGAATATTTTCAACGACAAAGTTTTAAGTAAATTTTTTGGGTGAAATTTGAATAAAGAAATTTGCAATGTAAAATTCAAATAAAACTATTTCATATATAAAGTTTTTTAGAAAAATTTTCGATATAAAATTTTCATAGAAAAACAATTTAATATAAATATATATACAAAATTTTTAAAAGAAAACGTTTAAAAGTAAAATTTTTATAAAAAAATGTTGAATGTAATATTTTTATAGAAAAACTTTCAATTTAAAATTTGTATACAAAAATTTTTATGAAAAAAAAATGTTCAATATAAAATAATTCTGTAAAAATTTTCGATATAAAATAATTTTAGAAAAATTTTCAATATACAATTTTTATAGAAAAATTTTTAATAGAAATTTTTTTACAGAAAAATGTTGAATTCAAAATTTTTATAGAAAATTTTTCAATTCAAAATTTTTATAGAAAATTTTTCAATTCAAAATTTTAATAGAAAATTTTTCAATGTAAAATTTTTGTAGGAAAATATTTAATATAAAATTTTAAGGAAAATTTTCAATATAAAATTTATATAGAAAATCCTTTTAATATACAATTTCTACAGAAAATTTTTCGATGTGAAATTTTTATAAGAAAATTTTGAAGAAAAATCTCCTATACAAAATTTTTACAGAAAACTTTTGCTGTAAATTAAAAAATTTAAAAAATTGTTCAATGTTAAATTTTTGTAGAAAAATTTTCAATGTAAAATTTTAAAGAAAATTTTTCAATGTAAATTTTTTTTAGGAAAATTTTCTATGTTAAAAATTTTTATAGAAAAGTTAAAAAAAAAATACATTTTCTATAAAAACTTTCAATGTTAATCTTTATAGATAAATTTCCAATATACAATTTTTAAAGAAACAATTATCAATATAAATTTTTTTGGAGAAAAATTTTCAAAATAACATATTTGTAGAAAAAAATGTATATGTAAAATTTTTACAGAAAACGTTTAAGTGTAAAATTTTTATAAAAAAAATTTCAATGTAAAATTTTTATTGAAAAACTTTTAATGTAAAATTTGTAAAGAAAAATTGTTTAATTTACATTTTCATAGAAAAAACTTTCAATGTAAACTTTTTATGAAAAAATTTTCAACACAAAATTTTTCAATGTTAAATTTTTATAGAAAAATTTTCAATATAAAATAATTTTAGAAAAATTTTCAATATAAAATAATTTTAGAAAAATTTTCAATATAAAATTTTTATAGAAAAGTTTTCAATTTAAAATTTTTATAGAAAAATTTTCAACACAAAATTTTTATAGAAAAGTTTTCACTTCAAAATTTTTATAGAAAATTTTTGAATGTAAAATTTTTATAAAAAATTTTCAATAAAAAATAATTTTAGAAAAATTTTTAATATAAACTTTTATAGAAAAATTTTTAATAAAAAATTTTTATAGAAAAATTTTTAATGAAAAATTTTTATAGAAAAATTTTTATAGAAAAATTATTAATGAAAAATTTTTATAGAAAAATTTTCAATATAAAATTTTTATAGAAAAGTTTTCAATTTAAAATTTTTATAGAAAAATTTTTAATTTAAAAAAATTTTATAAAAATTTTCAATATAAAATTTTTATAGAAAAATTTTCAATATAAAATTTTTATAGAAAAATTTTCAATATAAAATTTTTATAGAAAAATTTTCAATATAAAATTTTTATAAAAAGTTTTCAATGTAAAATTTTTATAGAAAAATTTTCAATATAAAATTTTTATAGAAAAGTTTTCAATCCAAAATTTTTATAGAAAAATTTTCAATGTAAAACTTTTATAGAAATGTAAAATTTTTATAAAAATATATTCAATGTAAAATTTTTATAAAAAAATTTTCAATGTAATATTTATTTTGATAGAAAAATTTTCAGTTAAATATTTTATAGAAAAATTTTTGTTGAAAAGTTTTGAATTCAAATTTTCAATATCAAATTTCTATAAAAAAATTTTGAATACAAAATTTCTATAGAAAAATTCACGATTTATTTATGTACATTTTTTAAAGAAGCATTTTCGATGTAAAGTTTTTATAGAAAAATTATTTATAAAAAAATTCAAAGTAAAATTTTCTTATAAAATTTGTGTAGAAAATTATTCGTTATAAAATTTTTATTTTAAGATATAAAATTTTGTAGAAAAGATTTTCAATGATATCTTTTTACAGAAAAATTTTAAATATATGAAAATTTTCAATTTTTAACGTAAAATTTCCAAAGGAAATATTTAAATGTAAAATTTTTACTTTTTTTATAAAGATACTTTTAATGTAAAATTTTTATAGAAAAAATTTCAGTGCAAAATTTAAAAAAAAAATGTAAAAATCTAATAAAAAATTTTCAATGTTAATTTTTTATAGAAAAATTTAAAATTAAAAAAAAAAAATTTCATAAATAAATTTTTATAGAATAAACTTTCAATAAAAAATGTTTGATGTGAAAATTCTATTAAAGAATTACAATGTAAAATTTTTGTGAACAAATTTTCATTATAAAATATTTATAGAAAAATTGTCAATATAAAATTTTTAGAGAAAAATTTTTTAATTTAAAATTTTTAATGTAAAATTTTTATAGAAAAATTTTATGGAAAAATTTAGAATGTAAAATTTTTATAAAAAAATTTTTAGTGTAAAATTTTTATAGAACAATTTTGAATGTAAAATTTATATATAAAATTTCTATAGAAAAATTTTCAATATAAAATTTTTAAAGAAAACTTCTAAATGTAAGTTTTCTATATTAAATTTCTATAGAAACATTTTTAATGTAAAATTTCTATAATAAAATTTTCAATACAGAATTTTTATAGAAAAATTTACGATGCGAAATTTATGTTGATTGCCATTTAAAATTTCTTTAGAATAATTTTTAATGTTATATTTCTCTATAAAAATTTTCAGTGAAAAATTTCTATTAAACATTTTTATACAAAATTTTCCAAGGTAAAATTTCTATAAGAGTAAAATTTTTATGGAAAATTTGTCAACGTAGAATATTTAAAGAAAATTTTTCAAAGTAAAATATTTTATGAAATTCCAATAGTGAATTTTTTTTTTTGAAAAATTTTCAATTTTAAATTTTTATAGAAAAATTTTTAAAGAAAAATTTTTATAGAAAAATTTTTAAAGAAAAATTTTTATAGAAAAATGTTCATATAAAATTAAAAAAAAAATAAAAACAAAAAATAAATTCTTGAATGTTTTCAACGTAAAATTTACAATGTATGATTTTTATAGAAAAATTTTCAATAGTAAAATTTTATGAAATTCCAATAGTGAATTTTTTTTTTTGAAAAATTTTCAATTTAAAATTTTTATAGAAAAATTTTTAAAGCAAAATTTTTGAAAGAAATTAATTTTAGTTGAACCAGAATTTATGTTGATGGTCGTGGGTTCGAGTCGGGCTCAGGTTCATGTCATAGATTATTTTTTTAATTTATGATTTTTAAATTAGATGAATAAATTTTAGGAATACTGAAAAAACTATGTGACACTTAGCAGTGTGGAATGCTGCATTTTCTGTCCCGCTACGGACTTCATCAGCACACTGTGTCACCAACTGTTAGATGCCAGTAGTTAAGATCATCTATTTAACTGAATTCTTAAGCGAAATGGAAAACGAGAATTATATTAACAATTATTTCTATTTCACCTATGACCATATGATCGATTCAGTTAGACGAACTTATCCACCATAGTTTTTTCCTTTATGTTTTGTATTCCTATCCTTTATTAATCTACATTTACTTTGAACTTTAACCAACTATCAGCTGGTAATGAAGACAAAGATTTTTGTTTTGACAAGTTTCTGTTTATTCTTTTACGTTAATGCAAATTTGAATTTAGTATCAACTTGAAAGAGTTAATGAAAACATGTAAATCGCGGTGCCCATGCAATTTAATTGAAAGAAATTAATTTTAGTTGAACCAGAATTTATGTTGATGGTCGTGGGTTCGAGTCGGGCTCAGGTTCATGTCATAAATTATTTTTATAGAAAAATTTTTATAGAAAAATTTTTAAAGAAAAATTTTTATAGAAAAATGTTCATATAATAATTTTGGCAGAAAAGCTTGTACGAAATATTTCTTTTTAAATAAAATAAAATATTAAATATTTTATAGAAAATTTTTCAAAGTAAAATTTCGACAGCAAAGTTTTTAAAGCAAACATTTTAATATAAAATTTGTATAAAAAAATTTTTAATATAAAATTTTTATAGAAAAATTTTAGTGAAATTTTTTTTTTTTAAATACTTAAAGCAAACTTTTCACAGAAAATTTATCAATGTAAAATTTTTATAAAAAAGTTTCAATACCAAATTTGTATAGAAAAATTTCAACAAATTTATAAGGTACAAGTCTTTTATTACTATAATTTTCATCCCATCTGTTAATGTTGTTAACATAGAAAGCAAACCAACTATCACTGCAGTATAGCAGTGAAATAGAATATCCATTACTTATGTATGTATATGCTGACTCAAATAATACACTAAAATTTATTTACACACTCTCATATACTCGTGTAAAATTATTAGTAATTGTACTAGAACGTAAGTAAAGTATTCAGGCAAACATACTAACATTTATGTGGTTAAATAGAAACACATGTGGTAGATATAATGCAAAATTGAGAATATTCTAACATTTACAACTGAGCCATTTAACAAAAAGCGATGTAAGTCGAAGCTAGATCTGATTACCATAGGAAAATAGGAAAATTTAATGTAGTCATCAATTGTCAAATTTAGAAATATGTATGAGTTTTTTGTTTTTAATCTTCAAAGTCATTTTAAGTAATTTAACAGTAACTTAACTTTTCTTGAGTTAGATCACTCTTATGATAAACGAGAGTTATGATTTGTCTTTAATATATATTGTGTAATATTTTTGTTCTGTACAATATATAAAAACGATTGGGGTTTTACACAACATACATACAAATACATACATATATTCATAGACACATTTTCATAAGTATTATTTTACACAGCAATACTTACATCTGTGTGTATTTATATATACACCCAGTGAATAAGGTTTGCAGAAATGGTTAAACTCTTAAAAATTTGAAATTCCCTACATTTTCTATATAAGTAGATTTAATACAAAATTGTCTGACAATTGTCGTAAGATATTTCTAGTAAGAAATTATCAAAATGTCCTCAAATGATTTTTACATATTTTAGAAAATATTTAATTTTAATAAGTTAGCACATTTTAAGGTTGCTTAATAAACATTAAACATTTGTCTGATGATTGTCCTCAGACATTGATTTATCACTTTGTAACAATATTGTCAGATGGTTGCTCGATATTTTTTGACTTGTAATAGGTTTTACCAAACTTGATTTAACCTGTTGCTTTACTATTATTCTGAGTTCCCAACAATTATATGAAGAAATATTTACTGGGTTCACTTTCATCTCATTCTAATAGTGAAACTTTATAAGTATATTTGCTCACATGTACATTTAACCATATGTATATCGAAGTCTGATGTAAATACAATAATAAAATTATATGATTTTCCTAGAAATCAGTACAATATTATTAAATTTTGTAAGCCACAAGTAGTTGTATTTTTTCCTACTTGTTGTTGCTGCTGCAAAAATTATAATAAACACTCACTTTCATTCATTTAGTCAGAAAGACAGACGGATAGACAGACTATTATACATAAATCAGAAATCGAAAGCAGAGTACAGAAGGACATTAGAAAGATTTTTAATGGAAACATTTATTTAAAAAGGAAAAAGTCTTAAAGACCTTCATAATGTCTACTAATTAAGGATATACAGTAATTGATTCAAAACTATTATACAGACATTTTATATTGAAAATTTTTGTATAAAAATTTTATACTGAAAAATGTTACATAAAAATTTTTCGTAAAAGTTTTTGTATAAAATTTTATAATAAACAATTTTTCTAAAAAAAATTTTATAATGAAATTTTTTTTCCATTTTATTTAATAATGAAAATTTTTCCTCAAACATTTCTCATTTGGAAAATGAACATGTTTTTATAAAAATTTTATAATGAACATTTTGCTATCAAAATTTTATAATGAAGATTTTTCTATAAAAATTTTATAATGAAAATTTTTCTATAAAAAATTTATAATGAAATTTTTTTTTTAATTTTTATAATTAAAATAATTCTATAAAAATTTTTCAATTAAGATTTTAAATGAAAGTTTTTCTATAAACATTTAATAATGAAAATTTTTCGAAAAAAAAATTTTAAAATGAAAAATATTTGCAAAAAATGTTATTATGAAAATTTTCTATAAAAATTTTATAATGGAAATTCTTGAATAAAAATTTTATAATAAAAATTTTTCTACAAAAATTTTATAATGAAAATTTTTCTATAAAAATTTTTCCAAAAAATTTTATTATAAAAAAATTTTCTATAAAATTTTATAATTAAAATTTTTCTGAAAAAATTTTATAATGGAGAATTTTCTGTAAAAAAAATGTATAATGAAATTTTTTATTGAAAAATTTTATAATGACAATTTTTTTATGAATATTTTATAATGAAAACTTATCTATAAAAGTTTTATAATGAAAATTTTTCTTAAAAAAAAATTTTATAATTAAAATTTTTCTAAAAAAGTTTTATAATAAAAATTTTTATATAAAAGTTTAATAATGAAATATTTTCTACAAAAATTTTATAATGAAAAATTTTCTATTAAAATTTTATAATGAAAATTTTTCTTTAAGAATTTTATAATAAAAATTTTTCTATAAAAAATTTATAATGAAAATTTTTCTATAAAAATTTTATAAACATTTGATAATAAAAATGTTTCTGTAAAAATTTTGTATCGAAAATTTTCTATAAAAATTCTATAATTTTAAATTTTCTGTAAAAATTTTATAATGAAAATGTTTGTATAAATATTTTGTATTGAAAATTTTGTATTATAAAAATTAATTTTATAATGAAAAGTTTTCTATAAAAATTTTAAAATAAAAGTTTTTTATACAAATATTATAAGAAAAATTTTTTATAAAAATTTTATAATGAAAATTTTTCTATAAAAATTTTATAATGAAAATTTTTCTATAAAAATTTTATAATAAAAATTTTTCCAAGAAATTTTATTATAAAAAAATTTTCCAAACAATTTTATTATAAAAAATTTTTCTATAAAAATTTTATAATTAAAATTTTTCTGTAAAAATTTTATAATGGAAATTTTTCTATTAAAATTTTTCTATAAAAATTTTTTAATGAAAATTTTTCTATAAAAATTTTATAATGAAAATTATTCTATAAAAATTTGAAATAAAAATTTTTCTATCAAAACTTTATAATAAAAATTAGTTAAAAAAATTTATAATAATAATTTTATAACGCAAATTTTTCTATAAAAATTTTTTAATGAACATTTTTTTATAAAAATTTTATAATGAAAATTTTTGTATAAAAAATTCATAATGAAAATTTTTCTATAAAAAATAATAATGACAATTTTTCTACAAAAATTTTTGTATAAAAAATTTATAATGAAAATTTTTCCATAAACATTTTAGAACGAAAATTTTTCCACAAAAATTTCTCATTGGAAATTTGTCTTTAAAAATTTCTTATTCTTTTCTCTAAAATTTTATTCTGATTTTTTTTATAAAAATTTTATAATGAACATTTTTTTAATAAAATTTTTTATTGAAAAATTTCTATAAAAATATTACAATGAAAATTTTTCTAAAAAAAATTTATAATGAAATTTTTTCTGTAAAAATTTTATAATAAATATTTTTCTATTAAAATTTTTTTAATGGAAAATTTTCTAGAAAAATTTGATAAAAAAAATCATATCAAAAAATTTCTAAAAAAATTTTATAATGGATTTTTTCTGTTTTAAATTTTATTATAAAGAGTTTTCTATTAAAATTTAACAATGAACAATTTTCTAGAAAAATTTTATAATAAAAAGTTCCTATAATTAGTCAATTTGTGAAAAAATTCCTATAAATAGCCAATTTTCGAAAATTTTCCTATAAATATTCAATGTTCGAAAATTTTTCTTTAAAAAGTCAATTTTCGAAAATTTTCCTATAAATATTAAATTTTGGAATAAATATATAAATATTATTAATATTAAATATTAAATTTTGAAATATTAAATTTTGAAAGTCAAAAATTTCTTATAAATAGTCAATTTTCGAAAAATTTCCTATAATGTTTAATATTGGAAAAATTTCCTATAAATAGTCAAAGAGCAAGTTTGCCCATTAAGAATTTTTCTTTTAAAATTTCTTATTGAGAAGTTTTCTTTAAAAATTTTTCATTGAAAATTTTTCTACAATGACTTCTTGTTGAGAATTTTAATTATTAAAATTTTTTATTGAGAATTTTTTAATACAAATTTTATAAGGAAAAATTTTCTAAAAAAATTTTGTAATAAAAATTTTGAAATGCAATTTTTTCTATAAAAATTTCTCATTGGGAATTTTTTATTTAAATTTCTTATTGAGAATTTTTCTATTAAGATTTCATATTGAGAATTTTTCTAAAAAAATTTTAAAATTAAAATTTTTCATAAAATTTTGAAATAAAGTTTCGTAATGAAACATTTTCTTTAAAAATTTCTCATTGAGAATTTTTTTATAAAAATTTCTCGTTAAGGTTTTTTAATTAAAATTTTACATTGAGAAATTTTCCATAGAAATTTCTAAAATTTTTCTATAAAACTTTCTCCATGACTTTAAAAATTTTTTATTGACAATTTGCCTATAAAAATTTCTTATCTAGAACTTTTGTGTAAAAATTTCTTAATAAAATTTTTTTTAAAGAAATTTCTCATTGATATTTTTTTCGAAAACAATTCACATTGAAAATTTTCTATAAAAATTTTTCATTGAGAATGTTTTTTTTTTAAATGTTCAAAATAAAATTTTAAGAAAAAAAATTCAATGCAAAATTTTTAAAGAAAAATTTTAAATGTCAATTTTTATGGAAACATTTTTAAAGTCAAACTTTTATAGAAAATTTTTTATTATTTGGGAATTAATTATTCGAACTTTAGAATTAATTGAAAAATTAGGTTTCATCAGGCTTGAGTTCATTTAATTTTCAAATTATTAATTTTGAAAATTGGAAAGTAAATTATGGAGAAAAACTGAAAAAATTATTTTTGAACGCGGCTAGTGGATTGCAATTTCTGTCTCGCCACAGGACGTCATCAGCACTTAGCGCCCTCGACCACTTTCCAATTTTCAAAATTAATAATTTGAAAATTAAATGAACTCAAGCCTGATGAAACCTAATTTTTCGAAAATTTTTTATTTTGAAAATTTTCATTGAAAAATTTTTATATAAAATTTTCGATATTAAGTTTTAATAGAAATCTTTCATTGTATAATTTTTATAGAAAAATTTTCATTGAAAAATTTGTAAAGCAAAATTATCAATGTAAAATTTTAGTAGAAAAACTATGAAAATAAAAATTTTATAGAAAAATTTTTAATGTAAAATTTTAATAAAAACTTTTCAATATAAGATTTTTGTAGAAAAGTTTTCAATGTAAAATTTTTGTAGAAAAATTTTCAATGTAAAATTTTTGTAGAAAAAATTTTCAATGTAAAAATTTTGTAGAAATAAGAAATTTTAATAGAAAAATTCCTAATGAGAATTTTTTATAGAAAATTTCACAGAGAAATTTTTTAAGAAAAATTCCACAGAGAAATTCTTATAGAAAACTTTTCAATGTAAAATTTTATATTGAAAATTGTTTTATAAAAATTTTAAATTTCTCATTGAGAATTTAATAAAAAAATCTTATTGAGAATTTTTTTATAAAAAAATAAATTTTCTATTAAATTTTCAATGTAAAATACTTTCTATAAAAATTTTGTAATAAAATTTTTTTTAATAAAAATTGAAATTGTTAATTTTTATATTTTTATAAACTGAATAAATTTTAAAACTTTCTGTATTCACAAAATGAAATTAACGATATTCAAATTTTTCTTTAAATTTCTAAACCTTTTTAAATTAAATATTTTACAATATTAAATTTAACACTAACAATAAAAAAGGCAGACATAATGTATAATCTACTAAAATTCCAAAACACTTGTTATCTAAGTGATGATTTTCCTCCTATTTCCTTCCTGGTTTTGTCGTTGTTGTTTCGGTGCTGGTGGTAGTGGTGCTGTTGCTGCTGTTGCTTCTGTTGTTAGTTATAGTTGGTGTCATAGTTTTTCATGTTTCTCTGGCTTTCTGCGTGTCTGTCTTCCTTTTAATGCAATTAAATATTTGCCTCAATTTGTTGCATCTGTTGCATTATAAAATTACAACCTTAACATATTTACACCAGTCAGAATATATACATATATACGTAAATATATATTTATAGCTATGTATTTACATAAATTTATGTATGTATATTGTATATGTATATCTGGTGACTACAATAGTGAGGTAGCTTTTATTGTTTTTGTTATGATTATATACGTTCGCTTTTATTACATGCAACAGACTCTGTCTCCGCTGGTACCAACAGACACGGGCTATACATTTAACTTAAACTTGTTATGTATTTTTGTTGTACGTAAGCACGTAAAGTGCAATAATTTATGGATACCCTACATCATCATAGGTGAGGAGTGTTTGTGTTGATTTTTGAAATACAAAGACATATTGGGACCTCATTTTTTGGATACTCCAATTTTACAATGAACCATTTCCTGAGTAAAATAACCGATGTCGATCAAACTATATAGTTTTAAGATATATGTGTTTTATATATTAACTATAAGCCATGAATGACCCTTTTCAAATTACTTTAGATATAAAAACATCTAATTTCACTTTAATATCTGTTTTAGGATATATTTTATTCGGATATGCCCAAATTTACTCCTTTACTTGTTCCTTTTATAATTTTAGAAAAAAGTCCTATCCTTTGTCGTTACTGTTTGGCTTATGCTTCGCTGTAAATTTTTTATTCTTTATCTCCCAGTTAGATGCGATTAGAAGCTCCACTAGTTGCCATTTTATACAATTTGTTGCATATAAATGCATTTTTCTCTTCACATAATATATGCGAAAGGGTTTACTATTTCAAAATGTACCATGCAAGGCATAATGGATGAATATTTCTCTATAAAAAATGTATATTATAATTCAATGAATTTGTTCATATTTAAATAGGGACATAGAGACTAGGATAGTCCTTGTACTTCCACATAAATCTAATGTAATATCCAATAAATTAGTTTTACTCTTTACAATTTAACAATATATCAATACATTTCAATTATTATCAAGATTTTATAATAAAAGGGTTATATTGTTTAAGTTATAAAAGGCACAACATCATTAATTGCTACTCTCTCGGTTAACCTAATTGAATTAGGTTATTATGCAGTGGATACACTACTGACGAAACACTGAAAGAAATATCTTGATAATTTCCTCAAAATATAAAAAATTATCTTAAAAAATATTTTTTTTTTAAATTCTCTATAAAAAATTTTTTTTTTTTGAATATTTCCTATAAAAAATTTCAAAGTAATAAAAAATAAAAAATTTTATGAAAATAAGAAATTTTATGAAAAAGTTCCTATAAAAATAAGAAATTTTTTAAAAATTTCCTACAAAAATAAAAAATTCTTAAAAAATTTCCTATACAAATTTTTGAAAAATTTTATATAAAAATATGAAATTTTTGAAAGAATTCCTAAAATATAAAAAATTTTTGGAAAATTTCCTAAAAAATAAAGAATTTTTGAAAAATTTCCTATAAAAAAGTAGCTATTGAAAAATTTCTTACTAAAATAAAAAAAAATTTTGAAAAATTTTTTGTGAAAATAAGAATTTTTTTAAAAAATTCATAAAAAATAAGAAATTTTTAAAAAAATTCATAAAAAATAAGAAATTTTTAAAAAAAATCCTATAAAAAGAGGAAAATTTTGAAAATAATCTTTTTGAAAAACCTTTTTGAAAAATTACCTATAAAAATTTCCTATGAAAATAAGAAATTTTTCAACAAATTCATAAAAAACAAGAAATTTTTAAAAATTTCCTATAAAAAATAGGAAACTTTTGAAAAATTTCCTTTAAAATTAAAAAAAATTTCAAAAATTTCCTATAAAAATAAGAAATTAAAAAAAAAATTTGAATGAAAAAAAAGGAAATTTTTGAAAAATTTCCTATAAAAATAGAAAATTTTTGAAAAATTTCTTATAAAGAAAGGAAATTTTTGAGAAATTTCCTATAAAAATAGGAAATTTTTGAAAAATTTCCTATAAAAATAGGAAATTTTTGAAAAATTTCCTATAAAAATAGAAAATTTTTGAAAAATTTCCTATAAAAATAGGAAATTTTTGAAAAATTTCCTATAAAAATAGGAAATTTTTAAAAAATTTCCTATAGAAATTTAGGAAATTTTTTAAAAATTTTCTACAGAAATAGGAAATTTTTAAAAAATTTCCTATAAAAATTGAAAATTTTTGAAAAATTTCCTATAAAAATAGAAAATTTTTGAAAAATTTCCAATACAAATAAGAAATTTTTGAAAAATTTCTGATAAAAAATAGGAAATTTTTGAAAAATTTCCTATACAAATAGGAAATTTTTAAAAAATTTCCTATAGAAATAGCAAATTTTTGAAATATCTCCTATAAAAATGAGAAATTTTTGAAAAATTTCCAATCAAAATAGGAAATTTTTGAAAATTTTCCTATACAAATAGGAAATTTTTGAAAAATTTCCTATAAAATTTTTCCTATAAAAATAGGAAGTTTTTGAAAAATTTCCTATAAAAAAGAATATTTTTGAAAAATTTCCTACAAAAATGGGAAATTTTTGAAAAATTTCCTACAAAAATGGGAAATTTTTGAAAAATTTCCTATAAAAATGGGAAATTTTTGAAAAATTTCGTATAAAAATGGGAAATTTTTGAAAAATTTCGTATAAAAATGGGAAATTTTTGAAAAATTTCGTATAAAAAAGGGAAATTTTTGAAAAATTTCCTATAAAAATGGGAAATTTTTGAAAAATTTCCTATAAAAATGGGAAATTTTTGAAAAATTTCCTATAAAAATAGGAAATTTTTGAAAAATTTCCTATAAAAATAGGAAACTTTTGAAAAATTTCCTATAAAAAAAGGAAATTTTTGAAAAATTTCCTATAAAAATAGGAAATTTTTAAAAAATTTCCTATAAAAATAGGAAATTTTTGAAAAATTTCCTATAAAAATAGGAAATTTTTGAAAAATTTCCTATAAAAATAGAAAATTTTTGAAAAATTTCATATAGAAATAAGAAAATTTTGAAACATTTCATATAAAAAACAGAAATTTTTGAAAAATTTCCTATAAAAACAAGAAATTTTTTAAAAATTTCGTATAAAAAAAATTTTGACAAATTTTTTAATAAATCAGGAAATATTTAAAATATAAAAAATGTTTGAAAAACCAGATAAGAAATTTTTTAAAAAGAAATTTTCAAAAATAAATTTAAAAGTTTCCTATAAAAATAAGAAATTTTTCAAAAATTTCCCGTAAAAATAAAAAATTTTCCTATAAAAATTAGAAACTTTTAAAAAATTTTGTATAAAAGTATGAAATTCTTAAAAAAATTGTTAATATAAATAAGAAATTCTTGAAAAGTTTCTTTTACAAATAAGAAATTCAAAAATTTGCTTATGATTAAAAAATAAAAAAAATTAACATTTTTTTTTTTAATTTTCTTTAAAAAAAAAGAAATTTTTAAAAAATTTTTTTATTAAAAAATAAAAATTTCCTATTTAAAAATAAGAAATTTTTGAAAAATTTTCTTTTTTTTTCAATAGGAATTCTTTTAAAAAATTTCTTATTTTTATAGGGAAGTTTTAAAGAAATTCTTATTTTCATAAAAAATTTCTAATTTGTATTTGAAATTTTCAAAAATTTTTTATTTCTATAGAAATTTTTTTAAAAATTTCTTTTTTTTCTCTAGAAAAATTTTTAAGTCTTCTTTTTCAATTGAAAATTTAACAAAAATTTCTTATTTCTATAAGAAAATTTTTCAAAAATTTCTTCTTTATACAGGAAATTTTTCAAAAATTTCTTATTTTTATTGGAAAAATTTTAAAAATTTCTTATTTTTTATAGGAAATTTTTTAAAAATTTGCTATTGAAAGATAAGATTTTGAAAAATTTTCTATAGAAAAATAAGACATTTTAAAATCTTCTATAGAAAATAAAAAATTTTCTATAGAAAATTAAAAAAATTTTCTGTAGAAAATTAAAAAAATTTCTACACAATAATTAAAAAGTTTTGAAAAATTTCCTATAAAAAAATAAAAAAAATTTTTGAAAAATTTCCTATTAAAAAATAGGAAATTTTTGAAAAATTTCTTGGCAGCAAATAGGAAATTTTGTATTAAAAAACGGCAAATTTTTTAAAATTTCCTATTTAATAATAGGAAATTTTTGAAAATTTTCCTATTAAAATTTGGATATTTTTGAGAAATTTTAAAATTTTTTTTAGTGTTCAATTTTTAAAATATAGTTTTATTTACAGTACGGATATGTATAATATAAAAACAACATATAATTTTTAAATTCACAAGTAATTTGCATCTTAAATCTGATATTTATACCAAACCCATGTTTTCGTATTCCGTCCATAATGCACGCAATTTTAATTGATTTTAAACAAAAGCAAAAAAAAAAAATTGTCATTATATTATATCAAATTTATATGTATGAATTCTGTATTTACCTGTTATAAGCGGTTTAATTTTGTGACAACCTTTTATTATTGCCTTAATGAATTTTTGGTGTATTTTGAAACCATAATGGGTCAGAAACTTTTTTTTGGCTTTGGTCGTGCTGTGAACAATAAGCGCATTGAAATGGTTTAAATTTAGTTTGAGCATGAAAATTTATTCATTTTTAAATTGGAATTAAGCTAAGGGAAATATTTTTCATTTTGATATTATTTAATGGAAACATATTTATAGTAATTTAAAATAAATGGAGAAAATTTTTAAGAGATTACCTCATTAATTCTATAGAAAAAAATATAGCATTACTTTTTACATATCGCAATTTTTATACCCTTCACCACCATAGGTGGAAAGGGTATTATAGGTTTGTGCTGATGTATGTAACGCATAGAAATATTTGTCTTAGACCCACCTTTTGGTATACCAATAGGCTAAGGATCACTATCTGAGTCGTTTTAGCGATGTCCGTCCGTCCGTCTGGCTGGCTGGCTGGCTGGACCCCCATGTAAACCTTGTAATCAAACTACAGGTCGCAATTCTAAAGATAATTTGGTGAAATTTGTCACAGATCATTTTTCTGATAATGGGACCATGGCTATTGAAATTCTTCAAAATCGGTCCATTATTTATGGTACCCCCCATAGGTCCCACCCGGAATTGATATAATAGCCACAAGTTCCAATATTTTTTCATCTAAAACAAATATTGCTTATGTAAACTTAAATCACTGTACCGAGTTTCGTTAAAATCGGCCTACATTTGACCATAGCTCCCATACAAATTCTTCTTTAAAAACGCACTAAATGAGAAAAAAATCGCAAAAACGCTCGTAAATCTGAAGATAATGAGAATTTTGAGTTTTTGCATACATTATTCTTCTAAAAACTGTAATCAGCTTGCAAATTTCGATAAAATCGGTCCACATTTGACCCTAGCTCTCATATAAGTCCAAACGACGGAAATATATAAGTTTTGTCAAAATGTTTATATGATGGTCAAATTTAGCAAATATTTGTCTTTATACAGAAAAAAGAACATCTTTGACCTTAATGGTGAAGGGTATCGTATGGTCGGGCTTGACCGACCATAGCACTTTCTTAATTATTTTTATATAAATTGAAGTATTTATTAGTTTTTTATATAAGCGTTTGTATTAGTTTTGACATAAGTATCGCTTTTAATACTTATAGCAGTTTAAGAATTGTCTCTAGTATTAGTACAAAATTTATTAACAAAAATTTGTTTGAATTGTCTTTAATTCTTAATGCATTTCTACTTAATAAGTAGATACCTTTTCCAACATTATGGCGTACAAATCTTAAGAAATATCCTTCTTAATAAGCACAAGTAAAACAAAATATAATTTAAGCTTAAAACAATACAAACCCTTTTACGTTTCTTATATTCGGTGTTAGAAAATTGTTCACAAGTTTTCCTGGAAACAATTACAATTTAACAATAATCACAAGAAAAGTCCATGGAAATAAAAAGTAGTAAGGCGTATTAAATTTGTGTAAGACTTTAAAAGTGAAAGTTGTAAAAATTTTCTTTCTTCAAGTTTTTCTTTTACTTTCAATCTTTTCTTTTGCGTTTTTTTAGCTTTGTGGAAAAAAAATATAATAAACTTTTAACAAAAAGGAATTTTGTTAACTTAAAAATTCCAAGTGTTGCTTTTTTCCCTTAAAGACTAAACATGAAAATGAGATACAAGTAAATACTTACATAGAAATTAAATAACCGAAAAAAATATTTTATTCTTTAAAAAAAACTTTTTTACTTCATTGTAATGAGACGTAGTAACGAATTGAAAAAAAACTGAAAAAACTTAAAATGCTCGAAGGATATTTTAAGCCAGGATAAATACAGGAAAATACAAAACAGCTACAAAAACAACAACAAGAAAAAAACAATGAACCAATTTTCTTGTAACATATTTTTTTTGTTCTTGTTTCCACCAGTTTTTTTCTTGTTGTCTTTTGTGTATTAAATATTCCTTTGGGAAAATATTGTTTTCATCTTCTTCACTCTTGTTGTTGTTATTGTTTTGCTTCATCTTTATCTTTTCTCTTTACTTGTGATACAAACAATAACAAAAGCAAATTACTCTGTTTACCCCCGATACAACTGGAAAAACTGTCGATTTTGTTTTGGATTTTTCTGTTTTGATTTTTTTTTCTTGTGAGAAACAAATCCCGGCAAAAAAGTTTTGCCGAATAAAAAAAAAAAACATTATTTTATGGATTCATAATTGGTTTGATAGCAAAGAAAACAAAAATAGAATTAAAAAAAGCAAATGAAAATGGAATGAGAGAAAAGAAGAAAGTAATCGAGTAAAATAACCGAATATTAACCCTTATACTCTCCTTGGGTCAATTTGACCCAATTTTGTTTTTCAAACGCAAAATTTTCCCCTTAAATATTTAGATATGAACTTGAAACTTTTATTTATCCATTACAGGGACAAAAATTATGTTTTTATAAGAAAATAATAAAATTAAAAATTTTCCTCCCCCCTCCACATTTCAAAACACGATTTACACACATTTAATACCCTTTGGGTCAATATGACCCAACAAGCGATATTTCAAGCTTAATTACACTTTATAATTTTTTTTCCTATTGAACATAATTGAATCGAGTTCACCTTCATTCAGAATCATCTATCAATAATTTGTTCAGTCAAATAATCAGTAAAATCGCTTTTATTGAACATTTTTCCATTCATGGGCTGTTCACATATTACGTTACGCTATTTTCGCAATTTTTTTTGTTTTCAGATGATATGTTCCAAACAAAAATAAATATGTTATCCTCTTAAGTTCTCTTCATCATTCAGCCGACGTAAGAGATGATGAACAAAAAAAGACTAAAATAATACATCATTGCATCCAAACTAAAGCTTTAGTTCATGCACTTGACCAACTTGTTGCTAATTACACATGTAAGCGCGAGACTAAACGATGGCCAGTTGCATTATTTTCAAACATGATAATTGTATCAGCATATAGCACCTACATCACATGGACTTAAATGAATCCTGACTGGGGTTTTAATACAAACTTCAGAATCAAGCTTTATTTAGTAGAACTTGCAAATCAATGAGCTAACAAATGAGCATATTTGGCGAAGAATATTTCCAAGGCGTTTGATAAAGTGTGGCACGGAGCACTTCTATCAAAACTTATTGCCTTTGGTATCGGTAATAACTTCTCTCGGTTTATATTGAGCTTCCTCAGAGATCGCTCTATACGAGTTGTTATAGAATTCAAGGTTAATTCAGAGCTACCGCAAGCTCTGTTCTTTCTCCAACTCTATTTCTTATCTTTATAAATGTCCTTCAACATCAAACTTCCAATCCTATCTACTCTTTTGCAGATGACAGCAATATTTGCCATTCATATTCATTCAATCGTAGTCCAAGCCTTCTTTAGGTTGGCGCTATGAGACAAAACATGAATTAATTATTAAATCGATATTTAGAAACAATTTCAGAATGGGGTCGTGCGAATAGATGTTGTATGCTTATGCATAAACGCGCGGGAAACCATGTTTCTTCATCAATGTGATGTCCGTTCGACAAAATATATCTTTCAAGTGTCGAAAGAAGCATTCAAGTGCCTCGGTTTTCTAAAACGGTGCAAGAGATACTTCACTCCATCTGATCTCCTTACTATTTACACCACCTCATGTATGTGCCGGAACTTCAAAGTCTATTTTGGAGCTTCTCGACCTAGTGTACGAAATGGCGAAAGTGCTCATCGGGACAGTAGGGTATCCAACTCTATTGATTTACAGGAGCACCATCGCAATTTGAGTTGTGTCACACTGTTCTATTGTTAATACTTTTGAAAGTGCTCTAACGAAATCAGAGAACTCGTTTCCGAAACTCGGACTTTTTTACGCAATACACGTCATTCTGTTAGAGCTCATTCCTTTGTGGTCGATTGGCCGGTAGACCGAACACCACGCTATATTCAGTCTATAGTTCGTATATGGAATTCACTTCCCGCAGATGTTTTCCCTGCCAGTTGCAATATAGGTAAATTTAAAGCCATAAAGACTACTCCATCTATCCCTCCTCCCATAACCTATTTTCCTACTTCCAACACAATGCATTGGATAAGAAGGGGCAGGGGATGACCTGTGCTGGTTCTAAATTATAAAAATCCAATGATAAATATCCAATTTCATTTGGGTCATATTGACCCAAAGGGTAATATAAAGGGCACAAATCCAAGGAAAGTAGAAGGGTTAATGAAATATGAAAACATTTTTGGTAATAAATACTAATTTGCATAAACTTAGGCTAACAAATAAATTCAATGAAATTTGATTGATTTTTCTTCGTGAAACTTGTCATGTGAAATCTTTAATGCATAATATAACAACATTTATATTTAATTTTAAAATGTCATAAATTATATACTTATTTCTACAAATATTCTTTTGCAAATTGCACTACATAGCAGATTCTTCATCAAATGAATTTGATACCTAATTTGTGAAATTGTCCGAAGAATTTGCCTTTGAGATTAATCAAAAGTAGAAAAGTTTAAGACACTGAATTATGATGACATATCTTTAGCCTCCAAAACAACATACGTATATGATAATTCAGACACAAACCATATGTACTAGTTAGCCACATTTTGTCCAATTCGAAATTATAGGCGCGACATTAATACTAATACTTATATTAAAATATAACAAAATAATAATTTAATTTGAAATATATTTTTTCAAAATCTCGATTAAGAATTACTTGGTTTAATAAATTACTTAATATACAAATTAATTAAATTTACTTTATTAGGAACAATTTATAAATATGCCAAAAAATGATTAAAAGCCAAAACATTTAACCAATTTTCTTAAAAATTAAGACATAATAATTTTATTTTCTCCTGCTCAAACATCAGCAAAAATTTCTTCATCAAACCTTTGAAACAATGTTAGTTCCATCTCAATTTAAGTTTCTTTGATTAAAGACTTCATTGATTGGTTTCCATACTTCAAAGGCATTTGTCCATCCGTCGTCTATCGCTCAGCTGAAATTGCTGCTATTTATTTGCAAACCATCGACGCAAGGCCAAAAATTCTATTTCACGAAATATTTTCTTTTACATTTGGCAGACAGACCTTACGTTGATTGAGTTTTAATTCATTTCTGCACTTACACTCTAACCCACTCCAAAGTGAGACTACTCGCACTTCATTCCATCTAACCAGGCAGCTAATGGTTTCTTTGATGGCACAAAGACAAAAAACGCACTTAAATTTTTTATTAGATTTTCCAATATTTTGTTGGTTTTGTTGTTGTTGTTAAATTTGTAGTTTATTTCGAATTGTTCGTTTCGTTAAATGGATTTAAACTCTAAAGAAAATATCAGTCAGTCAAACCACAAAAATCAACCGACCGTTTAAATGTTTTAGACAACAGGAATTTCGCAAAAGGAGAAAGCAAAAACGCTTAAATTTCTTCGGTTTTTTTTTGTGTAAGGGGGAAAATGTTCTGCAATTTTTTCAGTTTTTGCTTCTTTTTGCTAGGAAAATTGTTAGACAGGGAAATTATTGTTTTGTATTTTTTTTTTTCAAATTTGCAACCTTGAGCAATTTTATAGCTATTACATGTTTTATTGTATTGAGAAATTTGTCTTTGCAGATTTCTATAGAAAATGCTATTGTCGGTCAAGCCCGACCATACTATACCCTTCATGACTAAGGTTAAAGGTGTTCTTTTTGTCTTTAAAGACAAATATTTCCTAAATTTTATCAAAATACAAACATTTTCTTAAGACTTATATACATATTTAAGCTGTTTCCGTTATTTTGACTTATATGGAGGCTAGGGTTCAATGTGGACCCTTGCATACAAAAACTTTGTATGCATAGCTTTTACAACTGGATTCAATTTTTAGCATTAATATCATTTCCGGGGCGGGGTTACACAGGAGCTAAATGTGAACCGATTTTGCCATTTTCAATACACAACTTCTTCAAGATTCAAAATAAATTTGTCGAATTTTATCTCTCTAGCTCTTTTCGTTAAGGCGTTATCGCTCTTTCGTTTAACTGACGGACACAAACAGACAGACAGACACAAACAGACAGACACAAACAGACAGACAGACAGACAGACAGACAGACAGACAGACAGACAGACAGACAGACAAACAGACAGACAGACAGACAGACAGACAAACAGACAGACATGCAGGCAGACAGACAGACATACAGACAGACAGACAGACAGACAGACAGACAGACAGACAGACAGACAGACAGACAGACAGACAAACAGACAGACATGCAGGCAGACAGACAGACAGACAGACAGACAGACAGACAGACAGACAGACAGACAGACAGACAGACAGACGGACAGACAGACAGACATTTCTTATTTGAGCCAATATTAAGGAAATCAAAAACGGACAAAAACAGACAGACAGACAGACAGACAGACAGACAGACAGACAGACGGACAGACAGACAGACAGACAGACAGACAGACAGACAGACAGACAGACAGACAGACAGACAGACAGACAGACAGACAGACATTTCTTATTTGAGCCAATATTAAGGAAATCAAAAACGGAATAACAATCTAAG
This sequence comes from Stomorhina lunata, assembly GCA_933228675.1. Classification (NCBI taxonomy): domain Eukaryota; kingdom Metazoa; phylum Arthropoda; class Insecta; order Diptera; family Rhiniidae; genus Stomorhina; species Stomorhina lunata. The sequence goes on along the minus strand of OW121742.1, from coordinate 32,794,435 downwards.
TTTATAATAAGAATATTTCTAAGCGTTATAAACATAAGCACTAACCAAATACGATTCTAACAATAAAAAAAATTTTCTATAGAAACATTAACGATATTTTTTCAATTAATTTTAGAAAAGAAAAACTGAATTTTGAATAAGTTATTGAGAAAATATATTTAATAATTTAAGATGTAAACATTTTATTCTATAGAAACATTAACGATATGAAAATTTTATAGAAAAACTTTCTAAGAAAATTTTTAAATATCGTAAACAATTTTGTAGGCAGTTTTTTTTTCGATATCAGGTGATTAATACTCCCAAAACTTTTATAAATAATGACGCAGATTTTAAAAGAAATTTAATATTCTAAAATTATAAATCATGCACAATAAATAAAAAGCTAATAGAGAAAAAAGTATTGTTTTACAACAAATTGATTTGATTTTCTAAAACATTTTCTCATTAAATATTTACAATGTCTAAAACAGCCACTTACTTTTAAATTAACTGACAGACAAACGGACGGACGAACACACAAACACAAATAAATAATCAAAAGAGCAAATCAACAAACCAAAGTAACCCAAGTAACCAATCACTTTCACATAATTTAGAATCAGAATTGACAGACAGAAATAGTGTGTGAAAATATAAATTTGACATCATTGTTTGGGCAAATGAATTTGAACAAAAACCTTTTGTAAATGACATCTTATTTTAGGGATAAAATGTTAAAAAGACATGAAATTTTTTGATACACAAACAAATAAACAAACATAAGGATGTTTGTCTATCCTTCTGTCTGTCCATTCGTCTATTTTTCCTTAGGTCTCTTTGTCAAACAAAGAAAATATTTGATATTTTTGTATGTGCTAGATCTGAAATAAATACGTATTAAATTTCAAAATCTAAATCATTTTTCACATCAACTATTTAGTTAAACATTAAACATCATCATAATTTAACGCACATTTAATATGAATAAAGGGAGAAAATCAGATAGAACTACATATTTACCATAAAATCTGAAAGCATGTCATGTTTAATAAATTCATAAGAATTTTATTTTATTGCTTGAATTTATTTTAGAATAGAAAAATTGCATTTTTAATAAATTATAGAAAAAATTTATTTAATAATTCAAAAAGTAAAGATTTTTAATATGCAGAAAAATAAACATATATTAATGAAAATTTTACAGTTTCAAGCACAAAATTAAGACATTTTGAAAAATTTCCTATAAAAATAAAAAATTGTTCAAAAATTTCCTGCAAAAATAAGAAATTATTAAAAAAAATTTCAATAAAGCTAAGAAAGTTTCAAAAAATTATAAATTTTTTAAAATTTCAAATCAAAATAAGAATATTTTGAAAAATTTTCTATAAAATTATGAAATTTTTGAAAACTTAAAAAATATTTTTAAAAAATTTTGTATAAATATCAGAAGTTTTTAAAAAATTTTTAATAAAAATAAGAAATTTTTTAAAATTTCCTATAAAAATAAAAAACTGTTGAAAAATTTACTATAAAAATAAGAAATTAAAAAAAAATCGATAAAAATAAGAAATTTTTGAAAAATTTTCTATAAAAATTTAAAAAAAAAATTATATAAGGTATTTTTGACAAATAATGAAAAATTTCTGAAATAAGAAACTTTTAAAAATATTTTCTATAAAAAATAAGACATTTTTGAAAAATTTCCTCTAAAAATAAGAAACTTTTGAAAAATTTCTTATCAAAATAAGAAATTTTTTAAAAATTTCTTATAAAAATATAAAATTTTTGAAAAAATTTCTTATAAAAATATAAAATTTTTAAAAAAATTTCCTATAAAAATAAGAAAATTTTGGAAAATTTCCTATAAGGATAAGAAATTTTTGCAAAATTTCCTATAAAAGTAACAAATTTTTGAAAAATTTCCTCTAAAATTAAGAAACTTTTGAAAAATTTCTTATAAAAACAAGAAATTTTTGAACAAATTTTCTATAAAAATAAAACATTTTTCAAAAATTTCCTATAGATATAAGAAATTTTTGAAAAATTTCCTATTAAAATAAGAAATTTTTAAAAAATTTACAGTAAAAATAAGAATTATTGAAACATTTTTACAAATTTTTAAAAAATTTGCTATAGAAATTAACAATTTTTGAAAAATTTCCTATAAAAATTTCTTATAAAAATAAGAAATTTTTAAAAAATTTCCTATAAAAGTAAGACATTTTTGAGAAATTTCCTTTAGAAATAAGAAATTTTTTTAAAAATTTCCTATAAAAATTTAAAGTTTTTGAAAAATTTCCTCTAAAAATTAGAAATTTTTGAAAAATTATCATAAAGATAAGAAATTTTTGAAAAATTTCCTATAAAGGTAACAAATTTTTGAAAAATTTCTATAAAAGTAAGAAATTTTTGAAAAAATTTTCTATAAAAATAAAAAATTTTTGAAAAATTTCTTATAAAAGTAAGACATTTTTAAGAAATTTCCTTTAGAAATGAGAAATTTTTTTAAAAATTTCCTATAAAAATAAAAAGTTTTTGAAAAATTTCCTCTAAAAATAAGAAATTTTTGAAAAATTTCCTATAAAAATAGGAAATTTTTGAAAAATTTCCTATAAAAATAGGAAATTTTTGAAAAATTTCCTATAAAAATAGGAAATTTTTGAAAAATTTCCTATAAAAATAGGAAATTTTTGCAAAATTTCCTATAAAAATAAGAAATTTTTGGAAAATTATCATAAAGATAAGAAATTTTTTAAAAATATCCTATAAAAGTAACAAATTTTTGAAAAATTTCTATAAAAATAAGAAATTTTTGAAAAAATTTTCTATAAAAATAAAAAATTTTTGGAAAATTTCCTATAGATATCAGAAATTTTTGAAAAATTTCCTACAAAAATAAGAAATTTTTGAAAAATTTACAGTAAATAAAAGATTTGTTGAAAATTTTTTACAAACTTCCTAAAAAAAATAAAATTTCCTGTAAAAATAAAAAATTTTTGAAATTTTTTTTAAAAAAATAAAATTATTTTAAAAAGTTTCCAATAAAATTAAGGGATTTTAGAAAATTTTCTATAAAAATGGGAAATTTTTGAAATAGTTCCTATAAAAAAATTATTCAAATTAAATTTTAATTTATAAAAATTTTTATATATTTTTAATTTAAGAGGGCTGGTCTATAAATCCGTATCTTTTCGAGTTTTCTACCCACTTATTGAAATAACTTATAATGTCTCAGAAACATCAAGTTATTTCGATTTACTCCTATACAATCTCTGAGTTGATTTAACTTAGGGAATAAACGATACCCAACTGTCCGTCTGAATGACAGTGGAATTTTTTCTATGAAACAATCCTATTGAAAATGGCCGAAAACATAGCTTTCATACAACAAATATTTTACAAAGTCTCTTTAATGCAACTTATATTTAGAAAATTTTGTATGATGGTAAAGTTTTTACTTCGTTGACTACTGGAACACATTTGACCTCAGTGGTGTAGGGTATCATATGGTAGGGCTTAACCGACTACAATTTTTTCTAAAGTACTTTAAATTTTGTTAGCCTTATAATTGCTCTTTTATACTTAAAGCTTTCAACAGCTTCTCCTAAGAAGTGCAATTTCCTAAAATAGCCGTTGAAATTTAAGAAAAAAAAAAAAAATAATGCTCATATTATTACAGAGTGACTGGTTTTAATTGATACAAGTGGACAAAGAATATGTGTAGCTTACAAAATAAATATGCAAAGAGCCTTCAAAATTAAAACCTTTTAACAAACTGAATTCCTTACTGCTTAATATTTATTCATTTGACAAATGAAATAAAATTTTAAATAATAGTATTAACCATTTTCATCCACTCTGTCTCTAAAGGCTTACATTCATATTACATCAGTTAGGATATCTGATGATTTCCATGTCATTTATATTGTATGCATATGTGAGTATTTTATTTGTTTGTTGTCCCTTTATTTTTGGTGAAAATTTCATTAGATTTTATAGCCATGAATAAACACAAATACAACTTATTTATTTTTTTGGTTCTAATATTTTTTTGCTGCCATTGTCTCTCTAATAACCACAATATCTAGTTTCTGTGATGACGATGTTTTTGTTTTAATATAAAATTATATTATTTCATTTATTTTTCTGTAAATATTTGTATGTGTTTTTGGTGAAAATATGCCAGAATCTCGTATAAATAGTGAACGTGATTGTATGCCAGTGCTTCATTTTTTTTGGTTGACATTATTGTGGTATTTGTGTCGAACCCGAGAGTACAAATGTTTGTCGCTGTAAATAGTTTGTGGTTTTCAGATATATTTTATTATATTCCACTTTTTTTGTTTTAGTTGTTGATATTATTTATTATTTTGTTATTTGAGAATATTTATGTACAACAAACAGACAAAATTTTAGCTTCCTGCGCCACATAGAACTTATTTTATAGTACCCACAGTATTTTTGAGGAATTAATATAAATATTTCCATTTTTACCCAGTTTCAGTGGATCCAATGAATTTTGCATGACATAAACGTATTAATTTAGCCGACATGATCCAGTTTATTTTAAAATTAGTTTTAATAAACAACTATTTAGTGGAGACAAAAAATGAAAATTTATGTTTAACTATAGAGATTTAAAAGGATAAAAGAGGACAATAATAAGTTTTTAAGTACACAAAAAATTGCATATTAATGATAACATAATTGGGTCATTATTAAGCTTGAAAACAAGTAATAGGAGTTTAAACTAAATTGATATCAAAAATTTAATTGTGAAAATTTAATGATAATAAATGAAAAAAAATATATTCAACGATAGCAAGACACTATCGTTGACGATAGGAAAACATTTCTATAGAAAAGTTGACGATAGGAAGACATTTCTATAGAAAAGTTGACGACAGGAAGACATTTCTATAGAAAAGTTGACGATAGGAAGACATTTCTATAGAAAAGTTGACGATAGGAAGACATTTCTATAGAAAAGTTGACGATAGGAAGACATTTCTATAGAAAAGTTGACGATAGGAAGACATTTCTGTAGAAAAGTTGACGATAGGAAGACATTTCTATAGAAAAGTTGACGAGAGGAAGACATTTCTATAGAAAAGTTGACGAGAGGAAGACATTTCTATAGAAAGGTTGACGATAGGAAGACATTTCTATAGAAAAGTTTACGATAGGAAGACATTTCTATAAAAAAATTGACGATAGGAAGACATTTCTATAGAAAAGTTGACGATAGAAAGACATTTCTATAGAAAAGTTGACGATAGGAAGACATTTCTATAGAAAAGTTGACGATAGGAAGACATTTATATAGAAAAGTTGACGAGAGGAAGACATTTCTATAGAAAGGTTGACGATAGGAAGACATTTCTATAGAAAAGTTGACGATAGGAAGACATTTCTATAGAAAAATTGACGATAGGAAGACATTTCTATAGAAAAGTTGACGATAGAAAGACATTTCTATAGAAAACTTGACGATAGGAAGACATTTCTATAGAAAAGTTGACGATAGGAAGACATTTGTATAGAAAAGTTGACGAGAGGAAGACATTTCTATAGAAAGGTTGACGATAGGAAGACATTTCTATAGAAAAGTTGACGATAGGAAGACATTTCTATAGAAAAGTTGACGATAGGAAGACATTTCTATAGAAAGGTTGACGATAGGAAGACATTTCTATAGAAAAGTTGACTATAGGAAGACATTTCTATAGGAAAATTGACGATAGGAAGACATTTCTATAGAAAAGTTGACGATAGAAAGACATTTCTATAGAAAACTTGACGATAGGAAGACATTTCTATAGAAAAGTTGACGATAGGAAGACATTTATATAGAAAAGTTGACGATAGGAAGACATTTCTATAGAAAAATTGACGATAGGAAGACATTTCTATAGAAAAATTTGACGATAGGAAGACATTTCTATAGAAAAGTTGACGATAGAAAGACATTTCTATAGAAAAATTGACGATAGGAAGACATTTCTATAGAAAAGTTGACGATAGGAAGACATTTATATAGAAAAGTTGACGATAGGAAGACATTTCTATAGAAAAGTTGACGATAGGAAGACATTTCTATAGAAAAGTTGATGATAGGAAGACATTTCTATAGAAAAGTTGACGATAGGAAGACATTTCCAAAGAAAAGTTGACTATAGGAAGACATTTCTATAGAAAAATTGACGATAGGAAGACATTTCTATAGAAAAGTTGACGATAGGAAGACATTTCTATAGAAAAATTGACGATAGGAAGACATTTCTATAGAAAAGTTGACGATAGAAAGACATTTCTATAGAAAACTTGACGATAGGAAGACATTTCTATAGAAAAGTTGACGATAGGAAGACATTTATATAGAAAAGTTGACGATAGGAAGACATTTCTATAGAAAAGTTGACGATAGGAAGACATTTCTATAGAAAAGTTGATGATAGGAAGACATTTCTATAGAAAAGTTGACGATAGGAAGACATTTCTATAGAAAAGTTGACGATAGGAAGACATTTCCAAAGAAAAGTTGACTATAGGAAGACATTTCTATAGAAAAGTTGACGATAGGAAGACATTTCTATTGAAAAGTTGACGATAGGAAGACATTTCTATTGAAAAGTTGACGATAGGAAGACATTTCTATAGAAAAGTTGACGATAGGAAGACATTTCTATAGAAAAGTTGACGATAGGAAGACATTTCTATAGAAAAATTGACGATAGGAAGACATTTCTATAGAAAAGTTGACGATAGAAAGACATTTCTATAGAAAACTTGACGATAGGAAGACATTTCTATAGAAAAGTTGACGATAGGAAGACATTTCTATTGAAAAGTTGACGATAGGAAGACATTTCTATTGAAAAGTTGACGATAGGAAGACATTTCTATAGAAAAGTTGACGATAGGAAGACATTTCTATAGAAAAGTTGACGATTGGAAAACATTTCTATAGAAAAGTTGACGATAGAAAGACATTTCTATGGAAAAGTTGACTATAGGAAGTTGAAGAAAACCTACATCTAGAAAAATTGACTATAAGAACCCTTTCGTATAAAAAAGTTGACGATATGAAGTTTTTCTTTAGAAAAGTAGGCAATAGGAAGATAATTCTATTAAAAACTGGCAGTAGAAAGAAATTTAAAATTTTTCATATAAAATTTCAAGAAAAAAACTGTTAATGTAAAATTTTCATAGAAAAATGTTTCAGCTCAAAATTGTTATAATAATTGTTAAAATCTATAAAAATTATAAATTTTTCGATGTTAAATTTTTAGAAAAATTTTACTGCAACATTTTTTAAAAAAAAATTTCGATGGTGAAAAAAAGATTTTCATTTTAAAATTTTAATTTAAAAATTCAAAATTCAATATAAACGTTTTTTGTAAAAACTTTGAATGTAAAATTTTTATTAAAAATTGTCATTGAAAAATTTTCAATGTAAAATTTTTATAGATTAACTTTTAATGTCAAATTTTTATAAACAAATTTTCATTTCAAAATTTGAATTGAAAATTTTTCTATATAAAATTTGTATAAAAAAAATTTTCAATATATTTTTTTATATAAAAATTTTAAAGGTAAAATTTTTTCAGAAAAATTTTCGATGTAAAATCTTTATAGAAAATAATGTTGATTTAATTGTTTTTTTCATAAATTTTTTATGAAAATTTTTATAAAAAAAATTTTAATATAAAATTTTTACAGAAAAATTTGCTGTGTAAAGTTTTTAGAGAAAAATTTTCAATATAAATTTTTTTTACAAAAATTTTTATAAAAAAAAATTTAAATGTAAATTTTTTACATTAAAGACTTTTATCAAAAATTTTTATCAAAAATTTTCAATGTAGAAGTGTTTTACGAAAATTTTCAAGGCTTAAGTTTTCAATGCAGACTTTTTGTTACATAAATGTTAAAGAAAAAATTTGAGTGTTAAATTTGCGTAGAAAAATTTTTATAAAAAAATTTTCGACGTAAAATTTTTATATAAAAATTTTCGACGTAAAATTTTTATATAAAAATTTTCAATTTAAATTTTTACGATAAAATTTTTACTTAAAAATTTTCAACGAAAACATTTTATTGAAAAATATTCAATGTATGATTTTTATAGAAAAATGTTAAATAAAAAATTTTTATAGATTAATTTTAGATGTAAAATTTTTATAAAAAATTTTTCAATGTAAATTTTTTATATAAAAATTTTCAATGAAAAAGTTTTACAAAAAAAAAAATTCAATGCAAACTTTTTGCTGAAAAATTTTCAATGTAAACTTTTTATTGCAAAATATTCAATGTAAAAATTTTTTTGGAAAAATATTTAATAAAAAATTTAATAAAATGTTTCTATATAAGATTTCTCAAATCGTAAAATTTTGTTTAAAAAATTTTTCATATCAAAAATTTTTCCACAAAAATTTTTTAATACTTGAATTTTTCTGTATAAATTTCATGTTTTGTGGAAATTTCTCTAGGTAGTTTTCTATGTCGTTAAAATTCTTACATTACATTTTTGATATGGTAGATTGTTTTGTGGAAATTTTGATATGTTTTTTGTAAATTTTTTTAAAGAAAATTTTTTATGTCGTAAATTTAGCAAAATAATTTTATTTTCTATAATATTTTCTTTTAAGAGAAAATTTCCGTGTCGTTTATTTTCATTTAAATTGTTCGCATCATAAAAAGTTTATATTTAGAATTTCTTATATCGTAAAATTCTTTGTAGAAAATCTATAACGTAAAGTTTTCTACAGCTAAGTTATCATTAGTTTTATACTGATATCGTGAATTTTTTTCAAAGATAATTTTTATATCGAAAAATTTCTTTAATCATAAGTTAATATGAAATTTCTATTAGAGCTTACACATTTCATTTTAAAATTTTACTTATATTAATTTCTTTTATCGTGAATTTATCTATTCAAAATATGTATGTAATATCGCTTATTATTATATATAAAATTTATAATAATGTATTTAGGACATACAATATTATTAAAATATTCAATTAAAATTTTTTAATATTTAATCACATCTAAATATTTCAAATATTTTTTAATGTACATTAACATTTCATATCCATTTCCTTACAAAATAACTTAAAGTATACAAAATTTGTTAATATTTTAGCAGATGTCTTAAAAGCCATTTAAAATTGTGATGATACTAAGAACTAAGCAAAACCCATGAAAAAATTTAATTAAATCATGGCCAACAAATTATTATTGCCTTTAAAGTGACATTAAGATCTAAAGGACAATCAAAAAGAGACATTATTATTAGACCTCAACTCATAAAATGGGAGGAAAAAAGAAAATGTGAAAACCAACAGCAAGACTTGCTCGATGTCTTGTCTGGCCATCATCAGGCTCCTATCGTCGTCCAAGTGACGTCGTTAAAGTCAAGAGAAAATATGTTAAACGCTGCTTTTTTATATTCGGATATTGAAAGAATCTTTTTTCAGGAAAAAAAAAAAGAAAAAACAAAAAATGTTGGCTGTAGTTGTCGTCATCGTTTGTTGGTGTTTGTGGCAGTATTTGGGGTGTCGTTTTATACTTGTTGGTTGTCTATTGTTTTGTAATGTTGTTGTAATAAAATTGTATATAAACTGACATTTACAACAACGAGAAGAAACAGCAAACACGAGATGAAATGTTTCAAACACAACCAACAAGTACAAGCGCCAACGACAAATAACCAGAATAAAATTCTTTATTTTATGTCTTTTGTCTAGATATTTTGAATGTGCTGGTACAACAATAATAGCAACAACAACAACAACTGCAGCAACAACAACAAGTACAAATTATTATAAATACTGTCTTTATAAATGTAAATACATATAGAGACTATATACTTATCTCCTGTTACATAGAGGGAATATTGTAAATATATAAACAAATATCCTCAGACAAAATAACATAAACAATGAAGCTCGTTGGCCTCTGGTACGTTAAATTTATTTTATAGAAATATAAAAACAAAAAAAAAATTTAAAGTGTGATCACGTTAAATATTCTTAACACTTACAATCTAAAGCGATCCTTAAAGCAACACTCCCACACTTATACTCATAAAAACATTTCTATAGAAAAGTTGACGATCAGAAGATATTTCTATAAAAAAAGTTGGTACGTTAAATTTATTTTATAGAAATATAAAAACAAAAAAAAAATTTAAAGTGTGATCACATTAAATATTCTTAACACTTACAATCTAAAGCGATCCTTAAAGCAACACTCCCACACTTATACTCATAAAAACATTTCTATAGAAAAGTTGACGATCAGAAGATATTTCTATAAAAAAAGTTGACGATATGAAGCCACTTCTATAGAAAAGTTGACGATGGGAAGACCTTTCTATAGAAAAGTTGACATTGGGATGACATTTCTATAAAAAGTTAACGTTAGGAAGACATTTATATAGAAAAAAAGACGATAGGAGGATATTTCTATAGAAAAGTTGACGATAGGAAGACATTTCTATAGAAAAGTTAACGTTAGGAAGACATTTCTATAGAAAAGTTGACGATAGGAGGACACTTCTATAGAAAAGTTGACGACAGGAAGACATTTTTATAGAAAAATTGACGATAGGAAGACATTTCTGTAGAAAAGTTGACGATAGGAGGACACTTCTATAGAAAAGTTGACGATAGGAAGACATTTCTATAGAAAAATTGACGATAGGAAGACATTTCTATAGAAAAGTTGACGATAGGAAGACATTTCTATAGAAAAGTTGACGACAGGAAGACATTTCTATAGAAAAGTTGACGACAGGAAGACATTTCTATAGAAAAGTTGACGACAGGAAGACATTTCTATAGAAAAGTTGACAATAGGTAGACATTTCTATAGAAAAGTTGACGATAGGAAGACATTTCTATAGAAAAGTTGACGATAGTAAGACATTTCTATAGAAAAGTTGACGATAGTAAGACATTTCCATAGAAAAGTTTACGATAGGAAGACATTTCTATAGAAAAGTTGACTATAGGTAGACATTTCTATAGAAAAGTTGACGATAGGAAGACATTTCTATAGAAAAGTTGACGATAGGAAGATCTTTCTTAAAAAATATTGACGATAGGAAGACTTTTCTTAAGAAAAGTTGACGATAGGAAGACTTTTGTTAAGAAAAGTTGACGATAGGAAGACATTTCTATAGAAAAGTTGACGATAGGAAGACGTATCTTAAGAAAAGTTGACGATAGCAAGACTTTTCTTAAGAAAAGTTGACGAGAGGAAGACTTTTCTTAAGAAAAGTTGACGACAGGAAGACTTTTCTTAAGAAAAGTTGACGACAGGAAGACTTTTCTTAAGAAAAGTTGACGACAGGAAGACTTTTCTTATGAAAAGTTGACGATAGGAAGACTTTTCTTAAGAAAAGTTGACGATAGGAAGACTTTTCTTAAGAAAAGTTGACGATAGGAAGACTTTTCATAAGAAAAGTTGACGATGGGAAGACTTTTATTAAGAAAAGTTGACGATAGGAAGACTTTTCTTAAGAAAAGTTGACGATAGGAAGACTTTTCTTAAGAAAAGTTGACGATATGAATACTTTTCTTAAGAAATGTTGACGATAGGAAGACTTTTCTTAAGAAAAGTTGACAATAGGAAAGCTTTTCTTAAGAAAAGTTGACGATATGAAGACTTTTCTTAAAAAAAGTTGACAATATGAAGATTTTTCTTAAGAAAAGTTGACGAAAGCAAGACTTTTCTATAGAAAAGTTCAGGATAGCAAGTTTTTTTCAAGAAAAGTTCACGACAGGAAGACTTTTCTTGAGAAAACTTCACGTAGGGAGACTTTTCTTAAGAAAAGTTGATGATAAGACACACTTTTTTAACAAAAGTTGACGATAGGAAGACTTTTGTTAGGAAAGGTTGATGATAGGAAGACTTTTTTAGAAAATGCTGATGATGGGAAGACTTTTCTTTAGAAAAGTTGATGATAGGAAGACTTTTATTTAGAAAGCTTGACGACAGAGAGACTTTTCTTTAGAAATGCTGACGATAGAAAGACTTTTCTATAGAAAAGGTGATGATAAGAAGACTTTGTTATAGAAAAGTTGACGATATGAAGACGTTTCGTTTAATTTTCGATAGAAATGATTTACTAAAAATGTTATTATCATACAATTTCTACATTTATTTTTCATTAATCGTTTGACATCGCAAAATTCTTTATAGAAAATTTTCTTTTAGTCTTATTTCGTAAAGAACGTTTTTGTGAATAATCCAATGCATTCGTTTACAATCTTATAAATCTTGGGCACACACTGTTCTTTGGAAAACGACAAGAAGAAAATTTTATTGAGGAAAAACCTCAAACAATAATAAACAATGTAAAAGTCATAAAAACCAGATACAGCAAAAGATTTTTTTTCCCCATCACATTTTATAATATTTTAAGACTCTATATAAACAGACACGCATATACAATAGCAGCGTTTTTATATAGCCATACATAGAGATATTGTATAATACTGTAGAACAGTGTAGAGACCTTAAGTACTCGTACCTTATGCTTCAGAATTATGTCTGTGAATTAATGGCTTTTGGTGTTTATGATATTTTTTATATATAAAAGATTATAGTATGTTTTTCTATATATAAAATAATATTGCTGTGAAGATATATACAAAGACACATACCTAAATATATAAAGTCCCCGGCTTTATCCTTCAGGAGTTATACAAGAATTTATTTCTACTATAATTGAAATATATTTTTGGAAAATTAAATAGCAAATGTTTAACAAAACCAAAATTTAAACTGTAATAAATAAACAGCAATTAGAATTTGTAAAAACTTTTGTGTGGGCTATAAATAATTATAATTAGCAACAATTTTTTTTTTGCTTTTGTTTGAGAGATGGTTTAGTTTTATTACTGTTAAAAAGGATTTAATTTTGTGATTTATAAAGGTACAAACTTTTTAGTGGGTGTATAGTTTTAACGTTTTGAAGTTGGTCAAGTCAATTTACACTAAAAGAGAAAAATAAGGGAAATTTTATCATATATATAACAAACTTTGTGGGATTTGTTTTTGAAGGACATTTAAGGACATGGATTTATAAATACATCACAATTTTCCTTTTAATAAATAAAAATCTCAATAAATTTTTTCTTAATATTCTAGCCTAAATTTATTAGGAATTTTCCTTTTCATCTTTATAAAAACAAATTTATGTAAATATTGTTGCACTTTTAACCAAATGATTAGAAAAACTTTATTAGAAAGGAAGGATATGTGTTAAACTCATGCATACACCTGTTGAAGACATTTGTTGAAACTAACACATTTATGATTTTCAAAAGGAAGGAAACAATTTCCTAGAGAAAATTCACTTGTTTTTCTTTCTGTTTAGAAGCATATGTATATTTTTACAAAAATCAAAAAGGATAAAACTTCAGTAGATTAAGGGCGACTCTTTACTTGCCTTCGCTAAAACTACTAAGAATATATTACCAGATAATTTTCCATACCTTCCGAATTTGATTTATATAATTTAGAAAAATGTATGAAATCTTTTTTTGAGTCGATGCAAAAAATATATTATTCAATGTTTAAAGATTAATTCATATAGTCCCCTCAATAAAATAATAGTGTATACGCATGTACATCATTATATTTTATTGAATCGTAAGAATCTACATAACTGATTCTATATGCGGTCAAAGTTTAGTGTAATTCTACTGCCACAAAGTGGACCAAAAGATCAGTTGAAATTTAGGAAGACTTTTCTAAAGAAAAGTTGACTATAGGAAGACTTTTCTTAAAAAAAAGTTGACAATAGGAAGACTCTTCTTAAGAAAAGTTGACGATAGAAAAATTTTTCTAATGAAAAGTTGACGATAGGAAGTCTTTTCTTAAGAAAAATTGATGATAGGTAGACTTCTCTTAAGAAAACAACAGGAACCCTTTTCTTAAGAAAAGTTGACAATAAGAAGACTTTTTTTAAGAAAAGTTGACGATAGAAAGACTTCTCTTAAGAAAAGTTGACGATAGAAAGACTTCTCTTAAGAAAAGTTGACGATAGAAAGACTTCTCTTAAGAAAAGTTGACGATAGGAAGATTTTCTTTAGAAAAGTTGACGATAGAAACCAATTTTATAATAAAAAAAAACATTTTGATAAGTTTTATATTTTTTTTCATATCCACATACATATACTTGGAATTTTTTTTACAACTACCCCCACTGTGAAGTGTAAGGCTTTTATTTCGTTTCCCATTAAGCCATAATTATCATCCTGCTTTACCAAAGCTCAAACTTAGCACTGAGAATTTGATGATGACCAAATTATGTGCAGATCATTTTTTGTAGAACAACTTGCTTTTTACATTTACTTCTTTTACTTGGAAAAATGAAAAACATACCAACATAACAGCAAGAAAAGTTTGCTTGGAAAACCAAATAAAGACTTAAATTTTACTTTTACTTACTGGTCTTTCTCTCCATTCGTTTCTTGTGGTTTACCTTTATTCTATTAGGTACTAGTTTATTTTTCTCTGTGTTTGTATATATTACCTGTATGCAACAGTTCATTTGGTTTATACACATACATATGTTGCGCTTGGCTTGCCAAAAGGCATATGTAAAAATATAAATTTTCTCTAGATAATCATTTACAACAAAGGATTTATTAAATGAAAATTTAAATTTTCACTTGATAGCCTTTTAAGTTAATTTTTTTTTAAATCTGTATTTATAAAAATGTTATTATTCATTCATTTTGTTTTTTTTTTAAGTTATTTTGACACATAGGCTTTTTTCAAGGCTTCGAGATAAATTGGATTTCAATTCATGTTAAGCAAAAAAATACACATCTGCAGTTGTAATGCAATGGCACTCATAACTACAAACATACACATTATTTACAAAACCAAAGAGGTCATTTGAAAACTACTTTTTTAATATAGATCCAAGTTATTACCTGATATCAAAGTTACTTGTCCCCTTACACATGCAGATGAAAAAGAGGAAAATATATAAAATCTTTTCCACAAAAAGATGCAAATAAACAGAACTATAAAATAATCAAAATTTCTTTCTTTTAAAGGGAAATTTTGTGATCATACATCAAATGAAAATAAAGCAAACATTTTTTTTTCATAATAATTGTATTTTTTAAAATGTGTTTATTATTCTAAATAAATTTTATTTTAAAGAAACACAATCAATTTGAAAAAAAGAGGAAAAATTATTGTAAATTTTTTTCTGTTGTTGTACCAAATAAAATTGTATTTCCACTGCGTATGAGTGATAAAATAGTAAATTTCATAAATCATCCGTCCCATTGTTCTGCATCAGTAAAAACTTAATAAAAGTTATTTTGTTTGTAAAAGAAATTTGTTAACAATTTTCATTTTTTTTTAAATATTGCACTCTTTTATATTTATTACTCTGTATTTCTCATACACATTCATTCATTTACTCATTCGTTTCTCTTATCGCTCTGATTTGAGTTTGGGGAATTTTTCATTTGTTTTTCCAGTTCAAAATTACTCGAAACGAAATGAAAATTTATTTTATATTTGTTGATTGTGTACAAGTGTCCTTTCTGTTTTCAACGTTAGAGTTCAATGTATTTTAAAGACTTTGTAAACTTTATTAAGATCAATAATAAATTTATGTTTACAACTTTTGAATTCATATGAATTTTAACGAAATATTTGGGTATTTTTACAAAATAAAAAGAAAATAAAAATTTAATTTAAGTAAATACAATTCTTCATGAAAACGTTTTATTGAATGTTAAAAAATTTACAATTTTTGAAATTTTTTTAAATTCTAAACAAAAATTAAAGTTCATAAACATTTAAAGTTACATATATTTCAATACAAATATTAAAATACTCAAGTACACAAATCGACTCACAATAATTTCCCTGAATTAAATGTTCGTCTATCAGTCTAGACGGCAGCCTCTCTGTTTGTGAAAGTTAACTTGTAATTGAAGTACAGGTTTCTCGCTAATTATGATAGCTAGATCCAAAATAACGAAATTCTGTGATCTCTCATTTTTTGGACCAAAAATTGATCTTTTCGAAATTTTTTTATAAAAATCTTTGAACTCAATTTTCTCGTTAAATATGATAGCTAGAGCAGAAATAAGGAGATTCTGTGATCACTAATTTTTTGGATCAAAAATTTATTATTTTGAATTTTTTTATATAAAATTTAAACTCAATTTTCTCATTAATTATGATAGCTAGAGCAAAAATAATGAAATTCTGTGATCACTCATTTCTGGACCCAAAATTTATTTTTTCTATTTTTTTTATAAAAAACTTTAAACTCAACTTTCTCGGTAATTATGATAGCTAGAGCAAAAGTAATGAAATTCTGTGATCACTAATTTTTTTGGACCAAAAATTTATTTTTTCGAAACTTTTTTATAAAAAGCTTTAAACACAATTTTCTCGTTAATTATGATAGCTAGAGCCAAAATAACGAAATTTTCTGATCACTCATTTTTTGGACCAAAAACAGATTTTTTGGGATTTTTTCATAAAAAACTTTAAACTCAATTTTCTCGTTACTTATGATAGCTAGAGCAAAAATAATGAAATTCTGTGATCACTCATTTTTTGAACAAAAAACTGATTTTTTCGAAATCTTTCTATAAAAATCTATAAATTTAATTTAATCGTTAATTAAAAAACTTTAAACTCAATTTTCTCGTTACTTATGATAGCTAGAGCAAAAAAAAAAAGAAATTCTGTGATCACTAATTTTTTGAACCAAAAACTGATTTTTTGAGATTTTTTTATAAAAAACTTTAAACTTAATTTCCTCGATAATTATGATAGCTTGAGCAAAAATAATGAAATTCTGTGATCACTCATTTTTTGGACCAAAAATTTATTTTTTCGAATTTTTTTTTAAATAAAATTTTAAACTCAATTTTCTCGTTAATTGTGATAGCTAGAGCAAAAATAATGAAATTTTGTAATTACTCATTTTTTTGGACCAAAAATTGAGTTTTTTGAATTTAAAAAAAAAAAACTTTTATCTGAAATTTCTTGTCAATTATGATAGCTAGAGCAATAATAAGGAAATTCTGTGATCACTGATTTTTTGGACCAAAATTTGATTTTTTTGAAATGTTTTTATAAAAAACTTTAAACTCAATTTTCTCGTTAATTATGATAGCTAGAGCAAAAATAAGGAAATTCTGTGATCACTCATTTTTTGGACCAGAAACTATTTTTTTTAATTTTTTTTATAAAAAAACTTTAAACTTAATTTTCTCGTATATTATGGTTTTGATTTTTTTGAAATTATTTTATAAAAAACTTTAAACTCAATTTTCTCGTTACTTATGATAGCTAGAGCAAAAATAATGTAATTCTCTGATCACTCATTTTTTGGACCAAAAATTTATTATTTTTTTTTAATTTTTATAAAAAACTTTTAACTCAGTTTTCTCGTTAGTTATGATAGCTAAAGAAAAAATAATGAAATTCTGTGATTACTCAATTTTTTTTGACCAAAAATTGATTTTTTCGAAATTTTTTATAATAAACTTTAAACTTGATTTTCTCGTTAATTATGATATCTAGAGGAAAATATAAAAATTCTGTGATCACTCAATTTTTATACCAAAAATTTGTTTTTTTTTAATTTTTTTATAAAAAACTTTAAACATGATTTTCTCGTTAATTATGACAGCTAGAGCCAAAACAACGAAGTTCTGATTTTCACTGCGAACTTTTTCTTTCTGGCTTTCCTAGCAACTTTCTCATCGCTAAATCTAAGTTCAATTTCAAAAACTAACTAAAATGAGCCCATATTAAAAACTTTAATTTAAAACAAAGTCTCAATATTTTTTTCTATGAAATAAAATACCTCCAGAATCAAGTTGAGTAATTAAGTGGAGCATTGACTCTTGGCCTTTTTTTTTGAGACATTCGCTTGCAACTAAGAACGTAGTAAAAAAAAACAGGGTTTAAATTTCAAAACTTTTTAAATTAAAATAAATAAAAACAAAATGAAACGAAATGAAATGAAAGAAAAACATTTTCAAATATTTATTTTTGTAGGAAGAAGTAGCATATAAATTTACAAAGTACAAGATTCGAGTCGTGAAATTGTTTAGTTCTGATTCAGAGTCGGAGTCGGTGACTGTTTTTGTATAAGAACAAATGAAGGAATGAACGACATAAATAAATTTGAACATAAAGTATCTGGAGTTTAGTATTATACTACCAAGTTTTGATGTTGTTGTTGTTTTTGTTCATGTTAAGGATAACGATGACGAGGATGATCTTTTTTCTATGTGAAAAGCAAACAAAAAAAAAAAACACAAGGAAAAACATAAAAGAAAACATTAAACGTACTTCATTCGTTCGTATCTCTTAGTTTTAATTCAAAAACTTTATTTATATGAAAAGTTTTCTTCGTTTTTGTTATTTTCTTTCTTTTACAGTATTCGAGCTTTTGTTTTTGTAGTTTTTGATGTTTTTTTTCATACATATTTTTGCTCTATAATGGATGGATTTCAGTGATAAATTCTTGTTGTCTACCAGTGAATGTTTTTGTCATTAAATATTTAATTTTTATTTAATTTACTCAGACAGAGTTATCGATGAGTTAATTTTATTTAAATATATTTAACTTTTTTTCCCTCTTAAATGCTAAAAATTAAAATTCATTGAGATTTTTAATTTTTTTTATCAAAAATTATTCCAAAAACCACAATTTGTAAATTGTTAATATTTTCTAATATGAAAATAGTTTTAACCTCATAAATTTATAAAACACACGTGTTTTTGCGGTACAATTATGTCTATTTTTTTCATAATTCTTTAAAACCACTTGACTAGTTAGATAATGCCTGCGGTTTTCTAAAATACAATATTTTGACATTTTCACTGAAGGCTGGCAGCAGGTAAATAAATTTGGACAGCAATAAAGTTCTTTTTTTGGAAAAACTTAATTAAATGAATTTTAACTAAATTGTTTTATTTTAATTTTCATTACAGTTTATGAATGTCGGCTGTGGGCTAATGTGAGTATGTAATTTTCATTTGGTTAAATAAAATTATTTCATTAGTTTTTGATATCATTTGTAAAGTATAAATTAAATAATAATAAAGAATTTGAATTTAGTTATTAAAACTCAAGTTAAAGCCTTTATGTTATTTAACAAAATATTCGGTAAGAAGTCAGCCTATAAGCAATTTGAATAATATAAAAATATAAATTTTTTTTCTTTGAAAAATTTCCTATAAAAATAAGAAATTTTTGAAAAATTTCCTATAAAAATAAGAAATTTTTGGAAAATTTCCCATAAAATTAAGAAATTTTTGAAAAATTTCCTATAAGAATAAGAAATTTTTGAAAAATTTCCTATAAAAATAAGAAATTTTTGGAAAATTTCTTAAAAAACTAAGAAATTTTTGAAAAATTTCCTATAAAAATAAGAAACTTTTGAAGAATTTCCTATAAAAATAAGAAATTTTTGAAGAATTTCCTATAAAAATAAAAAATTTTTGAAAAATTTCCTATAAAAATAAGAAATTTTTGAAAAATTTACTATAAAAATTAGAAATTTTTGAAAAATTTCGTATCAAAATTAAAAATTTTTGAAAATTTTTTTGAAAAAATTTGCTATAAAAATAAAAAATTTTGAAAAATTTAATATGAAACTGGGAAATTTTTGAAAAATTTTCTATAAAAGTAAGAAATTTTTTAAAAATCTCCTATATAAATAAGAAATTTTAAAAAAATTTCCTATAAAAATAGCAAATTTTTGAAGAATTTTCTATGAAACTAAACAATGTCTAAAAAATTTCGTATAAAACTAAGAAATTAAAAAAAAATGCTTTAAAAATAAGAAATTAAAAACAAAATCATATAAAAATACGAAATTTTTAAAGAATTTCCATAAAAATAAGAAATTTTTGTAAATTTTCCTATAAAAATGAGAAATTTTTGAAAATTTAACTATAAAATTAAGAATATTTTTAAAAAATTTGCAATAAAAATAAGAAATTTTTGAAAAAAATTTTATAAAAATAAAAAATTTTTGCAAAAAAAAATTTTTTGTAAAATTTCTTATAAATTTTTTAAAATTTCCTATAAAAATACTAAATTTTTTAAAAATTTCCTATAAAAATAATAAATTTTTGAAAAATATCCTACAAAAGTAAGAAATTTTTGAAAAATTTAATATAAAATTAAGAAATTTTTGAAAAATTTCCAATAAAAAAAAAAATTTTTTTGAAAAATTTCCTATACCAATAAGAAATTTTTAAAAATTTCCTATAAAAATAAGAAAATTTTGAAAAATTAAAAATAAAATAAGAAATTTTTGAAAAATTTCCTACCAAAGTAAGATATTTTTAAAAATTTCCTATAAAAATAAGAAATTTTTGAAAAATTTCCTATAAAAATACAAAATTTGTGAAAATTTGGCAATAAAAATAAGAAATTTTTGAAATATTTCCTATAAAACTAAGAAATTTTTTAAAAATTTCCTCTAAAACTAAGAAATTTTTGAAAAATTTCCTTTAAACATAGAAAATTTTTGAAAAAATTTGCTATAAAAATAAAAAAATGTTGAAAAATGTAATATAAAAGTAGGACATTTTTGAAAAATTTCGTATAAAAATAATAAATTTTTGAAAAATTTCCTTAAAAATAAGAAATTTTTGAAAAATTTTCTTTGAAGATTAGAAATTTTTGAAAAATTTCCTATAAAAATAAGAAATTTTTGAAAAATTTCCTATAAAAATAAGAAATTTTTGAAAAATTTCCTATGAAAATAAGAAATTTTTGAAAAATTTCCTATAAAAATAAGAAATTTTTGAAAATTTTCTATAAAAAAAAGAAATTTTTGAAAAACTTTCTTAGAAATAATAAACTTTTAAATTTTTTATTTTTTTAAATAAAATTTTTGAAAATTTTCCTATAGAAATTCGAAAATTTTACTGTAGAATTAAATTTTTTTTTTTTAAATTTTCCATAAAAATAAGAATTTCCTTTAATAGTAAGAAAATAAGTATTTTTCAAAAATTTCTTACTTTGATAAAAAAATTTTCGAAACTTTTTCTTTTTAAAGGAATTTTACAATTTTTGTAAACAAAATTTTTTAGGAAATTTTTTAAAAATTTCCTGTTTTTATAGAAAATTTTTTGAAAAATTTTTTATTTTTGTAATAAATATTTCAAAAATTTTTTGTTTTCACTGAAAATTTTTCAAAAATCTTTTTTGTTTACAGAAAATTTTTCAAAATTTCTTATTTTTATAGGAAACCTTTCAAAAGGTTTTTTTTTGTAGCAAATTTTTCAAAAATTTCTTATTTTTATAGGAAATTTTTCAATAATTTCTTATTGTTAATGGATTTTTTTCAAAAATTTTTTATTTTTTTAAGAAATGTTTCTAAAATTTCTTATCTTTAAAGGAAATTTTTCTAAAATTTCATATTTGTATAGGGAATTTTACAAAAATGTCTTATTTTGATAGGAAATTTTTCAAAAAATTCTTATTTTTTAGGAAATTTTCAAAAAGTTCTTATTTTTATAAGAAATTTTTAAAAAAGTTCTTTTTTTTGTAGCAAATTTTTCAAAAATTTCTTATTTGTATAGGAATTTATTCAAAAATTTCTAGTTTTTATAAGAAATTTTTCAAAAAATTCTTATTTTTATAGGAAATTTTTCAAAAAATTTCAAAAGTTTCTTATTTTTATAGGGTTTTTTTTAATAACTTATTTTTATAGGTAATTTTTCAGAAATGATATTTCATTATTTTTACAGGAAATTTTTAAAAATTTTTTTATATTTATGGGAGATTTTAAAAAATTTCTGATTTTTATAGAATATTGTTCAAAAATATCTTATTTTTGTAGGAAATTTTTAATTTTTCGTACAATACGAGACACCTGTGTCTCATAGGCTTAAACTATGGTACACATTTTTTGCCACAACCACAAATCAAATCTGTTACTTTGAGCGTAACACAAAATGTAGATGAACTACTACAAAAAATATCAAATTTATTTATGACTTAATCTCCATATTTAAAAATTTATATCATATTTATTTAACAAACTCACAAATGTTAACTTTTCAAACTTTTTAATTAAGTATTTTAAAGTCCATTGTTAGATGAAAAATTATTCATCCCTTAAATTTTCATAATTTTTAACATACTCGTACAATCATTATATTTCCTTCCAGGAAAGGACCTTTTTCTCAAAAATTCCTCTATGAGATTTTATGAAGAGTTTTTGTTTATATAAAGCCGAGATTTTTTTATTTTTTTTTGTTATTCTAGTTATTTTTGCATCAATTAATAAATTAATTTCTAAAGTTTTTTCGGGCATGAAAAATTGTAATATAATTTTTTGTTATGAGTATAATTTTGAAATGTTTATATGAATCTTAACAACAATAGAGTTTATATTTTGATAATTATTTTGTTTGGGACTCAAAGTCCTGCTTATAGTATTTTTTTTTAATAATGATTATGAAAAAAGGAACTTTGGAATGTGGGAAAATTTAATGATTCGTTCATGTGTTGGGAAAAAATATTATAATCTTTAAACAAAAAATGTCAAGTTCGTCAGATTTACTTAAGGGGAAATGGGTGAAGGCTTATGAACAATCTAATAGTTTTTTTACACTAAAAGAAAATATTGTAAAAATTTTGAGCAAGTAAATAGAAGAATTTAGTTCCTTCCAAGGGGTAAAAAATATTATATTAATTTTTGTTTAATAACTATTATTCAAAAAAAAAAAAAACTAAAACTCGGCAATACTTCATTCCCCCTAATTTGGTAACCCCATTTCAAACTTTGGAAATGAGAACAAATCTTTAGCACGTTGTTACAAAAACGCAAAAAGGTATAATTTATATTTTGCTAAAACTTTTGCTAAGCCCCTAGAGGTTGTTAAATGTTTAAACTAAAACTTCAATATCTATTTATTACAGCCTAAGCTAGAGGTGAGCACTCAAAAATTTATTGTTTTCATTCCCGTCTACTCACTGCAAAAGTAAAAAAGTGAAATATGTTAAAAATGTTTTTAATAAATTTTAATGCAACCCTTCAAAAATTACAATAAAACAAATAAAATAACAAAAGCAGCATTAACTATAACAACAGACGTCGTATATGCGAATAATAAATATACCCAATATTCTCGTAAATCACAAATGTATGCGATTTTCACATACATAGACATACACAGATAGGCAGACAGACAAACACATAATTTTATTTAAAGTAGCAAAAAGGTAAATAAACAATGGCAAGAAATTATATAACAGGATGTTTTGATTTCAAAAGTAAACTAAAGGATTTCCCAAAAAAGAAACAAATAAAAAGTGTAGCATAAAATAAGGCAAATAAATAAAGGGAGAACAATTTTGGCTTAAACGATAATTCTTAAAGCAAAAAAAAATTAGTGTGTTTCAAAATGAGTCTTGGTCTATCTCTTAGTCTATGTCTTGGTCTATGTCTTAGTCTATGTCTTAGTCTATGTCTTAGTCTATGTCTTAGTCTATGTCTTAGTCTATGTCTTAGTCTATGTCTTAGTCTATGTCTTAGTCTATGTCTTAGTCTATGTCTTAGTCTATATCTTAGTCTATGTCTTAGTCTATGTCTTAGTCTATGTCTTAGTCTATATCTTAGTCTATGTCTTAGTCTATGTCTTAGTCTATGTCTTAGTCTATGTCTTAGTCTATGTCTTAGTCTATGTCTTAGTCTATGTCTTAGTCTATGTCTTAGTCTATGTCTTAGTCTATGTCTTAGTCTATGTCTTAGTCTATGTCTTAGTCTATGTCTTAGTCTATGTCTTAGTCTATGTCTTAGTCTATGTCTTAGTCTATGTCTTAGTCTATGTCTTAGTCTATGTCTTAGTCTATGTCTTAGTCTATGTCCTAGTCTATGTCTTAGTCTATGTCTTAGTATATATCTTAGTCTATGTCTTAGTCTATGTCTTAGTCTATGTCTTAGTCTGTGTCTTAGTCTATGTCTTAGTCTATGTCTTAGTCTATGTCTTAGTCTATGTCTTAGTCTATGTCTTAGTCTATGTCTTAGTCTATGTCTTAGTCTATGTCTTAGTCTATGTCTTAGTCTGTGTCTTAGTCTATGTCTTAGTCTATGTCTTAGTCTATGTCTTAGTCTATGTCTTAGTCTATGTCTTAGTCTATATATTAGTCTATGTCTTAGTCTATGTCTTAGTCTATGTCTTAGTCTATGTCTTAGTCTATATCTTATTCTATGTCTCAGTCTATGTCTTAGTCTATGTCTTAGTCTATGTCTTATTCTATGTCTTAGTCTATGTCTTAGTCTATGTCTTAGTCTATGTCTTAGTCTATGTCTTAGTCTATATCTTAGTCTATGTCTTAGTCTATGTCTTAGTCTATGTCTTAGTCTATGTCTTAGTCTATGTCTTAGTCTATGTCTTAGTCTATGTCTTAGTCTATGTCTTATTCTATGTCTTAGTCTATGTCTTAGTCTATGTCTTAGTCTATATCTTAGTCTATGTCTTAGTCTATGTCTTAGTCTATGTCTTAGTCTATATCTTAGTCTATGTCTTAGTCTATGTCTTAGTCTATGTCTTAGTCTATGTCTTAGTCTATGTCTTAGTCTATGTCTTAGTCTATGTCTTAGTCTATGTCTTAGTCTATGTCTTAGTCTATGTCTTAGTCTATGTCTTAGTCTATGTCTTAGTCTATGTCTTAGTCTATGTCTTAGTCTATGTCTTAGTCTATGTCTTAGTCAATGTCTTAGTCTATGTCTTAGTCTATGTCTTAGTCTATGTCTTAGTCTATGTCTTAGTCTATGTCTTAGTCTATGTCTTAGTCTATGTCTTAGTCTATGTCTTAGTCTATGTCTTAGTCTATGTCTTAGTCTATGTCTTAGTTTATGTCTTAGTCTATGTCTTAGTCTATGTCTTAGTCTATGTCTTAGTCTATATCTTAGTCTATTTCTTAGTCTATGTCTTAGTCTATGTCTTAGTCTATGTCTTAGTCTATGTCTTAATCTATGTCTATATCTTAGTCTATGTCTTAGTTTATGTCTTAGTCTATGTCTTAGTCTATGTCTTAGTCTATGTCTTAGTCTATGTCTTAGTCTATGTCTTAGTCTATGTCTTGGTCTATGTCCTAGTCTATGTCTTAGTCTACGCGTTAGTCTTTGTGTAAGTCTGTGTCCTTGTCAATATTGGGAAAATTCGGAGGAATTAGTATTATGGAGATCGACTGTAGTGACTCTTCCGTTAGTTAGAAGGAGTTTTCGATGAACATCAAGACTTATTCCACTGGAAGATCTTTAGGACCAACGTTTCATCAAATCCCTCATAGATTCTTAATCTTCGAGACCCTTAATTGAAATGCCAAACTCGGTGAAAGGTGTTAAATCACTAAGCCTTGTTTGAGACTGAGTCTTCTATCCACTGTTGCCCAGAGATTTATAGAGGTATTGGTATGTAAGAGTGTTAGTATTAGCTATTTGTTGGCATAGCCGGACAGTGCTGTATAATCCTTTAATGATTTAGCTGAAATTGTTTGAATTTTGAAAATGCATCGATTTTTAAAATTAGCAAAATTTGTGATTAAATAAAATAAGAAAATGAATATCGCAGACAATTTTTCACTTTTAGTCTATATTTAAATTATTTAGTATTTGAATTTATGTCTCTATGTAAGTAAGTTTGAATTTATCACATATGCATGTGTTGGTTGACTTTCGTTTAGTTCCTTCGTTGTCGATGTCATCATCTCCAACTTTTTCCATTCAGCTTTAGCTTCGTTTGCCAAAACTCTAAATTGTTTAATAAAACACATCTGCTTTACTCCAAAGGTTTATTATATATGAGCCACAAAGGAATTTATTGACAACAACGTTTTGTTAGCCGTGTTAGAGTTTTGCCTTTACTTCCTTTAAAAAGGGTTCTGTGTTTTGCTTTGACTTAAGTTTTAGAATTTATGCGCCAAGTACACAGATACATCCATACATCCGTGTTTTATTTACAAAGCAGCAAATTTGTTTTACAGCAAAAGTTTACAAATTTAGTTATTATATAGAATTTTGAAGTAAAAGTGTTTATAATGAGGTTGGAGGTGGACAAAGAGGTTATGTTGAGAGGAAGGAGAACTACAATGATGTTGAATTCAAGAGGAAAACCACTTTACTAGCGAATATAATTTAAACAACAAACTCTAGTACGTGGTGGAGAAGGCTGGAGTTTATGTATAGGAGGTTATCGTAAATATATCTTCACATTATAGTTTTAGTTTGGCTTTAATTTAAACTCATACACATGAGGAAAATAAACTAGTTATAAAATATGATTTTTCTATAGAAAATTTATAATTTTTCTATGAAAATTTTTTTAAGTAAAAATTTGTATATTTTTCTATAGATAATCTTTGATATAAAAATTTAATTTAATATAAACATTTTTTATATGAAAATTTTTCCATAGAAAATTTTTGATATGAAAATTTGTATATACAAATTTTTGATATAAATGTATTTTATAGAAAATTTTTCTAAAGAAAATTTTATTATGAAATTTTTTGATTTGAAATTGTTTCTATCGAAAATTTTTGATATGAAATTTCTTCTACACAAAATTTTTGATATGAAAATTTTTCTACAGAAAATTTTTGATATAAAATTATTTTTGTAGAAAATTTTTGAAATTTTGTAGAAAAAATGTTTGAAATGAAAATTTTCTATAGAAAATTTTAATATGAAAATTAATGATTTTTCTATAGAAAGTTTTTGAAGTAAAAATCTTTATATTTTTCTATAGAAAATTTTCGCTATAAAGATTTTTATATAGAAAATATTTAATATAACAATTTTTTATATAGAAAATTTTTGATATAAATTTTTTTATAAAAATTTTTTCTATAGAAAATTTTAATATGAAATTATTTCTATCGAAAAGTTTTAATATGAAATTTCTTCTACAAAAAATTCTTGATATGAAAATTTTTTTATAGAAAATTTTTAATATGAAATTATTTTTATTGAAAATTTTTGGAAATTAAATTATTTTTATAGAAAATTTTTGAAATTAAAAAATTTTTCTATAGAAAATATTTCAAATTTAATTTTTTCTATAGAAAATTTTCGATATAAATTTATTTCGATTAAAAATTTTTGATATGAAAATTTTAAAATACAAAATTTTTGATGTGGAAGTAGTTATTTCTTAAAAAATTTTTTGACATAAAAATTTTTCTATAGAAAATTCTTCATATTAAAATTTTTCTATAATAAAGTTTTTTATAAAATATTTCGGATATAAACATTTTTTCATATCTAAATTTTTCTTTAGAAAATTTTTGACATAAAAATTTTTCTTTAGAAAAATTTTCGTATTAAATTTTTTTATAGAAAAATTTTGATATGAAGAGTTTTGATACAAAAAT
>OW121742.1:32727033-32762033 GCA_933228675.1 Stomorhina lunata | reverse complement strand
ACTACACCACTAAAATATTTTCAATCTGTGTTTTTTTCTCCTTTGTCCTTATTGTTGTTTGTTTTTTGCAAATGTAAAATAAGAATACCAATAAATCAAAGGCATTTTTGTTAGACCAAAAACTGGCAGAAAAAGAAGAAATATGGAAAAAGTAAAAATCTCTGCATTTCCTCACATACCAGAAATAAAAAATAGAACTCACACATCTATTCACAGAATTTCGTTTAAACTTATTTTTTTTTTGCCGGAATGTTTTTAGTAGTTTTCTTTCTTACTTTGTCAGAGTTCAAGTCATAAGTGTAAACGTGGCCAGCGGATGGGAAGGACGGAAGCTGGAGTATGGAGTTTGTGAATTGAAATGTCTAAATATGAAACATATTCTAAGGTCATAATATTCTTGTTATTTATTTGTTTTGTGTTCTATTTATGTAGTGCTCTCTCTCTATATTTTCCTTTTCGCTTTTGGTTAAGGCTTTGTAGCTTTTGAAAACTAAAGTTTGTTAATGTTGACCTTTAGCAACTAGACCAAAACGAAAGCTAAGGCAAATACAAATAAACATGCAAAAACATGTAAGAAAGTACCATAATCGGTCAAATATGAATAAATGATACACTACACCATTTTCAAATTTTCAACTTAAAGCCGAAAAACAAGAGTCTTAAAAATTTCCCTAAAACTATAAAAATTAAAAAAAAAATCCTATAAAAATAAGTTGTTTGTTAAAAAACTTTGATATAAAAATAAGTAATTTTTAAAAAATTTCCTATAAAATAAAATTTTTTTAAAAAATTTCTTATAAAAATAAGAAGTAGTAGAAAAATTTTCCATAAAAACTATGAAAATAAAAAAAAAAATAAAAAAATTCATATAAAAAAAAAAATAATTTTTGAAAAATTTTCTATAAAAATTAGAAATTAGTGAAAAATTTGCTATAAAAAACATTATTTTTTTTTTAATTTTCTATACAAACCAGAAATTTGTATAAATTTACTATAAAAAAGAAATTATTAATTTTTCAAAAATTTTCTATTTTTATAGGAATTTTTTCAAAAATTTCCTATTTTTAAAGGAAAATTTTCAAAAATTTCCTTTTTATAGGAAATTTTTCAAAAATTTCTTAGTTTTATAGGAATTTTTTCAAAAATTTCCTATTTTGATAGGAAAATTTTGAAAAATTTTTCTATAAAAATAAAAAATTTTGGAAAAATTTCCTATAAAAATTAATTAATTTTATAGGAATTTTTTCAAAAATTTCCTATTTTGATAGGAAAATTTTGAAAAATTTTCAATAAAAATAGGAAATTTTTGAAAAATTTCTTATAAAAATAGGAAATTTTGGAAAAATTTCCTATAAAAATAGGAAAATTTTGAAAATCTTCGTATAAAAATAGGAAAATTTTCTATAGAAATTAAAATTTTTTTAAAATGTCCTAAAAAAATGTGAAATATTTGAAAAATTTCCTGTAAAAATTAAAAATTTTTGAAAAATTTCTTATAAAAATAGAAAATTTTTGTAAAATTTCCTTTAGAAATAGAAAATATTTAAAAAATTTCCTATAAAAATAGTAACTTTTCGAAAAATATCCTATAAAAATAGAAAATTTTCGAAAAATATCCTATAAAAATAGAAAATTTTTGAAAAATTTCCTATAAAAAGTAGAAAATTAAAAAAAAATTCCTGTAAAACTAGGAAATTTTGGGAAAGATTTCTTATAAAAATAGAAAATTTTTGAAAAATTTCCTTTAGAAATAGAAAATTTTTCCTATAGAAATATAAACTTTAAATATCAAATAAAAATAGAAAATTTTTGGAAAAAATTTCCTGTAAAACTAGGATATTTTTGAAAAATTTCTTATAAAAATATAAAATTTTTGAAAAATTTCCTATAAAAATAAAAAAATTTTGAAAAATTTCCTATAAAAATAAAAAGTTTTTTGAAAAATTTCTTATAAAAATTAAAAATTTTTGAAAAATTTCTTATAAAAATTAAAAATTTTTGAAAAATTTCTTATAAAAATAGAAAATTTCTTATAAAAATAGAAAATGTTTTGAAAAATTTCCTATAAAAAAATTAATTTTTAAAAATAATAAACTGTTGAAAAATTTTTTTATAAAAAAATGAAGTTTAAAAGAAATGCATATAAGGATAAGAAATTTTTGAAAATTTTCCCATAAAAATATGACATTTTTAAAAAATGTCCTATAAAAATAATAAAAATTCCCTAGAAAAATGTGAAGTATTTGAAGAATTTTTATAAAAATATGAAGTTTTTGAAAAATTTCCTAAGAAATAATAAATTTTTGAAAAACCTCCTATAAAATAAGAAATTTTTTAAAAATTTCTTATAAAAATAAAAATGTTCTGAAAAAGTTCCTATAAAAATAAGAATTTTTTTAAAAATTGTCTACAAAAAAATAATTTTTTAAAAAATTATTTTGGAAAATTTTTTTATAAAATAAGATTATTTTAAAAAATTTAAAAATTTTCTATACAAAAAGAAATTTTTTAAAAAGCTGCTTTAAAAATAAGAAATTTTTGAAAAAAATCTTATAAAATTAAGAAATTTAGAAAAAAATTCTATAAAAATAAGAAATTTTACAAAAATTTAGTGTAAAATAAGAAAAAATTTCTATAACAATAAAAAAATTTTAAAAAATTAAAAAAAAAAAAAAATTTTTAATATCCTAAGAAATAAGAAATTTTTGAAAAATTTTTGGTAAAAGTTTAAAAATCAAATATTTCTGCAAAAGGATTAAAATCAGGAGAAGGATCTTTATTTAGAATCACAACAAATTTTGATTAAAAATATAAATGGTCGAAGATATCTTAAAAAGACGTCGGAAAATTTATAATTCTCATAGCGATTTTCATACAATATTTTTAATTCGAATGTAAGTTTTGAGTAAAATTTAAATTTTTTTAGTAGAAAATCATGATAAATCAAAATCAAAGGTGGAGAACTTTAAAACCAACTGAACTGAAAAAAGAATCAAAACAAACATTTTTGTAATGATTTATTCTTTCCTTTAAAATACATAAATCATACTTTTATTTAAAAAATTATTTATTTTTAGATATTTCGTCAAAATTCAAGCTACTTTCGGTAAAATATTTGCGGTATACATATATTTTTTGATAAACTTTCAAAGTAAATAGAATAAAATAAAAAAACTTTATTCTGAATGTTAGTTTTGCCTCTGAGCTTAAATATAACAGAAAACAAATTTATTTATTTTAAGTGTTGCCATTGGTTATTTGAGGAGGATGCTTTAGAATTTAAATTTATTATGGCTAAAAAAAACGTTTTAACATTTTCTTAAATGGTTTTGCTAGTTCTGTTATATTTTAATTTGTTTTTTTTTATGTATTAAATTGTCCTCAATGGTAACATTGTATACATTTAAGCATGTCCTTTGTGTGCGTGTATGTGTACATGTGTTGGTAATATGTTTTTGTATACAATTTTTAAACATAAATAAATCAAAGACAGGTTTACTGATTAAACTGCTTTTAACCGCATTTTCTCTCTGTTATAAACCAAAAAATAGTTGTAAATTTTTTCCCCTTTAAATTTTCAACACAAACCCACACACAAAAAATATGAACATGTGTTTGTCAATGTTAGGAAGCGACTTTCAATATTATTTTTTATTTAAAAAAAAACTTCACATTTAAAATGATTTATATATTTGTTTAGTTTTTAATAGGAAATAAAATAGAATTTATGTTTATTCTATGATGGCAGTAGCTAAACAACAAAAAAATGCAATAAAATATTTTATTTTAAAAAGCAAAGCAGCTTCAAAAGGATTTATTTTCTAAATAAAATAAATAGAAGTACAAATAAATAAAAAGTATTGTAGTCTATTAGGGCGGAACAGGTACCCTACACGATACAGGTTTAAATATATACCTTTTTTGTGTATACCATGAAATGAAAAAGTGTCAGTCTTTCAAAATGTAGATGGGGCCAAGTGTCAGAATGTTTAACATTTTTTAAACTTCATTTTTAAAACTAGTGTAAAGTTACATCACTTAAGAAGCTATAACTCGCAAACTAATAGTCCGACAGCGAACTATGATATTTCTGCTGCAAAAAACACATTTTTTACCACTGCTTTTGAAAAATCTAATGATGTAGTTCTTTAAAATAGAGTCTAGATACTAAGGATCAATAATTGTTTTAAAGTCCCAAAACGAAAAGCGATGAAATTTTTCATCAAACTCAGTAGCTCATTTATCGAAATGCTTTAATCTTGATTATTTATCAAACTAAGTAGCTCATGCTTCGAATAAAGTCTCACTGCTTTAATCTTGATGACAACTTAATAAAGGCACAGACATTTTGTTTAAGTCTGCAGAAGAAAACAACTTATTCTCGTATATTTTTAAGGAGATATCAGGAAATCAAAAAAGCTCTACAAAATTCATTATTTTCGTTTTTCTTTGGACAACAACTAAGTTGGATCGGTTTTGCTCGGTGCTCCCACTATAACCATGTGAAAAGTGTGAAAGGGACTCTTCTTTAGATTGAGCTAAAAAAATTCACCGAAATTTATCGATCGTAGAACAAAGTTAAAGTTTTTTTGAAATAAGTCATGAAAATTGTTATGGATAATTAAAGCAAAAAGTGTTGCAGTCGTTTAGGCGTAACCAAATTGAGTGCCGTAAGAGTCGACGGACTTTAACCAAAATTATTAAAGCTCTTTTTTTGGGTCAACCAAAAAATGTGCGTGGTTCTTCTAAAAATATGAAATTTTAAAAGTTTCCTTTAGAAATAATTAATTTTTCAAAATTTCCTATAAAAATAAAAAACTTTTAAAATTTTCTATAAAAATAAGGAATTTTTAAAAGTTTCTATAAAAATAAGAAATTCTCAAAATTTCCCATAAAAAAGAAATTATCAAAACGTTTATTAAATACATGAAATTTTTCAAAATTCTTATAAAAATATAAGAAATTTAAAAAAATGGGTCAACCAAAAAATGTACGTGATTCTTCTAAAAATATGAAATTTTAAAAATTTCCTTTAGAAATAATTAATTTTTCGAAATTTTCTATTAAAAAAAAAAAAACTTTTAAAATTTTCTATAAAAATAAGAAATTTTTAAAAAATCCTATAAAAATAAGAAATTCTCAAAATTTCCTCTAAAAAAGAATTTATCAAAACGTTTATTAAATACATGAGATTTTTCCAAATTCTTATAAAAATATAAGAAATTTTAAAATTTTTTATAAAAATAAAAAGTTTTCAAAATTTCATATAAAAAAATAAGAAATTATCAAAGTTTCTTCTACAAAAAATGAGAAGTTTTCAAAAAAGTCTTATAAAAAAATGAAAAATTTTCTAAGTTTCTTATCAAATAACAACTTTTTAAAATAACTTATAAAAAAACATAAAAATTTAAAAATTGCTTATACCAAAATAAGGATTTTTTCGAAAACTCTTATGGAAAAATAAGAAATTTTTAAAAATTCTTATAAAAAAATAAGAAATTTTCAAAATTTCTTATAAAAAAATAAGAAATTTTCAAAATCTCTTATAAAAAGCTAAGAAATTTTTAAAATTTCTTATAAAAAATAAGAAATTTTTAAAATTTCTTATAAAAAAATAAGAAATTTTCAAAATTTCTTATAAAAAAATAAGAAATTTTCAAAATTTCTTATAAAAATATAAGAAATTTTCAAAAATTCCTCAAAAAAAAAATTCTTAAAAAAAAGAAATTTTTAAAGTTTCTGAAAAAATGAAATTTTTTAAGTTTCTTGTAAAAAAGTAAGAAATTTTCAAAAATTCTTATAAAAAATAAGAAATTTTCATAATTTCGTACAAAAAATAAGAAATTTTTAAAATTTCTTATAAAAAATATGAAGTTTTTAAAAATTTTAAAAATTTCTTATAAAAAATAAGAAATTTTTAAAATTTCTTAAAAAAAAAAATAAGAAAGTTTCAAAATTTCTTAAAAAAAGATAAGAAATTTTCAAAAATTCCTCAAAAAAAGAAGAAATTTTTAAACTTTCTTATAAAAAAATAAGAAATTTTTAAAATTTCTGAAAAAAAAGAAATTTTTAAAGTTTCTTAAAAAAAAATAAATTTTCAAAGTTTCTGTTAACAAAGTAAGAAATTTTCAAAAATTCTTATAAAAAATAAGAAAATTTCATAATTTCGTACAAAAAATAAGAAATTTTCAAAATTTCTTATAAAAAAATATGAAGTTTTTAAAAATTTTCTTATAAAAAAAAGCAATTTTTTATAATTTTCTTCTAAAAAATAAGAAATTTTAAAAAATTTCTTATAAAAACATAAAAATTGTGAATTTTGAAAGGACCAACCAATATTAGTAGACCTTTGTTTTTAATTAATAATTGACGAGAGTTGAATTTCACCAGAATTAGAATTTTTTTCATTCTTCTAATCTATATATAAGAATTGCGAATTGTCCATCAAAAAGAAAAAATAGTTGAAACATGGGGGTCCAAGAAATGTACCCCAAGGGGTGGTCTAATTTTAACCAAAATTAATAGTGTTTTTTTATGAATTAATTAATAGACTTATGTTGAATTTCATAAAATTTTGTTAAGAATTGCGACTTGAACATTGAAAAGAAAAATTTGGGGGAAATGGGGGTCAGAGTCAGGTACTCCGAGAATTAGACAGGTTTCAACCAAAATAGGTAGACCTTTTTTTTAATTAATTAATAGACGTGTGTTGAATTTCTTTTATCTATATATAGGAATTGCGGATTGTCCATCAAAATGAAAAATAGGTGAAATATGGGGGTCCAAGACAGGTACCCCAAGGTATGGTCTAAGTTCAACCAAAATTAATAGAGCTCGTGTTTGAATTAATAAGTAGACATGTGTTGAGTTTCATAAAATTTTGTTGAGAATTGCGACTAGAACATTGAAAAGAAAAATTGGAGACAAAAAGGGGGTCGGAAACTGTACTCCAAGGAGTCGACAAATTTCAACCAAAACAAGTAAGAAAGTGCTATAGTCAGTCAAGACCGACCATACGATACCCTTCTCCACTAACGTCAAAGGTGCTCTTTTTTCTGTATAAAGACAAAATTTTCCTAAATTTTGTCATCGTACAAACATTTTCTCGAAACCGTTTCCGTCATTTTGACTTATATAAGAGCTAGGGTCTAATATGGACCGATTATCTCGAAGTTTAGCAAATGGATTACAGTTTTTACGAAAATTCTGTACGCAAAAATTAAACTTAAAATTGTCATTATCTTCAGAGTTACGGGCGTTTGAGTGATTTTTGGTCTCATTTAGTGCGTTTTGATAGAAGAATTTGTATGCGAGCTTTGGTCAAATGTAAACCTATTTCAACGAAATTTTGTACAGTGATTTACATTTACATAAGCATGAAAAATATTGATATTTGTGGCCAATATACCAATTCCGGGAAGTGGGACTTATGAGAGGTACCACAAGTAATGGACGGATTTTGACAAATTTCAATAGACGTAGTCCCACTATTAAAAAAATGACCTGTGAAAATTTCATCAACTTATCTTTAGAATTGTGACTTGTACTTTGATTACATAGTTTACATGGGGGTCCAGCCAGTCAGCAAACCGTCCAGCCTGAGTGACGGACGGACAGACTAAGTCTATTGTCTATTCTAAGTCTATTGATATACTAAAAGGAGGATCTAAGACAAATATTTCTATGCGTTATATACATCAGCACAAACTTATTATATCTTTTCCCCCTACAGTGGTAAAGGATATAAAAATTAAGGCCCAAGGCAGGTGCCCCGAGGAGTACGCGGATGACGAAAATTTTTTGAATTTTTCTTATCTATATAAAACTGATAAAGTCTATTAAATTTATATCTACAATTTTTTTTCAAAACAAAAATCATATAGATTTAATAAGAGTAGAGCCATGTTAAAATATTCGTAGCCTAACAAATGGACTACGAACGTTCCCAAAATATGACAAAAATTCTTTCAATTTTTTTATATTTTATGATTCAATTTTTTTACCTTAAAATAAGTCCAAAATAACAAATAATATAATATTTTATAAATTTAAGTAATTTCCCAAAAATAGAATTGCCAAGAGTTCCTATAATACAATTGATATTTATTATGATAAAGAACACACTTTGACGGTAATTGCAGCACTTCAATTATAAGAACCAACTTCTTAAGTTAACAAAAAAAAAATTGTTTCTTTTTCCGTAACTGCTCTAATATTTTGACTATTTTTCTATTACAAAATACGAGTATACTAAAATACACCTGTTTCTTATATCCCCTAGAAACGCCTCTAAATCAATAGCTGAACAAAACAAAACAAATAACTTATCTTTATTGCAGGTAAAATTGTATATATTTCTCTATTTCTCTATTATTAGGTGTCAGTATAATAAATTAATAAATTTTTCGAACAAAAAAATTTGTCGTCTAAGTATTTGAAGTTAGAGTAAAACGTATTAAATAAGCCTTATATTGTATTAAAGTAAAGTTATAACTAATAACAACTAACGCCCCCTACTTTGGCTCATGCTTTTAGCTTTAATGCCCAATAAAATATTTAGTGATATGTCTATGAAAGCCTAAGGATTTATGGTGGATTTTTACCTATATAAGAGGGAGGTTATTAGGATTTTGTAGTTTAAGTAGTAAGAAACCCAGTAAATAGTTTGTTGTGTTCTAAATAGAAATTTTTTTTAAAAATTTTAGTTTTCCCTGTTTACTGGGTTAGTTGCTAACATATTTAAGGCAGTTTCTGGCTTGTGTAACATTAAGGTGTTGACAAACTATTATTAAGGAATGAAAAATTAATAAATATAAATAACTATTATTGTAAATTTATTTATTTAGGTGTTGGATGTGAAATATAAGTAACGCACATACGTACTGAATCATTAGTAATGAAATTTAAGTTCTTTTTTCAAATGAATTATAAAAAAATGTGGTTGCTCAACAAAAAATTATAAACCAATTATGTAAATGCATTATAAATATTTAAAAAAAAAATTTCCCAAGTTATCAAAGGTTATATACAATATAAAGCATGGACTTGGTATATAAAGGGATTATGTTATATATATATATATATATATATATAACATTTATATATATATATATATATATATATATATATATATATATATATATATATATATATATATATATATATATAAATATATATCTATCAGAGCTATGGCCAAATGTTGACCGATTGTCACAAAATGTTATATGCTGGCTGGTATTTAAATAAAGCTTACTTATGAAAAATTTAGTGGCCATATCTGTCATAGTTTATAACACAGTGCAACAGGAAAAATCTGCCTCAGCAATTTCAATGACAAATTATAGTAGACCATTAAGTAACAGAACTGCAAAAGGATTTTAAAAAGTTAGCTCGAGTTTCATATACTCCTAACTCATAAAATTTTTAGATTTCTTAAAAATTTTCATTTGCCATTGGATTTGTTGAGGCTGATGTAGTTTGTTGCATAGTGTAATCTAAATATTTTTAAATGTCGCTTATGGCATTTTTGTTGATTTCAGGAGTGTTTTTATATGAAAGTTATGGTCAAATATGAACCAATTCTCACAAAATTTTTCTTTATGAAAATTGTTCTATAGAAAATTTCTTTATACGAAAATTTTTCTATAGAAGATTTTTCTATATGAAAATTTTTTTATAGAAAACAACATGAAATTTTTTCTGTAGCAAATTTTTCTATATGAAAATTTTTCTACTGGAAAATTTTTCAATATGAAAATTTTTCTATACTAAAATTTTTCTATAGAAAATTTTTCTATATGAAAATTTTTCTATAGAAAATTTTTCTATCTGAAAATATTTCTATAGACAATTTTTCTATATGAAAATTTTTATATAGAAAAATTTTCTATATGAAAATTTTTTTATAGAAACTTTTTCTATAGAAAATTTTTCTATAGAAAATTTTTCTATATGAAAATTTGTCTATAGAAAATTTTTCTATATGAAATTTTTTCTATAGAAAATTTTTTTACATGAAAATTTTTCTATAGAAAATTTTTCTC
This sequence comes from Stomorhina lunata, assembly GCA_933228675.1. Classification (NCBI taxonomy): domain Eukaryota; kingdom Metazoa; phylum Arthropoda; class Insecta; order Diptera; family Rhiniidae; genus Stomorhina; species Stomorhina lunata. The sequence goes on along the minus strand of OW121742.1, from coordinate 32,751,990 downwards.
TATGAAAATTTTTCTATATGAAAATTTTTCTATAGAAAATTTTTCTATATGAAAATTTCGCTATAAAAAATTTTTCTATATGAAAATTTTTCTATAGAAAATTTTTCTATATGAAAATTTTTCTATAGAAAATTTTTCTATATGAAAATTTGTCTATAGAAAATTTTTCTATATGAAATTTTTTCTATAGAAAATTTTTATATATGAACATTTTTCTATAGAAAATTTTTATATATGAAAACTTTTCTATAGAAAATTCTTCTTTAGAAAATTTTTCTATATGAAAATTTTTCTATAGAAAATTTTTATATATGAAAATTTTTCTATAGAAAATTTTTATATATGAAAATTTTTCTATAGAAAATTTTTCTATGTGAGAATTTTTCTATAGAAAATTTTGCTATAGAAAATTTTTCTATATAAAAATTTTTCTATAGAAAATTTTTCTATATAAAAATTTTTCTATAGAAAATTTTTCTATATGAAAATTTTTCTATATGAAAATTTTTCTATAGAAAATTTTTATATATGAAAATTTTTCTATTGAAAATTTTTTTATACGAAAAAACTTATCTAGAAAATTTTTCTATATGAAGAAATTTCTATAGAAAATTTTTATATTTGAAAAAATTTCTATAGAAAATTTTTCTATATGAAAAAAATTCTATCAAAATGTTTCTATATGAAAAAAATTCTATAGAGAATGTTTCTATATGAAAAAATTTCTATAGACAATTATTCTATATGAAAAATTTCTATAGCAAATTTTTCTATACGAAATAAAATTTCTCTAGAAAAGTTTTTTATATGTAAAAATTTCTCTAGAAAATTTTTCTATATGAAAACATTTCTATAGAAAATTTTTCTACATAAAAAATGTCTATAGAAGATTTTTCTATACGAAAAAATTTATATGGAAAATTTTTCAATATGAAAAAATGTCTATACAAAATTTTTCTATAGAAAATGTTTCTATATGAAAAAATTTCTATAGAAAATTTTTGAATACGAAAAATTTTTAATGGAAAATTTTTTTATATGATAACTTTTCTATAGAAAATTTTTCTTTGTGAAAACTTTTCTATAGAAAATATTTCCATATGAAAGTTTTTCTATAGAAAATTTTTCTTTTTAAAAATTTCCTATAGAAAATTATTCCGTATGAAAATTTTTCTTTAGAAAAATTTTCTATGTGAAAATGTTTCTATAGGAAATTTTTCTATACAAAAAAATGTCTTTTAAAAGTTTTTCTAAATGAAAAAATTTCTTCTTCTTTTTATAGAAAATTTTTCTATATGAAAAAATTTTTCTATGTAAAAAAAATTCTATAGAAAATTTTTCTATTTAAAAAAAATTTGTATAGAAAGTTTTTTTATATATAAAAATTTCTATAGAAAATTTTTCTATATTAAAAAATTTCTATCGAAAATTTTTCTAAATGAAAAGCTTTCTAAAGAAAATTTTTCTATATAAAAAAATTTCTATAGAAAATTTTTTTCACATAGAAATTTTTTCATACATAAACTTTTTCATATAGAAATTTTTTCCGATAGAAAAACTTTCAATAGAAATTTTTTCATATAGAAAATTTTGTCATATGGAAAAAATTTCTAAAGGAATTTTTTCATATAGAAAAAATTTTTAAGGAAATTTTTCAAATAGAAAATATTTGTAAAGATATTTGTTCGTATAAAAATAAATTTTTAAGCAAATTTTTTCTTATAGAAAAAATTGCTACAGAAATTTTTTCATGTAGAAAAAATTTCTAAAGTAATTTTTTTATTTAAGTTTTTTTTTCAGCTGAATTATACAAATTTCTCTGTATGACTATCTGTCTGTCTATTTGTCTGTCTTACGCGTTATATTAAAAAAACAAACAACAAGTCATAGAGCAAAAACCCATAACTCTGGCTTACAAATCTTTCATCAGCACTTTCTGGTATCGATTGCTAGCAGACATATACTATCCAGATCGTCTGTGGAAATCAAAAAAGTTGGTAATAGGTTAATACTATATGAGCTTACAGTTGATGTGATGTCCCTGCCAACGTTATTCTTAAAGAAATATGGAATTATGTCGTTGTCAGAAAAAAATTAAAAAATTCTGACTAAGGATTGACTTTTGGGGAGTCTAATGACTATGTGACATGTGATCATATCCAGAAATTGGTCTTATCATTGATTTTGATAATTTGCACTCTTTAGTAACTATATATCCATCCATGATGACTCTGTCAAAGTTTAGAGGTCTCCTGTTGAAAGGCTTTTTAATTTCTTTCGAGTTGTTATTGATTTTAATATCTTAACAAATTACAATATGCTTAAGCGCTCCTTGTATTTGAAATCTTTAACACTCCTTTAAGGTTTTATTCCAAGAAATATTGAAATATTAACAAAATAATTTCGTCAGTCTTACTTGACAAGCTGTTAATATGATTAATTCATCTTTATAAATATGTGTGTATAACAACATATACCAATGCACCTGTTTAAGTATGATACAATTTACTTTTCATAAGAATTTTTAAATTGGCTTATTAAACCAGAAAACCTTTACATACGTACATTGTACATATGCAGTGAAAGCTTGGAGGGACAAAATGCTACATTCAATCATATTTGTTTTCTTTTGCAAGGAATGCGAGTAAATGAGTAAAATATTTAAAGAATTTTATAATATTTTCATATAAAAGTGTTTATCCATTTAAAATCCCTGTTAAGTAGACCATATTGTAAACAGACTTATGACAATCTTTAAGCATCTGAAACGGAAGCGGAAATATATATTTATATACCAGAGCAAATAGCTATGAAGGTATATAGAGGCATGTCAGCATACGAGAGTATTAAAAATAAAAACGGATTAAGTGCAATTAAAGTGTAAGTAGTCAATAATGTAAGATTAACAAGAATTTCAACAAGAACAACACTTGATGCTGAATAACAGCAAATGTATAGGCGAGTGTATATAAATGAAATACATACATATGTAACACATTTATATACAATACTACTCACACACCAGCAGCTTTATATAAAGACATATACACTTGCATTTTTACATTTGCTTTATATTTTCCATTTTATCTTTCTTTTAAATAATTGAATGCAATTTTCACTTTAGTCTTCTTTAGGCTTAAGTTTTTATTTTTCTTTAATTTTTCTTTTTTCTTTTTTGTAATTTTTTCACTTACTTAAATTGGAAAAACATGACTGAGGGCGTGAAAGAAGAAGTAGGAAATCTTCATAATTTATTTTATCCTTTCGTTGGCAATAAATATATGACACTGTAAAAGATACTTATTATAAAATATAAATAGCATAAAGAAATTAAGCTACAACAGGAAAAAAAATATGAATGAAAAAAGCTATAAAAGCAATTGTAAGAAGATTAAAACTGGGAAAAAATATGAAGATGATTTACTAAAGATTAAAACGAATAAGATTTTACACTTGAAAATTTATTCAAAAGAAAAATTAATGGTATAAAAAAATTGTGTATCGAAAAATTTAAACACAAAACCATTTTTAAACCAATTTTTAGGTCTTTAAAATATTTTCAATTATAAAATTTCTATAGAAAAATTTTATATTAAAAAATTTCCATAGAAAATTTTTCTATATGAAAAAATTTCTATTCAAAATTTTTCAATATGAAATAATTCCTTTAGAAAATTTTTCAATATGAAAAAATTTCTATAGAAAATTTTTCTATATGAAAAAATTTCTATACAAATTTTTCTATATTAAAAAATTTCTATAGAAAACTTTTCTATACGAAAAAGTTTCAACAGAAAATTTTTCTATACGAAAAAGTTTCTATATGCAAAAATTTCTATAGAAAATTTTTGTACATGAAAAAATTTCTATAGAAAATTTTCTATGTTAAAAAATTTCTTTGGAAAATTTTTCTGTATTTAAAAGTTTCTTTAGAAAAATTTTCAATATGAAAAATTTTTTTTAGAAAATTTGTTAAATATGAAATAAAATCTTCAGAAATTTTTTTTTATGAAAAAATTTCTATCAAAACTTTTTTTTTAAATAATTCCTATAGAAAATTTTTCTATAAGAAAAAATTTCTACAAGAAATTTTTCTGAATGACAATGTTTTCATGGAAAATTTTTCTATATAAAAATATTTCTATAGAAAATTTTTCTGTATGAAAAAATTACTATACGAAAAATTTCTATATGAAAAATTTCTATAGAAAATTGTTCTGAACGAAAAAATGTTGATATGAAAAAAATTCTTTAGAAAATTTATTTATATAAAAAAATTTCGATAGAAAATTTTTATATATGAAAAAATTTCTACAGAAAATATTTTTCCATGAAAAAATTTCTATAGAAAATTTTTCTATATATAAAAATTTCTTTAGAAAATTTTTTATTTAGAAAAAATTTCTTTAAAAAATTTTTCATTTAGAAAAAATTTCTATAGAAAATTTTTCTATATGAAAAAATTTCTATAAAAAAATTTTCTATATGAAAAAATTTCTATAGAAAATTTTTCAATATGAAAAAATTTCTATAGAAAATTTTTCAATATGAAAAAATTTCTATAGAAAATTTTTCAATATGAAACAATTTCTTTTGAAAATTTTTCAATATGAAAAAATTTCTTTAGAAAATTTTTCAATGTGAAAAAATTTCTATAAAAAATTTTCCTATATGAAAAAATTTCTATATAAATTTTTCTATATTAAAAAATTTCTATAGAAAATTTTTCTATACGAAACAGTTTCTATATGAAAAAACTTCTATAGAAAATTTTTCGACATGAAAAAATATCTATAGAAAATTTTTCTATATGAAAAAATTTCTATAGAAAATTTTTCTATATGAAAAAATTTCTATAGAAAATTTTTCTATATGAAAAAATTTCTATAGAAAATTTTTCTATATGAAAAAATTTCTATAGAAAATTTTTCTATATGAAAAAATTTCTATAGAAAATTTTTCTATATGAAAAAATTTCTATAGAAAATTTTTCTATATGAAAAAATTTCTATAGAAAATTTTTCTATATGAAAAAATTTCTATAGAAAATTTTTCTATATGAAAAAATTTCTATAGAAAATTTTTCTATATGAAAAAATTTCTATAGAAAATTTTTCTATATGAAAAAATTTCTATAGAAAATTTTTCTATATGAAAAAATTTCTATAGAAAATTTTTCTATATGAAAAAATTTCTATAGAAAATTTTTCTATATGAAAAAATTTCTATAGAAAATTTTTCTATATGAAAAAATTTCTATAGAAAATTTTTCTATATGAAAAAATTTCTATAGAAAATTTTTCTATATGAAAAAATTTCTATAGAAAATTTTTCTTCTTTTTTTTTTACAAATTCTTCTATATGAAAAATTTCTATAGAAAGTTTTTAAAATTAAAAAGTCTGCTACAGATTTTTTTATTTTCTCCCCATTGTGCCTGGAATTGCTAATACCGTTACAAACATACCTACCTTAAAAAAATTTTATAAAATTCTTATATTTTTATTTGCATTTTTATTTCCTCGTTTATATTTTCAGGTATAAAATCCCTTTATTTTTCTTCAGTTGAATTAATTTACGAGCACGCACACTCTCTTCATACAATTTCTCTTAAATAAATAATTAAAATTTATTAAAAGAAGGCAAATGACCAAAGTCATTATAATTGTTTGACTTTATTAATGTTTGTATTTAAATTAAAAGAAATATGTTGAAGTTTTTTATATTTTTTATGCCATAATTCAATAGAGCAGATGCAATGAAGTGGCAAAATAAAAATTTAAATTCATATAAAGATCAAGACAGACCCACCCTGTTTACAGGATTAATTTAACGAAATGATCTAGAATTATGAAATATTATAATTTTAATAATTTCATAAATATGACATAAATATGAGGTCAGTCTTTTGAAATAGGGGTATAATTACTTAATTTATTGTAAAATAAATTATAGGAATATTTACGATATTGTTAACTTCTGCCTAAACTATTATTTGATTTATGCTTGTATTTAAAAAAAATCCATTTGCACTTGTACAAATTTTTCTGGTCTTATGCCTATAAAATCGACATATTTTTAATTTCTTAGATAATAAGTTGTGTTTTTATTTGTTTTTAAAACGAACAATATTTAGTAGTTTTAGTAATTAAACTACCTATAACACATAAATATGTATGTATGTTCATAGAGCATTTACCAACAGATATCCCTTATTTGAGCACATCCTTGTTATTTATTCTGTTTCACCAGGCACATGTTTTGTTAAATTTTTTATGTGTATACAAACTTTTGATACTTAGGAAATGTAACGTATTTATGCAATAAAAGACTTCAGGTCCATACACTTTTATTTTAAAAACTTTATAAAGAAGATTTTGTTTTAAGCAAAAGACTTTAAATATAACGTTGGACAGGTGATCAAGACTTAAAAAAAAAAATCGGTATAAAATTATGGTAACCGAAAACAGTGTACCAAATGTAGAGAAATTTTTTCAAATAGAAACATTTTCTATAGAATTTTTTTCATATAGAAAAATTTACCATAACAATTTTTTTATATAAAAAATTTTCTATAGAAATTTTTTCATATAGAAAAATTTTCTATAGAAATTTTTTCATATAGAAAAATTTTCTATAGAAATTTTTTCATATAGAAAAATTTTCTATAGAAATTTTTTCATATAGAAAAATTTTCTACAGAAATTTTTTCATATAGAAAAATTTTCTATAGAAATTTTTTCATATAGAAAAATTTTCTATAGAAATTTTTTCATATAGAAAAATTTTCGATAGAAATTTTTTCATATAGAAAAATTTTCTATAGAAATTTTTTCATATAGAAAAATTTTCTATAGAAATTTGTTCATATAGAAAAATTTTCTTTCGAAATTTTTTCATATAGAAAAATTTTCTTTAGAAATTTTTTCATATAGAAAAATTTCTATTGAAATTTTTTCATATAGAAAAAATTTCTATAGAAATTTTTTCATATAGAAAAATTTTCTATAGAAATTTTTTCATATAAAAATTTTTTTATAGAAATTTTTTCATATAGAAAAATTTTCTATAGAAATTTTTTCATATAGAAAAATTTTCTATAGAAATTTGTTCATATAGAAAAATTTTTTATAGAAATTTTTTCATATAGAAAAATTTTCTATAGAAATTTTTCCATATAGAAAAATTTTCTATAGAAATTTTTCCATATAGAAAAATTTTCTATAGAAATTTTTTCATATAGAAAAATTTTCTATAGAAATTTTTTAATATCGAAAAATTTTCTATAGAAATTTTTTCATATAGAAAAATTTTCTATAGAAATTTTTTCATATAGAAAAATTTTCTATAGAAATTTTTTCATATAGAAAAATTTTCTATAGAAATTTTTTCATATAGAAAAATTTTCTATAGAAATTTTTTCATATAGAAAAATTTTCTATAGAAATTTTTTCATATAGAAAAATATTCTATAGAAATTTTTTCATATAGAAAAATTTTCTATAGAAATTTTTTCATATAGAAAAATTTTCTATAGCAATTTTTTCATATAGAAAAATTTTCTATAGAAATTTTTTCATATAGAAAAATTTTCTATAGAAATTTTTTCATATAGAAAAATTTTCTATAGAAATTTTTTCATATAGAAAATTTTTCCATGAATTTTTTCTCATATAGAAAAATTTTCTCCAGAAGTTTTTTCATATAGAAAAATTTTCTATAGAAATTTCTTTATATAGAAAAATTTTCTTTAGAAATTTTTTTATATAGAAAAACTTTCTATAGAAATTTTTTCATATAGAAAAATTTTCTATAGAAATTTTTTCATATAGAAAAATTTTCTATAGAAATTTTTTCATATAGAAAAATTTTCTATAGAAATTTTTTCATATAGAAAAATTTTTTATAGAAATTTTTTCATATAGAAAAATTTTCTATAGAAATTTTTGCATATAGAAAAATTTTCTATAGAAATTTTTTCATATAGAAAAATTTTCTATAGAAATTTTTTCATATAGAAAAATTTTCTATAAAAATTTTTTCATATAGAAAAATTTTCTATAGAAATTTTTTCATATAGAAAAATTTTCTATAGAAATTTTTTCATATAGAAAAATTTTCTATAGAAATTTTTTCAAGTAGAAAAATTTTCTATAGAAATTTTTTCATATAGAAAAATTTTCTATAGAAATTTTTTCATATAGAAAAATTTTTTATAGAAATTTTTTCATATAGAAAAATTTTTTATAGAAATTTTTTCATATAGAAAAATTTTCTATAGAAATTTTTTCATATAGAAAAATTTTCTATAGAAAGTTTTTCATATAGAAAAATTTTCTATAGAAATTTTTTCATATAGAAAAATTTTCTATAGAAATTTTTTCATATAGGAAAATTTTTTATAGAAATTTTTTCATATAGAAAAATTTTCTATAGAAATTTTTTCATATAGAAAAATTTTCTATAGAAATTTTTTCATATAGAAAAATTTTCTATAGAAATTTTTTCATATAGAAAAATTTTCTATAGAAATTTTTTCATATAGAAAATTTTTCTATAGAAATTTTTACATATAGAAAGATTTTCTATAGAAATTTCTTCATATAGAAAAATTTTCTATAGAAATTTTTTCATATAGAAAAATTTTCTATAGAATTTTTTTCATATAGAAAAATTTTCTATAGAATTTTTTTCATATAGAAAAATTTTCTATAGAAATTTTTTTTATATAGAATAATTTTATATAGAAATTTTTTCATATAGAAAAAATTTCTGTAGAAATTTTTCATATTGAAACATTTTCATATACAAAAATTTTCTATTGAAATTTTTTCATATAGAAATTTTTTATACAGAAAATTTTCAAAAGAATTTTTTTCATAAAGAAAAAATTTTTTATAGAAATTTTTTTATATAGAAAATTTTTTATAGAACTTTTTTCATATAGAAAATTTTCTACTGAAGTTTTTTAATATAGAAAAATTGTAGATAGAAACGTTTTCTATAGAAAAATTTTCTTTTGAAATTTTTTCATACAGAAAAATTTGTATGCAATTTTTTGATATAGAAAAATTTTCTATAGAAATTTTTTCATATAAAAAAATGTCTATAGAATTTTATTCATATTGAAAAAATTTTAAAGAAATTATATATAAAATATTTCTGTTTCTGTTCAGATGATTATCTTCGCTTTATGTTGATATTTGTTGGACACAATAATAATTCTTATTTATTTAGCCCCTCTAATAAAATATAATGTGAGGTTTTCGCACTGTCTAGAATTAGGGATAATCCTCCTGATGAGATGGCCTAACCAGTCATCGAAATGCGAATACTATTTATTACAATAATAAATAATTGCAAAGAATTGGGATCTTAGTGCAATACACTACAGTAAAACTTTGAAATCTTTTTTATATAAAAACAATTTCTAAAGATATTTTTATATATAAAAATATATAAAGAAATTTTTTATAAAATCTAAGGAAACTTAAGAAATTTTTTCATATATCGGGTGGGTAAATTTCAAGGTCCGATGTTGATTTTGAATAAAACACAAACTATTTAGGAAATTATTGTAATTTTATTTTATTATGATGTATTGGTATTACTCAATTATGTATGGAACAAAATATCGGCCAAATGGGCGCCGCGACCACAGCGGCTCACCAAATAAAAAATAACCCCAAAGAAAAAAGTCCAACGGTGTCAAATCACATGATCTTGGCGGCGAATTGACATCGCCATTACGTGAGATAACATGCAAAAGAGCCATTGTTTCGTTAGCTGTGTGGCAAGTGGCACCGTCCTGCTGAAACCACATATCGTCCACATCCATATCTTCCAATTTGGGCCATAAAAAGTTCGTTATCTTCTCACGATAGCGAACACCATTCACAGTAACTGCCTGACCGACCTCAGCTACACTATCGCTAACAGCAGCAATATTTTCTGCAGTACGAGCTGTACGAGCATTAACTGGTGTTCTCACATCTTCTACAGACCCGGTTTGCTCGAATTTTTCCGCGATTTTTGCGATTGTACGCACATTTGGACGATCAAATTGACCAAAAAAATCACGAAGTGCACGACATGCATTTTGATTTGAACGCCCATTTTCATAATAAGTCTGGATAACTTTAATACGTTGTTGGATTGTGTATCTCTCCATGGTTCAAATTGAGTAAGTCTGAAATAGAGAAATGTCAAATATAATTCCGAAAAAAACTTGGCGTTTAGGTGTGGTTCACATTCAACATCAGCCCTTACAATTTAACCACCCTTTAGAAAAAAATTCTAAAGAATTTTTTTACAAAGAAATCTTTTTTGAAGAAATTTTTTCGTATAATATAAACTATATCCTTTTATATGAAAAAATTTCTTTAAAAATTTTTTCATATAGAAAAAAATTTTAAAGAAATTTTTTCTTATATGAAAAATGTTTAAAGATATTGTTTAAGTTTTTGTATGAAAAAATTTCTATAGATAATTTTTCTATATGAAAATATTTCTATAGGAAGTATTCTATATGAAAAAAATGTATATAAAAATTTTTCTATATGAAAAAATTTGTATAGAAAATTTTTCTATATAAAAAAATTTCTATAGAGAATATTTCTATATGAAAAAAATTCTATAGAAAATTTTTCTAAATGAAAAAATGTCTATAGAATTTTTTTCTATATGAAAAAATTTCTTTGGAATTTTTTTTATATGAAAAAAATTCTTTAGAAATTTTTTCTATATATATAATATAAGATAGACTTGCCATTCGAGTTGTGGTTTGTAGGTTTTGCCTTACTAACATAACTACACATTCCATAACCTCTTTATCCACATTGATATTGGATATTAAACATAAATAGATAATTGAAATTAGATAACATTTGGTCTGCGACCTTACCTCCCATGTCACCTCCAGCCGAAAATGTCATTCGATGAATAGTTTTTTTGTTTTCAAAAATTTAGCATCTCAAGATCTTATAAAATTTTACTTTGACTTTTCCTAAAAATGTTCAAAAAAGCTTTCTTGTATAAGTGCTAAAGTAGTGTTTAACTTATACTTAAAGAAAATGCCTACTCTTTTTTAAGTCTTAGTCCATATTAAATGCATCTGTTTTTTTTTATTTTTTCTATTTTCTTGTTATTTTTTTCTTTTCTTCATTTCACAAACATCATGTTAGTTTGGTCATTGTAACTGCACTTATTGTAGTTTTTTCCTTAGAACATACAAAATCATGGAACTCTGCACAGAATCATTTATTTTACTTTGTTCCAAACGAAAAGCTGAAGATTAATTCAACACAGTCGATCATAAATAATGCAAAAAGAGGTTTTTGTTGTGAAAAATTGGTTATAGGAAATTCGAAATTGTTATATGGCAAGAAATGGGCCAGAATTTTAAAGTGAAATTGGAATTAAGTTTTGATTTTTGGAACATAAGCAAAATTAAATTGCTTGATTTCAAGAGTATTCTTCATACAAATGACACAAATGTTAAGTAATTTCAAGAATTTCTAGATATAACACTGTTCAAGTAAATGCTTGAAGATGTTATATAGTTTTATACCTGAAATTGGCACAAATAAATACTACACAACAACAAAAAAAAAGAAGTAGTTAGAAGAATGAAAAAAAAATATTTAGAAAGTATTAAAGCTAAACAAAACTAAGTACTAAATAGTGTTCAAAAAATACTGCAGTAAATTGTGAATTGTTTCGAGAAAGGTTTTAATATTTCTTTTTAGAAAAGTTTGAAATAAAAACTCTATTCCTACAAAAAACAAACACAAAAATATAAGCTTTATACCACATACATTTGAAGTCACATTTAGCTTCTTTTGTATAGTTTTGAGTTTTCTCCTTTTTCAGGTTATTTTCTTAATACTTATTGCATATTGCAAGTATGTATGTATGTATGCACTTATATACACAACTACAAATGTACCTACTAATTTATGTGCTTATGGCAGCAGTAGTCGTATGTATTTGGTAATCATGCCATAACGTCAATTATACTTAATGACTTTGCAACGCCAAATGCTTCTTAACGATTTTTCTGCTATTTTTTAATGCAACTGTATTGGAGCAATACAATAAACACATACTGACACAGAAAAAAAAAACAAGAAAATTGTAGAACGAAAAAAAGGAAAGAAATGAACACAATCGTTAGGAAAAGCCAACAATTTGCTAAAAGCTTATGAAAGAAAAACTACAAAAAAAAAAGCTTTTTAAATGTTTAACTGTGCAACAGTTAAAATACTTAGTCTTTAAAAATATTTGCGTTTGAGTGTATGTGTGTGTGTGCGTGAATGTTTGTGTGCCTGTTTTCTAAATACTTAACGTTTTTACTTTTTAACTTAAAGTGTTAAGATTATAAAAAGCGTTTTTTTTACTTTTTGTTCTACTTATTTCTTGATTTTTCTTTTCAGAGCTGAGAAAATAGTAGTTTAATACCTGTTGCTTAATTAGCTATTGAAAAAGTTGGAGTTTTAAATTTTAAAGTATTTTGGTTAAAGTTTGTAAAAAATCTTTGATAATTCCTGAGAAATTGGAAATCGTTATACACGGTTCTAGAGGCTGGCTGAAGATTTTTGCTAGATTAAGAAACTCAAATAACTTTTTGCTATGTTTATAAACGAACTCGAAAAAATTAAAAAAAATAAAGATGAAATTGTTCTCGAATTTCGGTTTTTCTTTTTTGATCAATATAGCCAGCCGTTTTGGAGTTACATTAACACAATTTTCAAAAGACCTGCTCCTCAAAAAAAAAAAAATTACATCTCAAAAACTAGATCCAACTCGGAAAAACCTATGTCATTTTCGGCTTAAGCAGACTAAAACCACACAGATTTGGTCAGAAAATTTCGTGGTTATTATTTATGTAGGTATTTTTTTAGATTGTAATACAGGATATTATCAGAAAATTAATTTTTTAACTAAAATCAATTATCGTTTGTGGTTGCTAGAAGACTACCATGTCAGTCATAGAGGGTTAAGGTATAAACTAAAATAAAAAAAGACATATAGATAAAAACCTATAACTTATATCTCTATATATATCGTATATCTCTATGACTATAAAAGATAGCATTTCGGACTGAACTGGGTTTTTTTGTATGTTTTAAAACTGATTGAAAATAAAAAATTAATACACATAAAGTACCTTAACCGCTAATGATAAATCGCACAAAAAGGCAATAATACAACCGTTAAGATACAAGTTCTTTCAAGAAGGCCAATAAAAATCAAGTCTAAAAACTTACAAACATTATAAAGATAAAACCAGGAAGAGAAAAAAAGTCTCGCTTCCATCTGCAATAAAGTTTGGTTTCCTTAACCTTTAATACATTATTTTCAAAAGAATATCTAAAATAACTTTCAAAACTATCTGTATGCAAGACAAATTGACAACTGTCATATAAACTAGTAATAAACTATTAATTAACAAATAAAAACACAAACAAAACTTTTATCTGTTTGCTCTTTTATAGTTCTAATAAACTGTAACTAACAGTCCTTAAATCTATTGATAATTTAATCGACCATGAAGTCTAACTAATGAAAAGACATTCATTAATAGATCTTCCTGCTTTAGCCACTTCACGCTAAAAATTTTGTTAACATAAAGTTGTTAACAAAAGTAAGATATTAGTTATAAAATGATCAAATAAAATTATAATAATTTTGGAAATTATGAGTTTGTGTCACATAAAAAAAAAGTTCCCAATAAACAAACTCATAAACAACAATAACAAGAGCAAACAACAGCAACGACAACAATAACGACCTAAAAGAAATTTGAAAATGATGTATACAAAATACAACAACCACTACAACGATGACAAGGATATAAAAAATTCAACATTAGGATATCTTCGAAATAATAAATGAAGCCATACAAATTTTCTGTTAAAGCGTGTCTAAGTTTCTAAACAAAATAAAATTAAAAATCAAGTAGAATCTAATAACGCACAGTGGGTATTAACAGAGAAAAACAGGACATAATAAGTTTTTAAAACTCCCTAAAATAAACAAAATTTGAAAAAAAGGAAATTGATTAAGATATAGACCAAGATATAGACTAAGACATAGACTAAGACATAGACTAAGACATAGACTAAGACATAGACTAAGACATAGACTAAGAAATAGACTAAGACATCGACTAAGACGTAGACTAAGACATAGACTAAGACATAGATTAAGACATAGACTAAGACATAGACTAAGACATAGACTAAGACATAGACTAAGACATAGACTAAGACATAGACTAAGACATAGACTAAGACATAGACTAAGACTAAGACATAGACTAAGACATAGACTAAGACATAGACTAAGACATAGACTAAAACATAGACTAAGACATAGACTAAGACATAGACTAAGACATAGACTAAGACACAGACTAAGACATGGACTAAGTCATAGACTAAGATATAGACTAAGACATGGACTAAGACATAGACTAAGACATAGACTAAGACATAGACTAAGACATAGACTAAGACATAGACTAAGACATAGACTAAGACATAGACTAAGACATAGACTAAGACATAGACTAAGACATAGACTAAGACACAGACTAAGACATGGACTAAGTCATAGACTAAGACATAGACTAAGACATAGACTAAGACATAGACTAAGACATAGACTAAGACATAGACTAAGACATAGACTAAGACATAGACTAAGACATAGACTAAGACATAGACTAAGACATAGACTAAGGCATAGACTAAGACATAGACTAAGACATAGACTAAGACATAGACTAAGACATAGACTAAGACATAGACTAAGACATAGACTAAGACATAGACTAAGACATAGACTAAGACATAGACTAAGACATAGACTAAGACATAGACTAAGACATAGACTAAGACATGGACTAAGACATAGACTAAGACATAGACTAAGACATAGACTAAGACATAGACTAAGACATAGACTAAGACATAGACTAAGACATAGACTAAGACATAGACTAAGACATAGACTAAGACATAGACTAAGACATAGACTAAGACATAGACTAAGACATAGACTAAGACATAGACTAAGACATAGACTAAGACATAGACTAAGACATAGACTAAGACATAGACTAAGACATAGACTAAGACATAGACTAAGACATAGACTAAGACATAGACTAAGACATAGACTAAGACATAGACTAAGACATAGACTAAGACATAGACTAAGACATAGACTAAGACATAGACTAAGACATAGACTAAGACATAGACTAAGACATAGACTAAGACATAGATTAAGACATAGACTAGGACATAGACTAAGACATAGACTAAGACATAGACTAAGACATAGACTAAGACATAGACTAAGACATAGACTAAGACATAGACTAAGACATAGACTAAGACATAGACTAAGACATAGACTAAGACATAGACTAAGACATAGACTAAGACATAGACTAAGACATAGACTAAGACATAGACTAAGACATAGACTAAGACATAGACTAAGACATAGACTAAGACATAGACTAAGACATAGACTAAGACATAGACTAAGACATAGATTAAGACATAGACTAGGACATAGACTAAGACATAGACTAAGACATAGACTAAGACATAGACTAAGACATAGACTAAGACATAGACTAAGACATAGACTAAGACATAGACTAAGACATAGACTAAGACATAGACTAAGACATAGACTAAGACATAGACTAAGACATAGACTAAGACATAGACTAAGACATAGACTAAGACATAGACTAAGACATAGACTAAGACATAGACTAAGACATAGACTAAGACATAGACTAAGACATAGACTAAGACATAGACTAAGACATAGACTAAAAAATAGAATATGACAAAGATAAGCTATAAGCTATAAAATATGAAGAAGTTTTTTTATTCAATATGCCCCACTGTGTCACCAACCACAAAATCATAAGCTGAATACATTGTTCAGGTATGCATGTACAAGTGAAATTAAAATATTCTCATCACTTTCTTTGCTTTTCTTCATCATCTTTTATTTATTTCGACAAACAAACTTCAAACACTAAATACGTTTGTTAACATTAATATTTGTTGTTTGGGGAGTTTCTCCCTTTTTTTTTGACTGTGTGAAAATCCATACAGATTCATTAAAAAATTTATTCACATGTTTTTTAGGGCGAAATTCCAAAATGTTTTTCCTGATGTTATTTTCTCCCAGATGACAATGAATCGTTACAGGCAGACAGACATACAGAAATGAGTGTGTGTAAACTTCCGTTTGGCTTATGTAAGTGTACGTTACGCACACACTCAAGATGTTAAACACGCGCTCTTTCTTTAATAATCGGGGTGAACTGAAGAAACATGAGAAAAGTCTTGAACTAAAAACATAACACGAGAAAGTGAAAAACTCCTTGACATATTAAATAATTAGGGGTTTTATTTTGACTTGTAATTGTTGTTGGGAAGAAAACATAAAAATGGAGTATATAATAAATTTAATGTTTATTTGTGAAGATTTCGGGAAATAAATAAAATCTGATTTGATTTTTTTCGATAATAATTAATATTCTGACTTTAAGAAATCTTGATTACGTTAACGTAAACATTTCGTTAGAAAAACAGAAACAATTTTTATACAAAAATGTTTAATGTCACAAAACAAAGTATTTTTTTTTTCCTCAAAACAACTAAATTTTTAAAAATACCATATTTTTCACGAAGTCTAAATATAGTTAATACTATAAACACATTTTTATTCACGAACATGAGTATTCGAAAATAAAAATTATTTATTACACAATATGTGTTCAACTGTCATTTTTAATGGACTTAATGTTAATATATTTGCACTTACGCGAATACTAATACTAATTAACGACTTAACCTACTCAATTCACTGTAAAAAGTCAGATAAACTAGAAAGTAATAAAATGCCTATCGGTTTAGGGATTTAAAAATAAGTCAAACATACGCACACTTGGAGGCATATTTACATAATAAACAGAAGCAAATTTTGGTAACTGAATTATTGTTAGTGGCTCCATGATAGCAGTTAAACAATAAAAAATCAACAAAAAATGGGAAATTTTAAGTACTACCAGTAGAGTTAAATGAATACAAGCAGCCGAACTAACGTCAACGCAGTGCCACACCACAGCTACTGACGATTTTCCTCTGAAAAAATAAAGATTATTCGGTTATAAACTAGAGGCTTTAACATTAATACTAATGCATTTGAGAACACAGCAGGATATTTGACACCCATACGAGATGATTTATGTTTAACAACTATAATGGTAACAAGGAACAAACCATATGCATGATTGTTTGATAGAACACACACTCACAGAAATGTGTGCGTGAAAGGATGTTTGTTTGGGTGGTGGTATTTTTATTTATGTATCGTATTTTGATTGGGGTGTCATGACACTAATAATCTTGGAAATATTTTAGAAGCCACATCTAATAAAAAGTTAAATTAATAAAGAAATATATTTTAATCTATGTCTTAGTCTATGTCTTCGGCTATATCTAAGTCTATATATTAGACTATGTCTTAGTCCATGTCTTAGTCTATATCTTAGTCTATGTCTTAGTTTATGTTTTAGTGTATGTCTTAGTGCATTGGTAAGTCTGTGTCTTAGTCAATATCTAAGGGTATGTCTTCGTCTATGTTTCAGTCTATGTCTTAGTCTATGTCTCAGTCTATGTCTTAGTCTATGTCTTAGTCTATGTCTTAGTCTATGTCTTAGTCTATGTCTTAGTCTATGTCTTAGTCTATGTCTTAGTCTATGTCTTAGTCTATGTCTTAGTCTATGTCTTAGTCTATGTCTTAGTCTATGTCTTAGTCTATGTCTTAGTCTATGTCTTAGTCTATGTCTTAGTCTATGTCTTAGTCTATGTCTTAGTCTATGTCTTAGTCTATGTCTTAGTCTATGTCTTAGTCTATGTCTTAGTCTATGTCTTAGTCTATGTCTTAGTCTATGTCTTAGTCTATGTCTTAGTCTATGTCTTAGTCTATGTCTTAGTCTATGTCTTAGTCTATGTCTATGTCTTAGTCTATGTCTTAGTCTATGTCTTAGTCTATGTCTTAGTCTATGTCTTAGTCTATGTCTTAGTCTATGTCTTAGTCTATGTCTTAGTCTATGTCTTAGTCTATGTCTTAGTCTATGTCTTAGTCTATGTCTTAGTCTATGTCTTAGTCTATGTCTTAGTCTATGTCTTAGTCTATGTCTTAGTCTATGTCTTAGTCTATGTCTTAGTCTATGTCTTAGTCTATGTCTTAGTCTATGTCTTAGTCTATGTCTTAGTCTATGTCTTAGTCTATGTCTTAGTCTATGTCTTAGTCTATGTCTTAGTCTATGTCTTAGTCTATGTCTTAGTCTATGTCTTAGTCTATGTCTTAGTCTATGTTTTAGTCTATGTCTTAGTCTATGTCTTAGTCTATGTCTTAGTCTATGTCTTAGTCTATGTCTTAGTCTATGTCTTAGTCTATGTCTTAGTCTATGTCTTAGTCTATGTCTTAGTCTATGTCTTAGTCTATGTCTTAGTCTATGTCTTAGTCTATGTCTTAGTCTATGTCTTAGTCTATGTCTTAGTCTATATCTTAGTCTATGTCTTAGTCTATGTCTTAGTCTATGTCTTAGTCTATGTCTTAGTCTATGTCTTGGTCTATGTCTTAGTCTATGTCTTAGTCTATGTCTTAGTCTATGTCTTAGTCTATGTCTTAGTATATGTCTTAGTCTATGTCTTAGTCTATGTCTTAGTCTATGTCTATGTCTTAGTCTATGTCTTAGTCTATGTCTTAGTCTATGTCTTAGTCTATGTCTTAGTCTATGTCTTAGTCTATGTCTTAGTCTATGTCTTAGTCTATGTCTTAGTCTATGTCTTAGTCTATGTCTTAGTCTATGTCTTAGTCTATGTCTTAGTCTATGTCTTAGTCTATGTCTTAGTCTATGTCTTAGTCTATGTCTTAGTCTATGTCTTAGTCTATGTCTTAGTCTATGTCTTAGTCTATGTCTTAGTCTATGTCTTAGTCTATGTCTTAGTCTATGTCTTAGTCTATGTCTTAGTCTATGTCTTAGTCTATGTCTTAGTCTATGTCTTAGTCTTAGTCTATGTCTTAGTCTATGTCTTAGTCTATGTCTTAGACTATGTCTTTGTCTATATCTTAGTCTAGTCTTAGTCTATGTCTTAGTCTATGTCTTTGTCTATGTCTATGTCTTAGTCTATGTCTTAGTCTATGTCTTAGTATGTCTTAGTCTATGTCTTAGTCTATGTCTTAGTCTATGTCTTAGTCTATTTCTTAGTCTATGTCTTAGTCTATGTCTTAGTCTATGTCTTAGTCTATGTCTTAGTCTATGTCTTAGTCTATGTCTTAGTCTATGTCTTAGTCTATGTCTTAGTCTATGTCTTAGTCTATGTCTTAGTATATGTCTTGTTATATGTGTCTTTGTCTTGCTATATGTCTTACTCTATATCTTAGTAAATATGAATATGTAAATATTTCTACTAATTTGCTTAACAAAAGCAACAAATGTATGTAAAAAATGCGTTCACATAATCAGCGTAAAATATATGTATGTATTATGATTATAGGACAAGTGAAAATAAAGTACAAGTATGTGAATATTAACGGCAACCGGTAACATTCAAATCTTAAATCAGCTTGAACCAAAAACGGCTTTTTATTAGTATTATCGTTCTCAGTGTTTTACTATTTAGATTTTTCGAAGAAAAGGTAAAAGGTTTCACTTACTTAATCAAGAAAAAATGTTAGAAAGATTTATTTTCAGATTAACTGGAATGAAGCAGTAGGAAGTGAATGTGAAAGCATTATGCGAATTATAGACCTACACTAGCTTTCAAACACAGACACACACGAATTATTTAATACTTACAAACATACGTACACAAAACAGTACAATTTCAACAAAAGTGAAGTAAATAAAAAATGAAAATATGAAAAATTGGAAAAGGAAAGTACTAAAATAGATCCTTACTGGCGCCTGGGTGGCAAATGTCAAAAACACAACATACACAAATAAATGAGGGCATCAACTACTCAGTTATCACCACCAACACGAGCCAACAACGCCAGCAACTCATTGTCGTATTCGGCTTCGTCATAAAAAATGCTACCGTCACAACTAAAACTATAACTACTAAATAGCAGCAGCAGCATGACATTCACAATTTGTTGTTATTGCTGCTTTTACCCAATATCCAGCATTTTTACATAAACACACACACACAAAAATATAATAAACAATGATAATGACATCGTAACAAATGATAGACATAAGCGGGCACATGCCCCACCAAATATACAACAAATTCAAAACAGAAAAAATATATAACAATAGCAACAAAACCGAAACAACAATAGCACAAACTATAAACGAAAATTTTTGTTTAACTGAAAATTCTAGTTGGTATTAGAATACAACTGTTAAAAGTTTTGCGAGGGAGTTTGGAACAAATCAACATCCGCTTCCGGTCATATCATCATCAGCACATAAATTTTACTTCATTTCAATATTAAATATTATTAATGGTCTTTTCTGATTATTTTGTATAAATTTTACATAAAGTAGAAGTATGGAGCCTTTTTTTGGGATTTGAATGCGTAATTTTTGTTTAATTTAAATTTTTTTCGGAATTTTTTAAGTGAAAAATTAAAGGTATCTTGTCGTCTGTATTAGTTTAAAAATACTAGGGCACGGGAATGATGAAATCCCTAGAAAAAATTTTGATTTTTTCTGTTTAATATAACTTAAGTCATTCAGTTAGTTTTTAGAATTTTGGGGTTTTTGGTTGGACATTTTATTTTTTAATTGAACCAAAATTGAAGAAATTACCACTACTCATGCTTTGTATTATAAAAAGGCAGGACTAATAATAATGAGGAAAGTGTTAATGCACATGATATTTAAATTTTTTGACATCAAAGATGGAAGGAAAATTTTCTATAAAAGTTATTTTATGGAAAATTTTTCAATATAAAAACTTTTCTATAAAAAATTTTCCAACAGAAAATATTTCAATAGAAATATTTTAACAAAAAAAAAAAGACGTTTTTTGTTTTTTAAATTTGCTTAAGAATCAATTTTTTTTATAGAAAACCTAAAGATAAAACAATTTATCTATGCCAAATTTTTTCTGAGGATATTTTACATTGAAAATTTTTTTATGAAAAA
Organism: Stomorhina lunata; assembly: GCA_933228675.1. Classification (NCBI taxonomy): domain Eukaryota; kingdom Metazoa; phylum Arthropoda; class Insecta; order Diptera; family Rhiniidae; genus Stomorhina; species Stomorhina lunata. The sequence continues at coordinate 32,730,784 of OW121742.1, read as the reverse complement.
ATTTTTCAATTAAACATTTTTTTTCGATAGAAATGAAAATTTTCTATAAAAAATGTTTTATGGTAAACTTTTCAGTACCAAAATTTTTCGAAAAAAAAAAAATTAACATTAATTTTTTAAAAAATTTTTTAATACAAAATTTTTTTATAACAAATTTTTTATTAGAAAATTTTTTATTAGAAAATTTTTTAATAAAAAATTTTTAATAAGAAAATTTTTTAATAAAAAATTTTTTAATAGAAATTTTCTGATAGAAAATTTAATAATATTGAAAGCATATTATGTTTTTAATTTCTTGACTTCACAATTTTTCTATAGAAAACTTTTAGACATACAGAAAATAGAAAATATTTCAAAATACAAATTTTTCTATATAAAATTGTTCGACATACAAATTTTAAAATACAAAATTTTTCGATATAAAAATTTTTATATAGATAATTTTTCGGCACAAAAGTTTTTCTATAGAAAATATTTCGACACATAAATTTTACTATAGAAAATTTTTCTACATAAAAATTTTTGTATAGAAAATTTTTCGGCTTCAAATTTTTTCTATAGATATTTTTTCTTCATACAATTTTTTTAATAGAAATTTTATAATCATAAAATTCTTTCTATAGAAAATTTTTTGACATAAAAATTTTACTATAACAAATTTTCGTCACAAAAATTTTAATATAGAAAATTTTTCGATATAAAAATTATACTATATAAAATTTTTCGGAATAAAATTTGTCTTTAGAAAATTTTTCGACATAAAAATTATTCTATAGAAAATTTTTCGACACAAAAATGTTTCTATAGAAAATTTTTCGACATAAAAATATTTCTATAGAAAATTTTTCGACATAAAAATATTTCTACAGAAAATTTTTCGAAATAAAGATTATTCTATAGAAAATTTTTTGACACAAAAATGTTTCTATAGAAAGTTTTGCGACATAAAAATATTTCTACAGAAAATTTTTCGACATAAAAATGTTTCTATAGAAAATTTTTCGACATAGAAATGATTCTTTAGAAAATTTTTCGACATAAAAATATTTCTACAGAAAACTTTTCGACATAAAAATGTTTCTATAGAAAATTTTTCGACATAAAAATGTTTCTATGGAAAATTTTTCGACATAAAAATGATTCTATAGAAAATTTTTCGACTTAAAAATGTTTCTATAGAAAATTTTTCAATATAGAAATATTTCTATAGAAAATGTTTGGACATAAAAATGTTTCTATAGAAAATTGTTCGACATAAAAATGTTTCTATAGACAATTTTTCGACATAAAAATGATTATATGGAAAATTTTTCGACATAAAAATGTTTCTATAGAAAACTTTTTAATATAAAATTGTTTCTATCGAAAAATTTTCGACATAAAAATGTTCCTATGTAAAATTTTTCGACATAAAAATGTTTCTATAGAAAATTTTTCGACATAAAATTTTTCTATAGAAAATTTTTCGATATAAAAATGTTTCTATAGACAATTTTTCGACATAAAAATGACTATATGGAAAATTTTTCGACATAAAAATGTTTCTATAGAAAACTTTTTAATATAAAATTGTTTCTATAGAAAATTTTTCGACATAAAATTTTCTATAAAAATTTTTTGACAGAAACATTTTTCTGTAAAAAATTTTTTGACACAAAAAATGTTCTATAAAAAATTTTTTGACACAAAAATTTTTCTATAGAAATTTTTTGACATAAAAATTTTTCTATAGAAAATTTTCACAAAATTTTTTTGTAGAAACTTTTCGGTATAAAATTATTTTTATGGAAAATTTTTCTACGCAAATATTTTTCTATTTAAAATTTTTCGACACTAAAATTTTCGTATCCAAAATTTTCCGAAAAATGTTTATTCCATGGAAAATTTTTCTATAGAAAATTTTTCAATTTAAAAATTTTTGTATGGAAAATTTTCTATATAAAAATTTTTTTATAGAACATTTTTCGACACAAAATTTTTTCAAAAAGTAATAATATTGTCGAGATGTAAATAAATTTTTAATCGTCATAAAATAAAAACTTCTTGAATAAAAGATGTTTCTAAAGAAAATTTTTCAATTAAAAATTTTCAACAGAAAATTTTTCAATAAAAGGTTTATCAACAAAAAAATTTTCAATAGAAAAATTTTTTAATAGAAAATTTTACAATAAAAAATTTTTCAATAGAAAATTTTTCAATACCAAATTTTTCAATAAAAAATGTTTCAAAAAAAATTTTTCATTAGAAACTTTTTCAATATAAAATTGTTCAATAAATATTTCTTAAATAGTAAATTTTCCAATAAAAGGTTTTTGGGTTACAAATGTTTGAATAAAAAATTTTCCAATAGAAAATTTTTCAATAAAAAGTTTTCAATAAAAAATTTTTCAATAAAAAATTTTTCAATAAAAAATTTTTCATAGAAAATTTTTGAATAAACAAATTTTTGAATAAAAAATTCTTGAATTTAACATAGAAAATTTTTTAATAGAAATTATTTTAATAAAATATTTTTCAATAGAAACTTTAATAGTAGAAAATTTTTCAGTAGAAAATTTTTTTATAAAAAATTTTTCAATAAAAAATTTATCTCTAATAAATTTTATAATAAAAAATTTTGTAATAAAAATTTTTTAACAAAAATTTTTCAATTGAAAGTTTTTCAATAAAATATTTTTTAATAGAAAATTAAAAAAAAATAAATTTCAATGAAAAATTTTTCAATAAAAAATTTTCAATAGAATATTTTACAATAAAAACTTTTAATAGTAAATTTAACAATTAAAAATTTTGATAAAAATTATTCAATAGAAAATTTTATAATAAAAAAATTTCAATAGAAATTTTCTGATAAAGGTTTTTTATTGCTCAGTAAAAATTTTGGCAGGAAGATGAAGCTTGTCTTACTGCTTTAAACCTTAAAGACCTTGTAATTTTCCGAATCAATACCTGGAGTTCTGTTGTAACCTTAGATTTTGAATACATCCTCTCTGAACTGACTTCATTTTTGCACGTCATCTCAAACCTAATTAGAAATAATCTCTGATATTTTGCTTGGAATTAATATAAATTGTTTGACATTTAACCTTATCTTTGAAATAATCAAAAATGTTTTTCCAGGAAGACAATAAATATTTAAAGTAAAATACTAATTTCAAACATGCGCTAACTATTGACCAGCAAAATATGTAAAAAACAAACCAATTTATTGAACTAATTAACTTTTTTGTCATTTCTAATTAACAATCTAATTAAGAGTTCTCGGTCATTTCACAAACTTATTAAGAAACTTTTCCCTTAAATCTATTGATTTGAATGACTAGATAAACTCATCACTCCTATATTCAGGCATACATAGTTTGTCTGTCGTCTAAATATCTAAATCCAAATCAAAGTTTATTTATCATTAAAATGAAGAATGTGGATGTATTTGAGAAACACAGATATCAACATTGTGCCAATTATGGCTAATTTCCGTTGAATGTGCAATGCATGAACGAACATGATGCTTATAAAAATAAATCCTACCTTTAAGCTAAAATCTGCTAGAGAACAGATATAAAAATTCAGCAGATTTATATTACTTTCGACAACAACAACAACAATACTATCGCAAAAAATAACTTTCATGGAAAATAAAGGGAGGAGAAAAAAAAAACTTTCACAAAAAATAAACAATGTAAGCAAAACTTAATTCTAAAAGACAGAAGAAGAAAGAATAAATAGCAAGAGACAGCACACAGAGGCATAG
>OW121742.1:32564533-32719533 GCA_933228675.1 Stomorhina lunata | reverse complement strand
AGAAATGTCATCATATCGTCAACTTTTCTATAGAAATGTCTTGCTATCATAAGCTTTTCTATAGAAGTGTCTTCCTTTCGTCAACTTTTCTATAGAAATGTCTTCCTTTCGTCAACTTTTCTATAGAAATGTCTTCCTATCGTATACTTTTCTATAGAAATGTCTTCTTATCGTTAACTTTTCTATAGAAGGGTTTCTTTGTTCAACTTTTCAATCAAAATATTTCCGAGAGAAGTTTGTGATGTTTATATTAAATTTCTTTAAAAATAATTCATAGCATTTTTTATCTTAATTCCTTTCAATCTAAATTCATCTGTTGACTCTAAGATTTTTATTTATTTCTTAACAATTCCCAAGTTACGCTAATCTTATTATAGTTCTTGTTACTGTTCTTGTTACTGTTTGTTCCTTTCCTGTTGCCATTGTTATTATTCATTTTTCTTAATGATGTCCATGTTACCTTATACCTTGAAAATAAGGATGTATTAATGCAAGAAAATAAGAAGATAACTAAATGTTTCCGTTTTCTGTCAGACAAAACATCAGCAGCAACAACAAGTGTGGGTTTGACATTAAATAATTGTAATGTATTTGTTTTATTTTGTTTTGTCTCGTAGTTGTTGACAATGATTATCATCACCACCTTTTTCACTTAGTTATTATTATTATTAACTATGTTTTTGTTTAAATTGTTAGTTTTTGTTGTTGATTGTGCTGTTGTCGGTAGGTGTGTTGTTTATCCTGACGTCTTGTTTGTCAAGGTAATGATGCCAATAAGGACTAAGATTTTAGACATACAAACAAAAGGTTTTAGGAAAGCAAATTTTAAAGTTGAAATTTAACAAACAACTCTATATTCTAAATAAGTAGAAGTAAAAGTTTTAAAGAGGTTAATGTCTATGAATAATATGTTATTTCAAATTATATAAAGTTAATTGGTTTCGTTATCGAAAGTAGACATTAGAAAGACATTTCTAAATAAAAGTTGGCGTAATGAAGACATTTCTATAGAATTGTTGACGTTAGGAAAACATTTTGATAGAAAAGTTGACGATAGGAAAACATTTTAACAGAAAAGTTGATGATAGGAACTCATTTCTATAAAAAAGTTGACGACATGAAGACATTGCTATAGAAAAGTTGACGATACGAAGACATTTCTGTAGAAAAGTTGACGATAGGGAGACATTCAATAGAAAGTTGACAATAGGAAGACAACTCTGTAGAAAAGTTGATGACAGGAGGACATTTCTGCAGAAAAGTGGTCGACAGGGAGACATTTCTATAGAAAAGCTGAGGATAGGAAGACATTTCTATAGAAAAATGGACGAGAGAAAGACACTTCTGTAGAAAAGTTGACGACAGGAAGACGTATCTATAGAAAAAATTATGACAGGAAGACCTTTCTATAGAAAAGTTGAAGATAGGAAGAAATTCCTATAGCAAAGTTGATGACGACAAGATATTTCTATAGAAAAGTTGACGGTAGTAAGATATTTTTATAGAAAAGTTGACGATAGGAAGACATTTCTATAGAAATGTTGACTACAAGGAGACATATCTACATAAAAGTTGACGATAGCAAGACATTTCTATAGAAAAGTTGACGATAGGAAGAAATTTCTATAGAAAAGTTGACGATATGAAGACATTTACATAGAAAAGTTGACGATAGGTAGACATTTCTATAGAAAAGTTGACGATAGAAAGACATTTCTCTAGAAAAGTTGACGATAATAAGACCTTTCTATAGAAAAAATGACGACAGGAAGACCTTTCATTAGAAAAGTTGACGAGAATAAAACTTATCTGTAGAAAAGTTGATGAAATACATTTCTATAGAAAAGTTGACGATAAGAAGACGTTTCTATAGAAATGTTGACCACAAGAAGACACTTCTATAGAAAAGTTGACGTTAGGAAGATATTTCAATAGAAAAGTTGACGTAAGGGAGACATTTCTATAGAAAAGTTGACGTTAGGAAGACATTTCTATAGAAAAGTTGACGTTAGGAAGACATTTCTATAGAAAAGTTGACGTTAGGAAGACATTTCTATAGAAAAGTTGACGTTAGGAAGACATTTCAATAGAAAATTTGACGTTAGGAAGACATTTCTATAGAAAGGTTGACGTTAGGAAGACATTTCTATAGAAAAGTTGACGTTAGGAAGACATTTCTATAGAATAGTTGCCGCTAGGAAGACATTTCTATAGAAAAGTTGACGCTAGGAAGACATTTCTATAGATTATCATTGGGAAGACATTTGTGGAGTATGACACTTCTTTAGAAAATTTAACGATAGTAAAATATTTTTATTTTCATTGAAAACTTAATGTTTTTGTTAAATTTGTCACAAAAATATCTTTAAAATAAATCACTTCTAATAATTTGTTTCTAAATACTGTTTACACAACAGATAGTGATGAATAACCACATCAAAGTTGTCGACCACCTACTGTCTGCACACACTCAAAAGGTGTCGGTCATTATTCTAACCCATATCATAGCTACCACCTACAAGGCTTTATCAACCACCAATTGCAATCACTCATTTACGAAATTCATCATAATTATTTCTCTTAAATCCTTAAATTTACTGAAATCCTTTTCTATTTGTTATCTCTGAAATAACAAGTGATTTTGGCTGATCTCTGCACGAGCAGAAATTATCCTGTTTATTTTTTTAGAAACTTGAGTTTTCCAAGGATTTCATTTCTTTTGTATGTGTTATCCTTGTTGTGCACATAATGTTTTTCCATTTGTTTTTCTTTTGTTGCTTTTTATTTGGATTTATTTATTGTAGATTTTCCATCATCACTTTTGCTGTTGTCGTCGTTGTTGCTTTTGTTGGACAGCAATTTTTCTTCTTTCAACAAATTCAAATTGTCAACATTTCCATGGCGATTTTTGTGCTTGCAGGCATGTGTTTATATTAATACGGTGATGATGATGACGACTGACTGCTGCTGATTTTGCTGCTGGTGGTAGTGTTGACTGACTGCCTGCCTGCCTGCTCGACTACTGGCTAAATGAAAGACAGTCTAAAGCTAGGACAGACAAGACCAACAGTTGTAGTTACTTTTGTATTTGATTGAGTGACAAGACAAACTGCCTTGACTGTTAGCATTGGTTTTACATCTTAAATTTGTTGTACAAAGTTGTTGCAAGTGTATTTTGTTGCTGTTGTTTTTCTTTTCTTAACACAGATTTGTTTATGTTGTAAGATGTGGTTGATCTAGTAAGACCAACCGCTGAAAAAGATAAACAAAAAAACATGCACTTGAAAAAGGGCTTATATTTGTGCAGTTTCGAAAAGAATATCCAATGTGGATTTTCTTTTTCAAGTGGCATTTCAAGGTATAACTATTTAAGAGTCAGATTTCAAAGAAAAAAATTATGTAAATAAATGAAAAATTAGATTTTCCTTCAAAGTTTTTTTATGCAGACTTAAACCATATATTCTTAATTATACTTCTTACATACATCCGAAAATCTTATACTCTGTCTACTATCTTATATTTTTTTTAGAGTAGATTCTTATTCTATTAAATTATATTCCAACTATAATCTTGTACTCAAGCTTCTGTCTTAAACATAGACTAGGCTAATGCTTGAATGATATTCAATGACTTCACTTTTCTATAGAAACGTCTTACTTATCTATAGAAATGTCTTCCTATCGTCAACTTTTCTATAGAAATGTCATCCTATCGTCAACTTTATTTTAGAAATGTCTTCCTATCGTTAACTTTTCTATAGAAATGTCTTCCTATCGTCAACTTTTCTACAGAAATGTCTTCCTATCGTCAACTTTTCTATAGAAATGTCTTCCTATCGTCAAATTTTCTATAGAAATGTCTTCCTATCGTCAACTTATCTATAAAAATGTCTTCCTATCGTCAACTTTTCTGTAGAAATGTCTTCCTATCGTCAACTTTTCTGTAGAAATGTCTTCCTATCGTCAACTTTTCTATAGAAATGTCTTCCTATCGTCAACTTTTCTATAGAAATGTCTTCCTATCGTCAACTTTTCTATAGAAATGTCTTCCTATCGTAAACTTTTCTATAGAAATGTCTTCCTATCGTCAACTTTTCTATAGAAATGTCTTCCTATCGTCAACCTTTCTATAGAAATGTCTTCCTATCGTGAACTTTTCTATAGAAATGTCTTCCTCTCGTGAACTTTTTAATAGAAATGTCTTCCCATCGTCAACTTTTCTATAGAAATGTCTTCCTATCGTCAACTTTTCTATAGAAATGTCTTCCTATCGTCAACTTTTGTATAGAAATGTCTTCCTATCGTCAACTTTTCTATAGAAATGTCTTCCTATCGTCAACTTTTCTATAGAAATGTCTTCCTATCGTCAACTTTTCTATAGAAATGTCTTCCTATCGTCAACTTTTCTATAGAGATGTCTTCCTATCGTCAACTTTTCTATAGAAATGTCTTCCTATCGTCAACTTTTCTATAGAAATGTCTTCCTATCGTCAACTTTTCTATAGAAATGTCTTCCTATCGTCAACTTTTCTATAGAAATGTCTTCCTATCGTCAACTTTTCTATAGAGATGTCTTCCTATCGTCAACTTTTCTATAGAAATGTCTTCCTATCGTCAACTTTTCTATAGAAATGTCTTCTTATCGTCAACTTTTCTATAGAAATGTTTTCCTATCATCAACTTTTCTATAGAGATGTCTTCCTGTAATCAACTTTTCTATAGAAATGTCTTCCTATCGTCAAATTTGCTATAGAAATGTCTTCTTATTGTCAACTTTTCTATAGACATGTGTTCCTATCGTCAGCTTTTCTATAGAAATGTCTTCCTATCCTCAACTTTTCTATAGAAATGTCTTCCTATTGTCAACTTTTCCATAGAAATGTCTTCCTATCGTCAACTTTTCTATAGAGATGTGTTAATATCGTCAACTTTTCTATAGAAATGTCTTCCTATCGTCAACTTTTCTATAGAAATGTCTTCCGAGCGTCTACCTTTCTATAGAAATGTCTTCCTATCGTCAACTTTTCTATAGAAATGTCTTCCTTTCGTCAACTTTTCTATAGAAATGTCTTCCTATCGTCAACTTTTCTATAGAAATGTCTTCCTATCGTCAACTTTTCTATAGAAATGTCTTCCTATCGTCAACTTTTCTATAGAAATGTCTTCCTATCGTCAACTTTTCTATAGAGATGTCTTCCTATCGTCAACTTTTCTATAGAAATGTCTTCCTATCGTCAACTTTTCTATAGAAATGTCTTCTTATCGTCAACTTTTCTATAGAAATGTTTTCCTATCATCAACTTTTCTATAGAGATGTCTTCCTGTAATCAACTTTTCTATAGAAATGTCTTCCTATCGTCAAATTTGCTATAGAAATGTCTTCTTATTGTCAACTTTTCTATAGACATGTGTTCCTATCGTCAGCTTTTCTATAGAAATGTCTTCCTATCCTCAACTTTTCTATAGAAATGTCTTCCTATTGTCAACTTTTCTATAGAGATGTCTTCCTATCGTCAACTTTTCTATAGAAATGTCTTCCTATCGTCAACTTTTCTATAGAAATGTCTTCCTATCGTCAACTTTTCTATAGAAATGTCTTCCTATCGTCAACTTTTCTATAGAGATGTCTTCCTATCGTCAACTTTTCTATAGAAATGTCTTCCTATCGTCAACTTTTCTATAGAAATGTCTTCTTATCGTCAACTTTTCTATAGAAATGTTTTCCTATCATCAACTTTTCTATAGAGATGTCTTCCTGTAATCAACTTTTCTATAGAAATGTCTTCCTATCGTCAAATTTGCTATAGAAATGTCTTCTTATTGTCAACTTTTCTATAGACATGTGTTCCTATCGTCAGCTTTTCTATAGAAATGTCTTCCTATCCTCAACTTTTCTATAGAAATGTCTTCCTATTGTCAACTTTTCTATAGAAATGTCTTCCTATCGTCAACTTTTCTATAGAAATGTCTTCCTATCGTCAACTTTTCTATAGAAATGTCTTCCTATCGTCAAATTTTCTATAGAAATGTCTTCCTATCATCAACTTATCTATAGAAATGTCTTCCTATCGTCAACTTTTCTGTAGAAATGTCTTCCTATCGTCAACTTTTCTATAGAAATGTCTTCCTATCGTCAACTTTTCTATAGAAATGTCTTCCTATCGTCAACTTTTCTATAGAAATGTCTTCCTATCGTCAACTTTTCTATAGAAATGTCTTCCTTTCGTCAACTTTTCTATAGAAATGTCTTCCTATCGTCAATTTTTCTATAGAGATGTCTTCCTATCGTCAACTTTTTTATAGAAATGTCTTCCCATCGTCAACTTTTCTATAGAAATGTCTTCCTATCGTCAACTTTTCTATAGAAATGTCTTCCTATCGTCAACATTTGTATAGAAATGTCTTCCTATCGTCAACTTTTCTATAGAAATGTCTTCCTATCGTCAACTTTTCTATAGAAATGTCTTCCTATCGTCAACTTTTCTATAGAAATGTCTTCCTATCGTCAACTTTTCTATAGAAATGTCTTCCTATCGTGAACTTTTCTATAGAAATGTCTTCCTATCGTCAACTTTTTTATAGAAATGTCTTCCTATCGTCAACTCTTCTATAGAAATGTCTTCCTATCGTCAACTTTTCTATAGAAATGTCTTCCTATCATCAACTTTTGTATAGAAATGTCTTCCTATCGTCAACTTTTCTATAGAAATGTCTTCCTATCGTCAACTTTTCTATAGAAATGTCTTCCTATCGTCAAATTTTCTATAGAGATGTCTTCCTATCGTCAACTTTTCTATAGAAATGTCTTCCTATCGTCAACTTTTCTATAGAAATGTCTTCTTATCGTCAACTTTTCTATAGAAATGTTTTCCTATCATCAACTTTTCTATAGAGATGTCTTCCTGTAATCAACTTTTCTATAGAAATGTCTTCCTATCGTCAAATTTGCTATAGAAATGTCTTCTTATTGTCAACTTTTCTATAGACATGTGTTCCTATCGTCAGCTTTTCTATGGAAATGTCTTCCTATCCTCAACTTTTCTATAGAAATGTCTTCCTATTGTCAACTTTTCTATAGAAATGTCTTCCTATCGTCAACTTTTCTTTAGAGATGTGTTAATATCGTCAACTTTTCTATAGAAATGTTTTCCTATCGTCAACTTTTCTATAGAAATGTCTTCCGAGCGTCTACCTTTCTATAGAAATGTCTTCCTAGCGTCAACTTTTCTGTAGAAATGTCTTCCTGGCATCAACTTTTCTATAGAAATGTCTTCCTAGTAAACGTCTGCAAGAGTATACAATATTGTTCATCAAAAACGAATACACCATAGTAGTACTCAATACTTGTAGTATAAATGAGAGAATGAGTGTAACCGATTTTGTCTGCTTTTGTTTTTGCTCATCCACTCTACCCACAAAGTCAGTAACTGATGCTTTTGCTTATAAGTTGAGAAAGATAAATTTATCTGTTGACAACTGTTTCTTGTTCCAAAATACTTAGATAACTATAAGTATTTATGAGTATTTCGAATAACTTGTGGTAAATGCAAAGACAATTTCGTAGCAATAATGTTTCTGTGTTGAAATACTAACATTTTTCAGAGTTTGGGTGTACATACTTTAATTGACTATAAAAATGAATAATATAGAAATAAAAGGAAAAAAAATTGTCAAAAGAATATAAAATAAGTGAAATAAGCGTAAAAGTAAAATTTTTTAAGAATTGAAAGTTTTTAAAAATCCTATAATAATAAGAAATTTTTTTTTAAATTTCCTATAAAAAAAAAAATAAAAATTCCCTATAAAATTGAAAAAATTTTAAAAATTTCCTATAAAAATAAAAGAAAATTTAAAATTTCCTACAAAAACCAGAAATTTTTTAAAATTTCCTATAAAAATTAAGGAAAAATTTTCTTTGAAATTAAAAAAAAATTCTATCAAATAAAAAATTTTTGAAATTTTTTTTATAAAAATAAGACATTTTTTAAAAATTCCTTATAAAAATTAGTAATTTTTCAAATTTTTTTTATAAAAATGAGAAATTTTTAACATATTTCAGTGTTTGTGTCTATATATTTTAATTGACTATAAAAATGAATAATATAGAAATAAAAGAAAAAAAATGTCAAAAGAATATAAAATTAGTGAAATAAAGGAACGGAGTAAAATTTTTTAAGAATTGAAAGTTTTTAAAATCCTATACTAATAAGAAATTTTTTAAAAACAAGAATTTTTTTTTAAAATTTCCTATAAAAATAAAAAAAATTAAAAATTTCCTAAAAAATTGAAAAAAAAAAATAAAAATTTCCTTAAAAAAACAAGAAATTTTTTAAAAATTTTCTATAAAAATTAAGGAAAAATTTTCTTTAAAATTAAAAAAAAATTCTATCAGATAAGAAATTTTTTTTTATAAAAATATGAATTTTTTTAAAAATTCCCTGTAAAAATAAGAATTTTTTCCATTTTTGTTTTATAAAAATAAAAAATTTTTTAAAAATTTCCTATAAAATAAAAAATTTTTAAAAAGTTCCTATGAAAATAAGAAATTTTTTAAAAACTTCCTATAAAAATAAAAAAAAATTAAAATTTCCGGCAAAATTAAGAAATTTTTGAATAATTTCCTATTAAAATAAGAAATATTGAATTTCCTATAAAAAAAAAAAAATTAAAAAATTTCATATAAAAATAAAAAAACAAAATCAAAAATTTTCTATGAGGATAAGAAATTTTTGAAAAACTTCCTGTAAAATTAAGATATATATTTTTTTTTTTAATTTTATATGAAAATAAGAAATTTTTTTAAATATTTCCTAAAAAAATAAAAAAAAAAAAATAAAATTTCCGATAAAATTAAGAAATTTTTGAAAAATCTCGTATTAAAATAAGAAATTTTTGAAAAATTTCCTACAAAAAGAAGAAATTTTTGAAAGATTTCTCACAAAAATAACAGATTTTTGAAAAAACTCCTACAAAAACAACAAAGTTTTGAAAAAAAACTAATCGAATGTCGTTTTTAGTTTTTATTTTATCCTATAAGTAAACTTCATACGACATACTATAAGTTATCTATTGTATAACCACTAATACTCATTCCATCCATTTTGCAAAACTATAGGAAAATAAATATGTTATTCTCATTGTCTTTTTACCCACTCAGACTTACTTAGTGGGAGAATACAACAATACTCACTTATAACAAAAAACTTAACTACTCATCAATACACACTCAAAATGATAAAACACAGAAATGGATATACACGGATGGAACTATGCAGATGTTTACTTCCTAGCGCCAACTTTTCTATAGAAGTGTCTTCCTTACATCAGCTTTTCTATAGGAATGTTTTCCTAACGTCAACTTTTCTATAGAAATATCTTCCTAGCGTCAACTTTTCTATAGAAATGTCTTCAAAAAGTCATTTTTTCTATAGTAATGTCTTCAAAAAGTCAACTTTTCTATCGGCGAATTGGAAAAACTAAATTTTGTAATGACACAAAATTTACGTATGTACTTACTATTATGGCCTTTTTAATTCTCTAAAATTATAAAAAATCCAACAAAATTTTAAATCATATAAAATTTTTCATTTAGATCCTTTCATTAACATCTCATTCAAGTTTTTTTTCTCATATCCTTTCACACGAAATCACTTTCTCTTAGAAACTATTTTTTCGTCCAACTTTTCTCAACTTATTTTCCACAAAATTTCTCTCTCTTAAAAATCTAATTAAACACCATTGAAGGTCCTCCTGGCACTAGTAAAAGTAAAATTATATCAAACTGCACAGAGACAAACGACAAGCAAAAAATCTAATTAGAATTTGCTCTTAATGGGCTCACTAAAGGGATAATGAATTTATAGGAATCTCTGGCAAAATATAAAAAAAATAACTTCTACGTTCTTTTATTTTAACTCATTTAAGTGTGTAGCTTAGGATTAAATATTATAAAAACTAAAACTCTGCAAAAAAAACTAAAATAACGATAAGACTAAAGTAACTTTATGACTAGTAGATAAAATGCTTCTTGTTCCTTTTTCTAACTCCTTTTTTCAGGCTACTTTTTTATGTTTGTATATAAAAAGCAGACTAATCTAGGGAAAAATAATGTAAAGCAAAAAATGTACAAGTTTATATAAATATCATTTAAAGATGAGACATAAATAGACAAAACTATTTTTATCTAAATGTTTATGTAAATCTACAAAGTCAAAGTTCAAGTTATACTAATTAAGATAGATAAAAATGCACAAAGAACCGGGTTTTGAAATATCTTGCTTATAAAAAACTTTGGAGCATAGTCGGATAACTTGTTTGACCAGCATCTTGAAAACTATGTCATTTGTGCGTTAAAAACGTTGCGGAAATATAAATTGTGGTTAAAGCTCCAACGAAAATAAAATAAATAATTTCGCGATCTACTCACATATAAGAAACCATAATTAAATCAAGGCTCGTAATGCTAATACTTAATAAATTGTATCCCTATTTCAAAACGAAAAGGAAACTAGACTAAATAGGTTTTTGCAGTAGGGGGTTATACTAAAAACAAGTAAGAAAGCGCTATAGTCGGTCAAACCGACCATACGATACCCTTCACCACTAAGGTCAAAGGTGTTATTTTTCCTGTATAAAGACAAATATTTGCTAAATTTTGCCATCATACAAACATTTTCTCAAAACGCATATATTCAACCTGTTTCCGTCATTTGGACTTATATGAGAGCTAGGGTCAAATGTGGACCGATTATCTCGAAATTTGGCAAATTGATTACAGTTGCTATAAAAATTATGTGTGCAAAAAATAAACTAAAAATTTTCATTATCTTTAGATTTACGAGCGTTTTAGTGATTTTTTGTCTGATTTAGTGCGTTTTTGAAGAAGAGTTTGTATGGGAGCTATGGTCAAATGTGGACTGATTTCAACGAAATTTGGTACAGTGATTTAAGTTTACATAAGCAGTATCTGTTTTAAATGTTATGAAAAAATATTGATATTTGTGGCCAATATAGCAATTCCGGGAAGTGGGACCTATGGGAGGTACCATAAATAATAGACCGATTTTGACCAATTTCAATAGCCAAATGCCAAATTTCATCAAATTATCTTTAGAATTGCGACCTGTAGTTTGATTACAAGGTTTACATGGGGGTCCAGCCAGCCAGCCAGACGGACGGACGGATGGACGTACATCGCTAAATCGACTCAGAAAGTGATTCTAAGTCTATTGGTATACTAAAAGGTGGGTCTAAGACAAATATTTCTATGCGTTACAAACATCAGCACAAACTTATAATACCCTTTCCACCTATGGTGGTGAAGGGTATAATTATACCCACGCTTCTTACTTAAATCGTGTTCTGAATAACAATATTTCTGAAATCTGCGATCTAATTATTTTGTAACAACAGAGCTTATACACCGCTAGTATGTGATCCCCAGTTTTTCTCTTTAAAGGAAATTAAATTGCTGGAGAAACTTTAGATCCGGTTCACTTAAATGCGATTAATAATGTCGTTGCTTTGAAACTCTAATAGAAAAGTAGAATGATGTAGACAAACTAGAAAAAAAAATCCGTTGCAAAAATCCTTTGAAGTACAAATATATAAGTAGAACGCATACATATATACACACAAACCTATGCAAGTATGTGTGTATGTACTTTAAACAAATATACAGGGAAGCAGAAAAAATGCATTGAAAAAATTGTTATTATAACAACAAAACAAATACAAAAAAAATCTTGAAAAAAATATAAATAAAAATAAAAGGAGCAGAAAAACGAAAAGTAAACACTAGAGAAATATTTAATGACAACAACAACCACGACTAGTAAAAGGACGAGAATTGGAGAACGAGGCTGGAGTTGAAATAAAATATAAGTACTAGAAACATTAAGTGTAAGAGAACGTTACAAATAGTACCTACATAAGATTCATAGAATACTAAAAACAACAGTAGCAGCAGTTACAACAACATATGTATTATAAATAATGGGAACCTGTTGCAAAAATCCAGACACACAAACTTACTAGAAGTTGTTATATGTATACATTTAAATATATACATACTTTTGTCTGTATGTAATTACGTTTATTTGTATATGAATGTTTAAAAATAAACAGGACTTTTGCAAACTAGCACACGTATATACTTACACAGAGACATTTCTACATATATAATTACAAAAGCTTAAAATAAAATTTGTTAAAACAAAAAAATTGTTTTTCTCACATACAATTCGCACTGAAAAGAAGACAACAACAGCAAAAAAAATAAAACCATTTATGGGATATATGAACAAAATCAATGAACGTTGTTTTTATTTTTCCCATCCTTTTACTTCTGTTATTTTTTTTTTTTTGTTTAGTAGCCCGAGAGCATAGAGTCATAGCATAAAATCTGGGATAAATTCAGTTCTATTTTTCTTAGGGGCAAAATACAACTGAACACTAGTTTACTCATACATACACACATACATACAAACATAGATTCATAGATTCCCAAGCTCAACTACTAATACTCCTGGTCGTTGTCATAGTAAATACTCTGCTATAGGAGCTCCCCTCCAACATGACTGCAGGAATATGAGAATAAACTGAAATATTGTAAAAAATAAATAAAACAAATCACAAATAAAAATGATACAGGAAGAAGTAAAATATGAAAAATTTGCTGCTCCGGCTACTGGTCGGACATTTTGTCCATTCACTATCAGTGAGAGTTTAAATTGTGTGTGCTTTTTTTTATATTAAAAAATTAAAATAAATAAATATGAGTTAGTAACATAAAACGTTGCCAGATAGTTGTAGTAATGATAATACTTGAATGTTTAGATGTTAAGGGAAAAATAAAATTGAGATTAATTTGCACCTTAGGCAGATTTTGGCTTTTTCAGGGCTTTTTCAAAATGATGAATCTTTTTCATACCAGACTACAAAATTAATCTTAAGCTTTAAACTATATGAACTATCTGGCGGACGCATCTAAGGTCCTTAAACTTCATAAATATATTCCCTAAATTCATAGTAAAATTCTGAATTTTGCTCAAGTTATATATAGATATCTTCTTTCCTTTAAAAGTTAAAAATATTTTAAGTTGAAACATCAAAAAATATCGCATTTTTTTAAGTTTCCCCTAAAAGAGGGCTATATTTTTTTACCAATAAAAAAATATTTTCTTAAGAAACATAAAAAGACTTTTACAGCTTTTAAAAGAAAACATAATGAGAAAGCGTATGAAGAAAAAATTTAGTCATCTAGACCTTTAGACCTCATACATGCCCGCTCCAAAAAGACTAATTTGTAAAAAATTATTTAGTTTAACCCTGCAATAATATTACCGCATTTCTAACTGGTGGGATATATTTGAAAGTTCTTACAAAAAATTAAAATTTTCAAAAAAGCGGTTTACCTCATAACTCAGCTAGCCACTGGTTATTTGAGTATTTGGCTATGTAAAACTTATATAACCAATGCATCTGCCGTTCGGAGTTGGAGTTAAAACGTTCCTTTCAATGAATCTAATAATGTAATTTGATACATCTCATTGTCTGAGAGAAGTACCCCTTGTTCCAATTGGGATATTGTATGTTTTACATGACAACAAAACAAATAAAATAAGAATGACAGACAAAACGCCAAAAAAATAACGCATGGTTGTAGAAAGAGCGTCAACAAAAACCTTTTGTGATCAGAGCAAAACGGAAAAGGTGCAAATTTTGAGCGTCAAAAAAGACCTTTATTGAGTGCATAACTTGCAAAAAAAACTGTTTCTCTTTTTCTTTCTTCTGTTATCCTCGACTCCCAGTGGAGCATAGGGCCTCAACCACCCTTTTATATCGAACTCTATTGCGAGATGTTAGACATACATCGTTCCATGAATAGTTTGCTGCTTGTAACTCCGCATCAATTGACTTTCTCCACGTTCTAGCAGGTGCACCAACACGACGGCCTCTTTCTTGTGGATTCCAACGAAGCGCTTGTCGAGAAATGTTGGTAGTTGTCCTTTGAAGTCTGTGGCCTATCCACCGCCATTTCCGTTGACATACCTCTATAGAAGAAGGGATTTGGTTTGTAGCGTTTAGTAGATCTTCATTTCTTATGCGATTTGGCCACCATATATTAAGGATTTGTTTGCAAAGGTTAGTAGGCGCTTATCGATGGCATTTGTGCGTTTTCAAGTTTCACAGCCGTAATACAAGATGGACTTGACCGTTCCCACGGCAGTCGCTTCTTCGTACCGGAACGACACGGAATTCTTAGAATTCCGACCATGGACTGCCACTTCTACGATATTACCAATAATATCGCAGTTACAACAACAACATGGACTTGACATTCGAGTTATATATTCGTAACTTAGTTGTTGTTGATATTTGCCGAGATTTACAAATAGCTCGGAGAATTCCTAATGCTGATTTTGCCTTATTAAAACGCGATTAAATATCTTCGTCGGCGCCACCTTTTGCAAATACCAAACTACCAAGATAATTTAATAACCTCGGGATGCAAAATGGGATGCAGTTGTTGCCTGGGTTTCCGGCTAACAGGTAATAACTGTATTCAATTCCTACTCACACCTCCTCGTGGTACATCCTGAACACCTGAGTAACCTAGCTGAAGATGCGGTAAACAATCCGAGTGGGATTCTAGGTCAGGGCTTACGTGAGGTGGAGTTATCTTAGAGCCATTCCGACGTATTTGGTCTAAGGGTCTAAGATAGTTGTACTTGATAAAGTACGAAAGTGTAGCGTCCGTTTAACATGTTAGTTGCGGCTACAAGCGGGCGTCCGTCTCAGATCGAGCAGATCTTTGGACTCATCATCCATCGACCTAGCACTTACTATGTTTTAAGCATGGAAAGAAATTACATTATAGAATATACTACTCCAAGGGGGAATCAAGCGAGAAATCCCCCTGATACGGCAGCTGGCACAAGGATTTTGGAGGTGCCTAATCTATGCAAGAACATCTTGATGAATGAAACCAATTCTATCCAAATAAATTGAACTATAAAAACACAATTACTCTAACTACCAAATATTGCATTGATTACAAGCCTTAAAAATATTTTTGAAATGTAGAAAATTAGAATTTTCTTAATTAAAATAGTGTGGGGTCAAAATATAATCCGAACATCACATGTGTATTTTTTTTCTAACATAGTATGAGGGTTAAAATAGCCAAATTTCTAATAAAACTCGATCAAACTTTAGACTTTTATCATCTCCATTTGGTGTCATTTGGGAAAAAAAATCGATAAACCTAATTTTATCAAAAAATAACAAATTAGTCGGAATGTAAATATTATTCAAAAAGAAGAGTATTTGCATTTGATCCCAAATCTGTTACATTTATTTATTAATGTAACAGACCAATTTATTGATAAAAAGCCAAAAAAATGTTTGCGGAGAAACCAAAGTCCTCGACGCGTTTCGATGGTTGGTTAAGCCATCTCTTCAGGAGGATTATCCCCAATTTAGACAGATCGAAAACCTCGCATTATTACTATATTTACAAACACAACTTTTCAGAATTATGTTCATAAACCAAAAGTAAAGGCGTAGATCATCGACTGAACAAAAACAAACATTTTTCAGTTTTCATCTACCTTCACTTCCCACATTCTTGCTGCAGCCGTCCTAATTTAACCTAATTTTAGCAAAGGTTTTTTAAAAAAATCTTATTTTAACAATTTTTAATACACAATATCAAAATTTTCATTCTTAAATATAAAAAGGAATCTTCGATCTTTAAAAATACCCAAATCCGGCAACACTCTGAATACGAAAACATTAAAGTATTAACACTTTTGCAACTGCAACAAGCAACTACAACAGAGCAGTGGCTGAATAAAATTTATAAACCAACAAGTGAACACATTGCACTTTAAAGTTTACGCACAAAAAGGAAGTTGTAATGTAAACAATAAACATACACAAGGTAAAGTAAACAAAACAAGGAGAATAACGGAGAGAACAAAAATAAAATAAAAAAACAGGGAAAACGAAAATTAACACTGAACAAATGCTGGGAAAAATAAAGGAAATATGAGGAACATCACAGATATCCACACACTCAAGTACTGGTAAAGAAACATTAGCACGAAGTCAAAAGGAAATTGAGAAATAAAGATTTAGAACAGAAAACATGCGTGTTTGTAAAAAGAGCAGGAATGGAATAGGAAATGAAACATGACTAGGGAGACAGAGAGAGAAAGTGATGAGTAGAGAAACTATTGGGAAGAGAGAGTATAGAATAACTCCGAAATTGTGAACTCAATGGAATGAAATGAGAATGAAAATTCTAATTGGTATTTAAAGGAAATGAAACCTAAATTACACCGAAAGAGAGAGTGATGAAAAACTAGACTAGGGTTTTCGAAATTTTGAGAGAGTATTCGAAAAGAGAATTATTTAATAAGTATTGAGTATAATGACTACATTTATTTTGCTGACAATAATTTAACTTCGTATATGTTTTGTGTGTCATCACTGGGTTATGTGTGTGATATTTCAATTGGAACATCATTATGAGGGTAGTCAAACAAAAAACCAAACACAACAACATCATCAGCATTATTTTCAACAGTGCTCTCATCATTATCATTAACAACACAGCCAGCACTGAAGTATAGCTCTATTTTTCGTATGAATTCAAAAAAATCCAACAAACAGCCCACAATTACGAGTTGAGGAGTAGTTTGTGCCAGTAAAAGAACAAGACAACGACGAAGTGGAGCTCTGGTGCTAGTGCTATTGCTATGACTCTGGCTGACTGACTGAATGCTATTATTATCATTTCGTACAAAAGAGTGAGTAAAGTATTGCGTGTTTTGATGTAGCACTTGGCGTGTTGTGTTGTGATATTAGTCTTTGTTAGGCGGTCTTTGTGTCAACAACGTGTTGCTCGGCATTCTTAGCATTTATTTTTGAAAACAACAACAAGAACAACAAAGAAAAGTTCAGCAGAAGTTTTTAGCAAAAATAAGGATATTTGAGAAGAAAAAAAAGCTTGAAAGCAAAAAATAATATTAAACTACTGAAAAGAAAAATTTTCTTAAATTCTAGAAAAAAGTGTTTTAATTTTTAAAAAATTATTTTGAATTTTTGAAAAAAATTAAAAAAAAGAGCTTAAGTGTTTGTTTCAATAAAAAGATTTTTTTTTGATAAAAAATAGATTTGAAAAAACCAAATCCAACCTTAAAAAAAATGTTATATACAGAAAATGCAACAAGTTTTTTTTACATTAACTCAATGACAAAATTTTAAATTTATACAAAATTCAACTGAAAGAAAAAATAAATAATTTTTAACATTTGCATTTTTTATTTGCCAGGATTAAAGCAAAAAAAAAAAAGAAAAGTTAAAAAAAGAAAAATAAAAATCCTTTTAACAAACAAAAAAGGGGAAAAAAAGCCAACAAAAAGAAGAAAATTTAATCGCTTATAATGCATTTTTAATTGACCTGTATAAATAAATTATGGATAATTTTTTTGTAAACCTATAAAATTCAAAGAGAAAATCATTAAAAGCAAAAACCATATATTTTTTTTTTTCAATACATAAAAATTATATCTCTATAAAAAAAACCCAACAATATTAAATTAAAAATTAAATAAAAAAAAACAACTTAAATCATACTAAAAATTATTTTGCAAAAAAATTTAAAAATATTTTTATAAAACCTTTATCCGGAAATATGATATAACACAGAAAAAGGCAAATATCGAGAATTCAAGTGAAAAAAAATTTACAGTGAAAAATTTAAATTGACAAAAAAAGGTTTTAATTTAATAAACAGAAAAAATATATTAATACAACAAAATAACAAGTAAGTGTCTATTTTTTTCAATACTTATGTAAATTGCTTTTTATCCTTTGAACAAATACTTTTTAGTTTTTTTGGTATTTTTTATGTCAAGTCAAAAAACAGAAATAAATTTTATTTTTTTGAAGTTAACTTAAAATTTGTGTATACTCTTTAATGGAATAGTTATAAAGGAAAATTTTCTAAAACTTAAAAAAAATGTTATATTTATCTTTTCACATCCAAAAGTTTGATTGATTGTTTGCTTGACAAGCTTGTGGAAAGAACTTAATTTTTGCCTTCAGAAGAAAATTTCCTCAAAGTTTGTGGAAACTTAAATTATTATGTAAACTTTAACACATTTTTATTAAGTAAGTGCAAACTAAATTTGCTTGTAATAATAACCCAGCAAAAAATGGGTAAAACATTTAACATTTCACTTCTAGAAATTTTGAAAAAATACAAATTTTGAACAAAATGGGTATAACTGCAGCATTTCACTTCTACGAGTAATACAAATTTTTAAAATTTGGCATGTTAAAACTTTAGACTTAGATCACCCACATCCTATTAGAGCACCTCCATTGGTCCCTACTGGAGCATACAATGAATTCAAATTAGGTTTATTTGAAAATTGCTATCCTACACTGGTCAACAAGGGAAATTATTTTAAAGTCTAACTATTTGATTTCGATGTATTATTGCTTCCTAAGTACAAAAACATCCAAAATTTAAAATGCTATGGATACGATTTTCTTTTTAATTTAAAAAAAAATTTTTGTAAAATTACAGATTTTCACAGAGGTCGTTCCATTGATTTGGTCATATCTTGCGAATGGCTTATCTAAATTCATTGAAAGAAACACTAGCGTATTTAATACAAAATTTTCTTTAATCTCTCTTTAAACTAGGGTTTGCAATTCGGTTTTAAACGAAACCGAAACCTCGGTTTTTTGTGCCTCAAAACCGAAACCGAAAACCGTAGAAAAAAACGCGGTTTTAGCTATTTATTTTTCATAATTTTTTGTTGGTATTATTCAGAAATAACATTAGCTTATCATAAATTTGCACATAATTTGTCTATTTAATGAAGCAGAAGAATGAAACAAGCAAAAGGTGTTTCCAATGGACGAATGTTATAAGGGGAAGACGGTATATGAAAGTAAATATTCACGATTCTCATGGTAAATTTGATAACCTGGGCCGTATTTTAGGAACGTGTAATTTCAAGCAAACGCAAGAAACCATTAGACAAAGGCTAATGGAGTTTAATATTTCACTTGATACGAACATCGTAGCATGTACTATAGATGGAGCAGAAGCCAATATCAAATTTATATCTGAAAATCAATTTTGAAGACGTCGACGATGAAACTTTGACTCATTTAAAACTGATTGCCCATATATATTTGAACCTAGAGGCTGTAAGGAAAACTGTTCGGTATTTCAAAAATTCGCCAGTTCGTTATAATATTTTACAAATAAGCGTTAAAAAGCATCATAATCGTGAATTAAGTTTTCTCTTAGATTTCTGTTCCTAAAACAAAGTATTCATGAGAGTTTAGAAATGCTGTCGACCTAAGATTTACTTCATTCTATCGATTTTGAAATTGTAAATTCTTTAAAATCGTTGCTATTTGTAAAAATTACTATTGAAGCAATTTGTCGCTCGGATGCAAATATTATTCACGCTAAAGGGGCTCTGCAATTTCTCCAAAAGAAACAAGACTTATTTAAGAAATCCCTCATATTTAAAAAAACTGAATTATTTTCCTGAATTTTAGTATTAAATTATAATATGTTTTAATGAAGTTATCTAAATTTTCCCAGAAATTTAAACTGAAATAGTTTTATTTAAAAAACCGAAAACCGAACCGAAACCGGCCGGTTTTTGGTGTTTTAAAACCGAAACCGCGGTTTCTAATTTTCACGGTTTTTTGCAAACCCTATTTTAAACAATTTTTTCATATGGTCAAGTGTTGTGAAGTTTTTCACATAAAAATGTAAAAAAAAAAATTTTTTGCAAAATTTAAAAATTTGAATTTCTCAAAAATTCCTAAAAAAGATCGAGTAGTTCATTTTTATTTCACAGTATTAAAGCTGTAAATATTAAAAATAACCCAAGCCCTATTTCGTGAAAAGACATGAATAAATGTAAGTACAAACTTAATTTTCTTGTGATAATAACCCAGCAAAAAATTGGTAAAACTGCAACATTTCATTACAAATTTTAAAAAAATTGGCAAGTTAAGGCTTTGGACTTAGAACACTCACATCCTAGTAGAGTGCCTCCATTGGTCCTTAAAGGAGAACACAACGAAAACAAAAAAATCTTAAAACTAATTTCATTTGGAAATTACTACCCTACACTGGTCAACAAGAGAAATTATTTTGAAGTCTAACTATTTAATTTCGAAGTATTATGGACCTCTAATTTCAAAAACACCTAAAACTTTAAATTCTATGGATACGATTTTTTATTTTTTTTTTAGATTTTCACAGAGCTCGTTCCATTGGTTTTATTATTTCTCAGGAACGGCTTATCTAAACTCGTTGAAAGAAACATCATCGGATTCACAACAAAATTTTCTTTAAGCTCCAGTTTTGGAGATATTTTTTTCCCGAAAAACTGTTTTTAGCAAATAGTATTAATATAACTCTTAAACGGATTATATGGAGCTAATAATAAAAACCGAAATTCGAGAACAATTTTGTCTTAAAGTCTTTCTCACATTTTTCTTAATCCACTAAGTCATTTTTGAGATATCATAAAATTAATACCAAAAAAATGGTTCCTTCAAAATTTTTTAGTTTAAAAAAAAATCATAAAAAATAAAAGAAACAACACAAGTTTAATTTTTTCTCAATTTCTCAAATATTTTTAGCACAGAATAGAAAAAATACTATCGCCGAATTTTGTTTTTTTGTTTATTAAATAGGGCTAGCCGTTTTTTTTTTTGTTATATTTATATTTGTCGTACATAACTTCTTTATCAAAAAAAAAAAAAAAAATAAATTATATCTCGAAAACTAGAGCCAACTAAAAAAAACTAAAATCATTCTCGGATTAGACAAAAGTAGACAAAATTTGTCTATAAATTATCCCAAAAGTTCATGTCGCAGTAAAAGGTCCATTTTTTGTGTAACTGTGTTATTATTATCATTAGATTTATGAGCTTTTTTATTTTCGCCGCATTTAGGTGGCTTTTGGCAGAAGTTCTTCTGGTGGCCAAATATGGACAAATTTTGATAAAACTTGGTATAGTGTTTTTCTTTATATAAAAAATATTTATTTTAAATTTTGTTTAAATATTTAGAAATATCGAAAACCTAAAGTGGCATCATTAACTCAAAATGTGTAAAATGGCGTATAGAGCACATAAACTACCACACGACGATATCCTGAATTATGTGACTATAGAACGGCATAAGTATTGCCCTATTTGAAATCAAGGGTAATGCAAATTTTAGGCGATAGATGAGGCACGAAATGCTTAAGTTGTAATGAAACTTAAATTGTAGCAGATATGTCTATAAAGTTAAAAAAAAAAAGAAAATTATATCTCGAAAACTAGAGCCAACAAAGAAAAACTAAAATCATTCTCGGATTCAGTAGACAAAATTTGTCTTTCAATTATCCCAAAAGTTCATGTCGTAGCAAAAAGTCAATTTTTTTGTAACTGTGTCATTATTATCATTTAGATTTATGAGCTTTTTAATTTCGCCGCATTTAGGTGGCTTTTGTCAGAACTTCTTACATGGGTACCATGACCAAATATGGACAAATTTTGATAAGACTTGGTATAGTGATTTTTTTTATTATAT
The DNA here is from genome assembly GCA_933228675.1 of Stomorhina lunata. NCBI lineage: Eukaryota > Metazoa > Arthropoda > Insecta > Diptera > Rhiniidae > Stomorhina > Stomorhina lunata. The sequence goes on along the minus strand of OW121742.1, from coordinate 32,697,897 downwards.
AAAAAATATTTATTTTAAATTTTATTTATATATTTAGAAATTTGTGGGCAAAATCTCAATTCATGGAAATAATACCTATAGGAGGTATCCGAAATAATTCACCGATTTTGGACAATTTTGCTGGCAATGCTCCTTCTGCCAAAGAAAAGGTCTTTGATAAATTAAATGAAGATATAAGCATGTTTGTTGATATAAGCAATATAAAACTATATTGCGGAAAGATAATTGTTTGGAAGATACCTTATATATTTTTTTCGATTTTGTTTATTTTTAACAAATTTTTTTCTTATAGCAAAAAAAAATCATGCCAAATCTCATGAAAGTGTCTTGAAAATTGTGATATTTACTTTTTTTTTTGAAAACAATAGCATTTATATGACAAAAATTTTAGTAAGTATTTTCACATTTTTTCGTATTAAAATCACTACTTAAGAATGAATTTTTATAGTCGTAAAAAAACGAAGCTAAGTTTTATCTATTTTGAATTTTTTATAGATTTAAAAAAAAAATAAAAATTTTTCGATTTTGCAAAAAAAAATGTTTTTTTAGTCAAAGTGTATATAACTCCAAAACCATTGATAGCACAAATAACTTGTATTGGCACGACTAAGGCGCTTGTTTGTTTTTTATCTTTTCTATCTATGTTAATATAACTATTACAACCTCATCAAAAATCCAAAACTTTAGAAAAAAACAAGTAAATGCTATAGTCGGCCAAGCCCGACCATACGATACCCTTCACCACTAAGGTCAAAGGTGTTATTTTTTTCTGTATAAAGACAAATATTTGCTAAATTTTGCATATCACATTTTCTCAAAACTTATATATTTAGGCTGATTCCGACATTTGGACTTATATGAGAGCTAGGGTCAAATGTGGACCGATTATCTCGAAATTTGGCAAATTCATGACAAAAATTATATATGCAAAAAATTAACTTAAAATTCCCATTATCTTCAGATTTACGAGCGTTTTAGTGATTTTTGTCTCATTTACTGCGTTTTTAAAGAAAAGTTTGTATGGGAGCTATGGTCAAATGTGGGACCGATTTTAACGAAATTTGGTACAGTAATTTTAGTTTATATAAGCAGTATTAAATTTAAGTTTGATGAAAAACTATTGATATTTGTGGCCAATATATCAATTCCGGGAAGTGAGACCTATGGAAGGTACCATAAATAATGGACATATTGACAAATTTCAATACCCATGGTCCCATTATCCAAGAAATGATATGTGCCAAATTTCATCAAATTATCTTTAGAATTGCGACCTGTAGTTTGATTACAAGGTTTACATGGGGGTCCAGCCAGCCAGCCAGAGGGACGGACATCGCTAAATCGACTCAGAAAGTGATTATAAGTCTATTGGTATACTAAAAGGTGGGTCTAAGACAAATATTTCCATGCGTTACATACATCAGCACAAACTTATAATACCCTTTCCACCTATGGTGGTGAAGGGTATAATAATCGGTATATACAATTATGCCGAAAATAAAGTCAAATACTAATGACCGCCAGTTAAAGTCTTTTCCACATAGCTTCTTCATATGTTGAAGGTATTTCAGCCCATTTTTAATATTTTTATACTTTTCGGTATATAATAATAATAATAATTTCCACGACAACATTCCAATTGGAACAAGTGGTACTTCTCTCAGACAATGAGCTGCATCCGATTCTATTTTTAGACTCATTGAAAGGGACCTACGTTTTAACTCCGGCTCCGAACGGAAATGCATTAGTTAGAGAAGTTTTTTATAGCCTAATTCTCAATAATCAGTGGCTAGCTGAGTTATGAGGTGAACTGCCGCTTTTTTTTGAAAATTTATTTTTTCAATTGGGTCTGGTCAGGGATCGAACTTGGGACCTCGGTATGCTAGGCGGATGACTAACCTGCTATACGACGGCGGTATATAAAAACATTTATTTATCTGAAATTTTGGTAGACAAGGTTTAAACTTAGTAAGACCATCTTTCAAATTTATATTCAATGAAGTTTTTGGAGGTTATTGCAAAGTAATCCAATAGTAAAAAACATACCATTAACATTTTTTTCTCTTTATTTGATCTTTCTTGTAAAGAAATTCAATTTTAAGCTTTAAACAATTTTATAGTACTCAAGAATGTTAAAACAAATAAGAATTATAGTGTCTACACAAAAATTAACATAAAGCAAAGATTATCACCTAAAGACACTAAATGTTGCATTTTTACCAAAGACTCTATAATATAAAGATATTACACTCCTTGATTTTTTTTTCTGCAAAAAGTGTAATTAAAGTGGATAAAGTACGATGAAATACATATAAACGTACAAACAAACATACATTTCATTAGCATGTGTATGTGCCTTAGCTTTTCCTCATTAGATAATCGTCTCTATTAGTTGTTTCCGTATTAGAGTAAAAGCAGTATACTCTCCTTTTTATGGGATTTTTCAAATAGACCACACGGCAAATCAGTGCATGGAAGTGCAAACATCTTTATATTTAGAGTCTTTGATTTTACCTCTTCTTTATTAAGAACACTTTTGTTGTGATTTTTTTGGCATCTAAAGACAAAAGGGTAATAACGAGATTTCAAAAATGATTTTAAAAATAAACGTTTATTTTAAAAACTTGAAGCAGATGCAGCCGGATTTATGAAAATTGTAATAAAAAAAAATGGAATATTAATCAATTCCTAATGTTTCATCTAAGATTTATCAATCGAATAGTTCGTAAAAAAATTGTATTAGTTTAATGATAAAATAAAGTTTTCGTTACTTTTTCAATTAAATTTAAAAAGTCAAAAACACATCCAGTTCTACCTAATGGACATCTGGGCCAATGAAAATGGGAAAAAAAACATTTGTTCAATGTCGAACACAAAAATTTTCGTATAATTTAAGTAAATTTTTCATTTTGTGACAGACAAACTAAAATTAATTATTTAAAAAAATGCATTTATTTCTTCCATAAAAAAATGTTATTGTTGTTTTAAAAATTTTTGAAAAATAACAAAACTTAAGCAACATTGGAGGCAATATTTTATAAATAAAATGTCATTCATCATTTAGTAAAACAAAATCTATTTTTGGAATATTTTCCGAATTTTTCAAAAGGCAGGAAGATAGTGATAATGCAGTGCCGAAAATAAAAGGTAATATATTGTAGCAAACGTAAATCGATTAGTTTTCTTCAGTTGAGATAATATACTAAATTATGTGACTTTAGACTGGCATAAGTATTGCCATATTTGAAATCATCGATTGCTTTAAGTTTAGGCAATAGATGGCACCAAATGCTTAAGTTGTAATGAATCTTAAATTGTAGCAGTTATGTCTATCAAGAATCGTACTAAGTTTTATGACAGTCGGTGTCGTACGATCTCAAGAACCGGACAAACCCATAAATGCTTAGGAGATTATAGCTGTGATGAGTTATACTTTTAAAGCTATAATGTCCAAATTTAGTACCAAAAATACTCTACTTTACAATTATTCGAATGATATCCCATTTATTTTTCTTAGTTGACCAAAACGAAATTTTAGTTTAGTTTAAGACATTTTTACCATCAGGAATTCGGGAATGTTATAAAAATTTATAAAATAAAGTTCGTACCAAATTTCACACACTTTCTCAGAAATCGGGTAATGGTAAAAAATGTGTTATTAAAGAGTATAACAAAATTTTAATAAAAAAATTCCAAGAATGATTATTTATTTAAATCACTCCTATTAATTTCTAAGAATTAAGGATTAAAAAATTCTTGCCTTAAAGTAGGCTTTAAAATAAATATGAACAAAATGTAATTTTTGAATTTCTTTAAATCAAATTTTCTTAGTAGCAATTTTTTTCTTAAGCCTCACAAAAGAAGGCTAAGACTTATTAAATTTATTTTTTTGCATTTTTTTGACTTTAAATATTTAACTTCAGAAATCTTGAAATTGTTTAATAAAACCTAAGCCAAATCTTCTTTCTTCCTAGTAAATAATTTATTTAAATGAAAAACTAATTTGCTGTTGATTATTTAAAGCTCTTTGTGCAGTTTTGGATTGTTGGCGTGAAAAGCAAATTTTTCTAACACTTCAAAAAAAATTCCTAAAAATTTTATATCTTACAGAAAATGATTCCATACAAAACAAATAATTTTTAAAAAATATAACTGAATATTGTACAATTTATTTAATATTGATACAAAAATTTAATTGTCTGCAATTCATTTTCTATTTGTTATGGTTTTTTGGTCATTTGATTTGAAAATAATCAGATTTGAATTGAGAAAAATTTATAAAGCAAATACAACAAGAATTATTTAATTTTAAACAAGAAAAAAAATTTGCTTAAAAAATATTGGTAATTATTGCTTTAAAGAAAAATTTTAAGAATAAGCAAATTTATACTTTTTTATGGCTAAGCTAAGATTTTTTTTGTAAATGTGGTATTATTTTGAAATTGAAAAGGGATTTAATAAACTTTTTTAGGTTTTTTTTTCAGAGATTTTAAAAAATTGATTTGTAAGGAATTTTAAGAGTTTTTAGTAAAATTTATTTTTTTTTATTTTCCAAAAAAAAAAAAATTTTTTGATAATTTTAAGTTTAATAATGCACATACAGAGTGAAGAGGAAAAATTGCCCATTAGATCATTATTTTAAATTTACTTTACAAGCGAATATTTTTAACAAATATTTGATATCTATGAAATCTGTAGAAACTGTCAAATATTTAATATATACCTATTTTTTAAGACTTTTGTAAAATTTCTTTAAGATTTCCTCGAAAACCCGAAAATTTTGCAATATTTTCAAACAATTTCGTTGACATTTAAATGTATACAACTTAAGCATTTTAAAAGATATTAAACTGAAATTTTGCCCTTATAAAGATAAAACTATAATGAAAACATCAATGTCAAAATAATGTGCGTTTTTAAACAAAAATTTCCTCAAGTTTTCTTTATTGATTTTCTCGAGTTTTTAAATTAAAGCTACTAGAAGAATTTTTGACTTTATACAAAAAGTTTAAAGCCTAAGAAGTAAGAAAGTGCTATATTCAGTCAAGCCCGACCATACCATACCCTTCACCACTAAGGCCAAAGGTATTCTTTTTCCTGTATAAAGACAAATATTTGCTAAATTTTGCCATCGTATACATATTTTCTCAAAACTTATATATTTAAGCTGTTTCCGTCATTTGGATTTATATGAGAGCTAGAGTCAAATGTGGACCGATTATATCGAAATTTGGCAACTTGATTACAGTATTTAGAACAAGTAAGAGTGTTATATTCGGCTGTGCCGAATCTTATATACCCACCATCAAGTTGTGTTAAATTTAGAAACATATCTACAAGGGTGCAGCTAATTCAAAATCTGCACTAAAACTGGAAAAATCGCTAAGCTATTTGGTATTGTTGGTAAAACCTTTGGACTAAATTAGGTTTCCGTAGCTTTATAGTTCAACATTCAAAAATATTTTAGTGGTTTCCCCAGTATTTACTTTGATAAAAATTCGGTCTCATAACCGGGTATAGTTTTACATTAATAAGTTGTTAAATACTTTTCGTTGAGCTTAATATGTAGTTAGGCTAAACACGTTAATAGTAATACGACAGGTCCATATATTTCGTTATGAGTTCCTAATGCATTCATCATATATAAAGTCTGGGCTGAACATTGATTGATGCCTATATAATTTCATAGGTGGAATCTTAATATAATGAATGTACCTCCAAATCTTTTTGATTGTAGATATAAAAAGGGGGATGTTATATATATAAGAATTATAGCCAAATGTTGACCGATTGTAACAAAATTTTACACACTGACTGGTATATATAGAGAGCTTTATCTTGCAAAATTTAGTGGCCATAGCTATCATAGTTTCTAATTTAATAGCTTTTAACTGGCCTTTGCTAAAATTTTTGGTTTCCGTGAGTGTTTTTCACATGAAAGCTAAAGTCAAATATGGACTGATTCCTATAAAATTTGATAAACTGATCAAAAATTGCATAAAACTTCCCTATTTTAAATTTAATCGTCATAGCTATTACAATTGTATTCAATTTATCAGCATTAATGTGTTTTCCGGGGCGGGGTTATATGGGAGCTCTAACTAAATTTGAACCGATTTCCATTTTCAACACACATCTTTTTCAAGATATCCAAAATACTTTTGTAAAATTTTGTCCCTCTAGCTCTTTTCGTTAAGGCGCTATCGTGCTTTTATCTGACGGACAGACGGACATAAACAACCTTTTCTTTATGTATTTTTGTGTTTCGATAATTTTTTTATATGGGAGCTATGGTCAAATGGTGACCGATTGTGACAAAATTTTGCACACTGGCTGGCATTGATATAAGACTTTCTTGTGCCAAATTTAGTTGTTATATCTGTTATACTTTTAGATTTATTGGCATTTAAGTGTATTTTGGGGGAAATTTAGGCTGTTTTCGTAAGTTTTTTGTATGGGAGCTATGGCTAAATGTGAACCGATTTCGATGAAATTTTATATGCTGCCTAGTGCTTATTTAAAACTTCTAGATACCAAATATTGTCATCATAACTGTTATAATTTGTCATTTATTAGCAAATAAGCAATTAGCCTAGACAAGGTTATACGGGAGCTATAGTCAAATGCTAACCGATTTTGCCCAATTTCAATACCAAAATTTTCTCATAGATAAAGAATGTTTTTGCTAAGTTTCAGTTAACTAGCTCTTTTCGTTTAGACGTTATCGTGATTTCAACAGACAGACAGACAGACAGACAGACGGACATAGCTCAATCGTCTTAGAATTTCATAAGGATTCAGAATATACATCGTTTTTGATTTTTGAACCAATATTAAGGAAATTACAAACGGAATGACAATCTCAATATACCCCCCATTCTTTTTGATGGTGGGTATAAAAATTATGAATTCAAAAACTTAACTCAAAATTCTCATTATCTTCAGATTTATGAGTGTTTTAGTGATTTTTGTCTCATTTATTGCGTTTTTACATAAGATTTTGTATGGGAGCTATGGTCAAATGTAGACCGATTTCAACAAAATTTCGTACAGCGATTTTGGTTTACATAAGCAGTATTTGTTTTAAATTTCATGAAAAACTATTTATATTCCGGTAAGTGGGACCTATGGGAGGTCCCATAAATAATGGAACGATTTTGACGAATTTCAATAGCTATGGTCCCATTATCAAACAAATGATCTGTGCCAAATTTCATCAAATTATCTTTCGAATTGCGACCTGTAGTTTGATTACAAGGTTTACATGAGGGTCCAACCAGCCAGCCAGACGGACGGACATCGCTAAATCGACTCAGAAAGTGATTCTAAGCCTATTGGTATACTAAAAAGTGGGTCTAAGACAAATATTTCCATGAGTTACATACATCAGCACAAACTTATAATACCCTTTCCACTTATGGTGGTGAAGGGTATAATGAAGTGGTGGTCAATTGTAAAGCAAAAAGTTTCATTTTGTGGAGTAGTGTAATTATTCTATAACACTTATCTGTGTATTTAAAATGGAGGCGTTTGATCTACATATATTTGAAACTAGCTTCCATATAAACCCAAAATTTCTCTCAAATTTAAATATTTTTATTAAATTTTATTTTTATATAATTAATTCTTTGTGGTCATCTCGAACATATTTTCCTTTTGCCAAACTATGAATATAAATCTTCACATTTAACCACATAATAGATTTAACCAATTATAAATAGAAAATTTTAATTTTAACATTTTGCTTAATTTTTATTTTTACTTTTGCTAAGCTCCTGTTTCTTTAAAGAAACAAACAATTTCATTTAAAATAATATTTTATTATTTTATGTTCAATTAAATAAAGCAAATACTTAAATTACCATATAAAACCAAAATAATTGCCCTTAAATCTTTGATATAGTTTTCAGACAACTTAAACAAATACTAAACTTAACAATTCAAAAAAAAAAGTTGCTGTTGTATCCCTCTTTATTTTTTGTTAAATAAAGAAGTTTTTCGTTTAACCTCAGACAACAAATTGTTAAGAGTTGGTTGTAATTTAAAACGATTTGTAAGTTAAACTTCAAAAGACTTAACAAAATTGAAAAAATAAAACAAAATAAAAACATTTTTCTACACTTGTTAGACGGATAAATGCAACAAATTGTTGCTAAGGTAAACAGATATGTTGCAAATATTTGTTTAATACTGAGAAAAAAAAAAAACCGAACCAATAGCATTCAAACTTAATTCAAGTTCACTTTGTTTACAACTCATACGTGTATGTACTCGTATGTATTTGAATACAAAGTCACACAAATACATACTTTGAAAACATTTTAAATACATTTGTATTTACTTATGTACACACTTACATATGTATGTAAATATGTAAATTTCACAAGTATTTAACCAGGAAAAAAAAAGGTAAACGTCAATTGATTGTAATTTGATTATTTACTTATTTAAATAGAATTTTCAAACACTCAAAAGCAACAAAACTATTCACTTCAATCGGTCTAAAATGTTGTTTGCCTGAGTTCTTGTTTGTGCAACTAAACTGACATGCAAGTGTTCAATTGATTTAAATATTTAATTATTTTCTGTTTTATCTACTTAGGAAGTGGTCGACTTATGTAGGTGATACTTATACATTTTTAATTTAAATGTCTAAGGACATTTATTGACATTTTTGCCCATTTTCAATGAGATCTCTATAAGTCTTTAGTCTATGAAAATATTTTTATTTGAATCTGCTAAAATTAGAACATTATTGATATGTTTAAAAATATTCTAATTTTAGCAGTTTTTGATTCTTTCTCAATTAAATTAGTATGCTAAATTTTCTGATTTTTGCAAGAGAAGGATAAATTTTTCTTTTAGAGGACATCCTCCTTAAGAATGAATAGTAAAGATAGTTTGAGACGCTTTGTTGCATGATAATCAAAGGTATCATGTTGGTTGTGTAATTTGTGCAAATATTTAATTGGGTTTTTAAATTAAAGAATAGCCAGTAAATTTTATTTATATATTTTTATTAATACATTTGTAGCATATTATTCAGTATTGTTCAAACTATATGTAGCAAGCATCAAATAACTGATCAATTTACTCCAGTCACAGACAAACAATTGATTTGCTATCACTAGTTGTAGGAACATACATTCTGTCACATAATACAAAACTACTACGAAGTTTTTTTTATTTTTGGAGCTGCTGTCACTAAATTTTCATATGTTTTAGTGCCCACTACTGATCTACTCATGTAATCAACTTTTTTTCATTCGTTCTATCCAACACTGAACAAGTTTGATTGTAACCTAAAACAAGTGTCAAACTTGTTCAAAAACTCATGTTCGAATTGATATTATTTTAAATCAGTTTCCGGCAAAATCCCAGTAAGAAAAAAGGTTTATTCTCAATGAGGATGATTTGAAAATAAATCTTTTTTGAAAGGTCAAACGTTTGATACTGATTTAAGAATAATAGCATTCTCAACAAAAAGGGGACTTTATTCTCAAATTGAGAAATGCCTTTATTCTTAAATCATTATCAAACATCATTCTCAAAGGTTTTTCAAATGTGGATATCATCTACATGTGGAACATAAATAAAATGGCGTTGTATTTTTGATATTTTTCAGTTTGCTTATTTTGTTTTTGAAAATGGTGCATCATATTTGAATTTTTTTGCTAAAAATATAATTTTTTTATTGTTAGGTAAAAAAAATTTACTTATGCATATGAGTATTATTGAATTTTTAATCTTGACTTTTTTAAGCAAGATTTTATAGTCAAATATGGATCAATTTTAAAAAATCCGAATGAAATAACGAATTTCCTTGAAATGCAATCAATGCCTTTCCATTAAAATATCTTGAACATTAAATTTTTTTTAACAAAATTTTTTTTAAAGTTTAAAAAAACATTAAAATATGGTTTGATATCAAGTTTATATAACACCATTTTTCAAATTATTCTCTAATCATCTTTGGGTTTGATAATGATTTGAGAATAACCTTTATTCTCAATTTGAGAAACTATCATTTTTAAAACGTTTATTTTCAAATGAACCCTCATTTGAAAATTAATATAAATCTTAACCCAGTAAGAAAAAAGGTTTATTCTCAAATTGAGGATGATTTGAAAATAAATCTTTTTTTCAAAGGTCAAACGTTTGATACTGATTTGAGAATAATAGCGTTCTCAACAAAAAGGGTACTTTACTCTCAAATTGAGAAATGCCTTTATTCTCAAATCATTATCAAACCTCGTTCTCAAAGGTTTTTTAAATGTGGATATCATCTACATGTGGAACATAAATCATCTTAGGGTTTGATAATGATTTGAGAATAACCTTTATTCTCAATTTGAAAAACTATCATTTTAAAACGTTTATTTTCAAATGAACCCTCATTTGAAAATTAATGTGAATCTTAAATATCTGTTCAGGTTTGAAAAAAATTTGAAAAAAACGTTTGATATCAAATGTAAAAGTCATCATATTTCAAACGCTTGACACTGTTCTTACTGGGATAATGCTAATGTATTTTGTGTTTGTGAATGTTATTTTTATACCCTTCGCCACTATAGGTGGAAAGGGTATTATGAGTTTGTGCTGATGTATGTAACGCATAGAAATATTTGTCTTAGACCCACCTTTAAGTATACGAATATGCTAAAAATCACTTTCTGAGTCGATTTAGCGATTTCCGTCCGTCTGCCTGGCTGGACCCCCATATAAGCCTTGTAATTAAACTACAGGTCGCAATTCTAAAGATAATTTGATGATATTTGGCACAGATCTTTTTTTGATAATGGGACTATGGCTATTGAAATTCGTCAAAATCGGTCCTTTATTTATGGTACATCCCATTGGTCCCACTTCCCGGAATTAACATATTGGCCACAAATATCAATATTTTTTCATGAAATTTAAATTTTCAATTTTATTTTTGAAACAACTGTAATCAATTTACCAAATTTCGAGATAATCGGTTCACATTTGACCCTAGCTCTCATATAAGTCCAAAGGACGGAAACAGCTTAAATATATAAGTTTTGAGAAAATGTTTGTATGATGGCAAAAATTTAGCTAATATTTGTCTTTACACAGGAAATATAACACCTCCGACCTTAGTGGTGCAGGGTATCGTATGGTCGGGCTTGACCGACTATAGCTCTTTCTTACTTGTTTTTGCTTAACTTTAACATTTTTAAAAAAGTACCAAACACCTGTTTAATATTTTCATGATGTTAATCGATTGCGTTGTTAATTTTGTTTTTATATTAATTGGCTTAAAATGTATATATGGTTGAAAAAAAGTATCAAAAGTTTGTTGTTAAACCTCTTTACCCGTATTTGACCAATTTTCTAAAAAGTATCAAAAGCGTATTCCCTTATTTGTATAGAAGGTAAACCCAATTTAAATCTTGTTTCCATCGCTTTTGATTTTGAATATATAACATAACAATATTTCCTTATTTTTAGCCGTTTATACCCTCTAGACCAAATTTTGAAAAAGTACCGAATTTACATATGTCCTAATATTTTTACTGCTGATCTCAATTCCGTTTTAGTTTTGCTTTAAGTCCATTTAGTTTTGGAGGTATAATGTTAACAATTTTTCTTTTTTTTAGCCCCTTAACTGAAAAAGTACCAAACACATGTCTTATATTTCTTCAATGTCAGTTAAATAGTCTAAACTAAATTTAAATTGTATTTCTAACTTCATAGGTTTATAAGATATATAAAGTTTAAAAACAAAAAATCTACCCTTAAAAATTGTCCCGTTTTTACCGTAAAAGGACCAAACACCTATCCCCTAGTTTTTGCTGTAGATCCGAATTTTATTTTGCTTCTATCGCTGTTATTTTCAGAGATATAAGGCTACTTATTGTTCCCTTTTCCACCCCGTTTAAGCATAAATCGTTGAGCTAAATTTCAAGATATTTCATTAAAATTTTTAATTATGTTAGATAACAAGACCTACTGTCAAAAATCACTTTATTTGCAAACTCAATATGAATTAATATATGAAAATCTAAACTAAAAAACACCAAATCTTCTACATCCATTAAATTTATGATCAAAATTGTTGTATCTCTTTAATTTCTTAAGAACTTTAAAATTTTTCGTTTTCTTCAAAAAAAGCACAAAATATTAAATGGAAAAATCTTGAACCATTAAAAAAAACAAATTCAACACCAAAAGTAAACAAATACAAAAAAAAAAACTATAAAAAATATTAAAAAATAAAACCTGTGCCAGTCTCCAACTGAATATATTTGTGTTAGTTGTTCCAGAGAGAAAAGGTGTTGTAGCATAAAAGGATAAACCAAATGGTGTTGGGGTTAAGGCAGGGACAACGAGAGGCAAACGAAAAAAAAAAAACAAATAACAAAAATTCTACTATTTCACAGATTTTTATACGTTATTTAAGTTCACTTTTTTTTTTTTTTGTTATTAAAAAAAGGACTTGAAAGTACATTTGTTCCAAAGATTCATCTACATTCACAATATGAACACAAGTAAAGTTGTGTTCATATTCAGATCCAGGAGAATGGTATAGAGTAAATCTACACACATTGTTGTATAAATTTTGTTATATTTTTAATTTGTTTCAGTAACAGAAGAATGACTTGCTGTCTGTTGGTTTGTGGTTTTTTGGTTGATAGGAATGATAGTTTTTTTTTGCTCTGCCATTCTTTAATTTCATCTGAATGTTACGAATATGTTCATATGGACTTCTTATACATATTTTCATAGTTTTATTTTTCTGTAATATTTTTATATTTTTTTCTTTTGCAAAAAAAAAAACTGTTCAGTTTTTCCGTTTTATATAAAAATGTTTGCTCTTAAATTTGTTGTCGTGTGTGTGTGCTTGTGTCCCGGAACCGGTGTGTAGGTGTAGATTTAGTATTGCGGTTTAATTTCTTTTCAGTTTTATTGTGCCCCATTTTCCAATGTTGGGTATTAAAAGTTTTTAACCAAGTTTTTGACTACTACGTTTGGTGATAGGATAGACTGATAGCATTTGAAGTGTAACGTTTGAAAAACAAACTCTGGTAAATCCATAGTTTAAGGTTTATTGGGAATGTAGTTAGTAACTAAAATTAAAACCAGAGGTTATCTTTGTAAGTTTCAATAGAATTCTACAGGTATTTACATAGCAAAAAGTAGTTTACAGAATAAGTGTAAAACAAACTTCAAACAATCAATATCGAAGTTTAATGACCACACAAGAGACTGTGACTTCTTGAATTTTAGCTCAAATGGTCCAAGATGAGGTTTTTCGTCTCTGATTATTAAAAAGAAGCTTGCCATTCGCTTAAATGTCTAAAGAAATATTATATATAGGAACGATGTTATAAGTGGCAACATTATATCATTCAGCCTTAACCCTTTAATGCAAATTTATGCAATATTCTTAATGAAAATGCTACAACATTAGAGTGTCCGAAAAAATTGAAAATTTTTGCAAAAAGACATACTCCCAAATTTGACCACAAGAATCCAGATTTAATAAGCAGAACTGAAATTTTTTTGCTTCAACGGGTAGAAATATATATTAAGAATTTGGTTGAAATTGGATGTCATTAACCCTTGTATTACCAGGGTCAAAAATTAAAAATTTAAAATATTAATTTTTTCAAAAAGGTACTCCAAAGATACTCTCCTTTAGTTATATTTTTATACAAATTAACCCCTGCGTAACCATGGGTATGCAAGGGTTAATTTAAATATATTTAAAGGTGCCTTTGAACGGATTTTTTAATTTTTATTTAAATATAACAATAAAAACATGTAATTTCTAGTATCTTTTTTGAAGAATAAAATATCTTAAAAAATTTATTTTTGACCCTGGTTATAAAAGGGTTAATCACATCCGATTTTTAGCAAAACTCCAGTATATATTTCTACCCATTGAAGCAATAATAATATCACGTAAATTGTTATAAAATAAGTAATTAAAGGAAGAACTTATTTTATAACAATTCACGTGCTTTTTTTATAACTTTGGCGAAAAATTGGGTTCCCGCAGAATTTTTTGATTTCAAGTCGCAGGTGCGGCAAACCCGTTGGAGATATCGATCAAGTTTTTTCTTTGTGTGTTCTGACTAACACTCTGGAGCTTTGTTTTCACTTTTTTCGAATTCGTTTAACAAACTATTGAAAATACCAAAAAAGGAGTGTTGCAAACAGTATGAAAAAATTTGTTCTTCGTCGTATGCAAAAGTGACTTAACGTTAGCCCATTGTAATAAAAATTAACATTTTAATATCTTGAGGTCTCAAAAAAATAAAAAAGTCAAATTTATTAAATTTTTAAAACAATAAATTTTTTATTGCATATGTTTAGGAGAGTCTTTAAGGATGTAGAATATTTTGGAAAACCCTTAATAATTAGAAAAGTTTTTAACCGATTTTAAAGAAATATATCTTGTTGGAAAGCTCATTTTGTTCTCAGTAACATGCAGGATTTTATAAATGTATTCAAAGTGAGAATTTTTTACAAGCTTTTAAATAAACTTCTTATTTTTTCCATATAACTGGCATGATCAAACTTTGGCGTCAAGTAGGCACGCTTTCCCGATATCCAATCTAAATAAAATTTGTATGTATTTGAAGTATTGGCGTCAAATGTAAAAAATTTGGAGGGTACATCTTTCTGTATTACAAAATATAACTTTCTTCATACAAAGGTGGGACACTCTAATTTATATATTTTAACTTACATTTTTTGTTAAAATATTATTAGTATCCATGAAAAACAAATGTTGCTAACATTTTTCATATAAATGTTATAAGCATCTATGCAACATTTTTCATATAAATGTAGAAAATATCTGTGCAACATTTTTCATATAAACGTTGATAATATCTGCGCAATATTTTTCATATAAATGTTGCTTAAATATTTGCAATATTTTTCATATAAATATTGCTAACATCTGTGCAACATTTTTCATATAAATCATACTAACATCTGTTCAACTTTTTAGATATAAATGTGGCTAACATCTGTGCAACATTTTTCATATAAATTATGCTAACATCTTTGCAACATTTTTCATATAAATGTTGTTTAAATATGTGCAACATTTTTCATACAAATGTTGCTTACATCTGTGCAATATTTTTCACATAAATGTTGCTAACATATTTGCAACATTTTATATATATATAAATGTTGCTAACATCTGTGAAACATTTTTCATATAAATGTTGCTAACATCTGTTCAACATTTTTCATATAAATGTTGATTACATCTGTGCAACATTTTTCATATAAATGTTTCTAAAATATGCAATATTTTTCATATAAATTTTGCTTACATCTATGCAACATTTTACATATAAATATCGCTAACATCTATGCAACATTTTTCATATAAATGTTGCTAACATCTTTGCAACATGTTTCATATAAATGTTGATAACATCTGTGCAACATTTTTTTAATAAAATATTCTTTAACAACATTTTATATATGAAATTTGTATATATTTTATCAACAATTGTCTTATTCTTGCTCACTTTAGCAAAATTTTATTTCCATACAAATACTTTTTAATTTCTGAGTTCAATAGAAATATTTCTTATACCTTAGCAAAGAAAGACTTTGTCTTTCCTTTAACAGACAATTAAACGCAATCCCAAAAATTTTGCATTTCATTAATTTCTCCGAATCTCAAGCCTTAAGTTTGTATGAAAAATCTTGTTTTTTTTTTGGTTCGTAAAATCTTTATGCCATTCAATTAAATAAAACAGTTTAATTAAAACTGAATTGCACCTTTAAGCGAAAGTATTTAAAAACACACGTTTATTCTGTTTTTTTTTGTGAACATTATTAACAACTTATCAAAGAATTATATGATTAAAGTGAAGTTGAAAGAGCTTTTATTGCTAACAAACTTTGACAAACGATTAATTATAAAGAACACTCAGAGAAATGAAGGATTCAAGATAAGTTATAAAAACATATATAGAAAAATAGGAAAAGCCTAAGGGATTTTTTTAATATTTGGGGTTATTACGAGTTCTTACAATAAAATCATAAAAAGGTTATAATTCAATTTTTTTTCTGAGTGTATTTATGCAAACATGTGTTTTAATGAACTTTCGCATTCCTTTTTTGCTTTAATTTTTAATATACATACAAACAAGTGTATATTTTATACGAATACGTGATATAAAATATGTTTCTTTACTTTTTTTTTGAAATTTTAACGTTAGTTTTGTTTTTTTAACCCAAATGTAGCATCAGCGTCGTCGTCATCATCATCAGAATAGTACTATCAACAGGGTTATAAAATAAAAAGTTTAGCATTTTTATGACCTTCTTATTTATGAATAGTAAAGGGTCTTGCAACAAGGAGTTCTAAATAGAAAGAAGTTCTGTGGATATTCTGCACATGTAATTTGAAAGCAAATCTTATGGAAATGATGTGAACGGTAAACTTTTTCTTTTGTATGTTTCTAAATCGCTTATTTATGCGAATAAGCCACACATAAAAGTTATCAAATCGGTCAAAATTTATACGGATTTATGCCTCAATGTTGTGAAAAATTAAAAAATGGACGTGCTTTTCTCAGAGTTGACATAGCGCACATTTGATCTGCTATATGTGACACATAATTCTATCAATTGGTCGCTGAAACGATTACAAAATTTCGAAATCTCAGTGAATGAAAGCGTTTTATGACAGACCCTTTATTCACCAGATTTATACACTCAATGATGTTAATGCTGGTATTTTTTATTACAAAGCTTTTCTATTTTATTTAGAGAAAAATATAAATATTTTGTTTAAAATTTATTACTCCTTTCGAGTAGAAAATTTATGAGTCATTTAATACTTTTAAACCACAAGTGGTTAAAAACTAATTAAATTATGGCTTTAGAAGTTTTGGAAAAAAAATAATACAATGAAATGAAAGCTATTTAACATCGTATCATAAAGATTTGCTTTAGTATGTGTAAAAATAATATCCCTTAATAAAGAGATTTCTTATTAAAAAAAAAAAAAAAATATTAAAAAATTTAATTGATAATGTTGCCAAGATATTAATTGTTTATAAACCATATTGTTTAGATGTTGTCAACTTTAATTAGAAACTATATATACTTTTTGACGAAACATAGATTGTCCAAAATTCTATAGAGAGCTACCCAAAAGATTTTTTATTGAAAATTTGAATGTTTTCGTTACAATTTTATTACAAAATTGTTGCTTATACACTTTGTTTGTACACAATGTTGCTCAAGTACAAAGGTCGGCACAAAGAGAATAGAACAAAAAAAAAAAAAAAAAGAGTCGGCAGAGTTGCCGTCTTTTTATTTTCAACTCAAATACGTATTTTTTAAATCTGTAGTTCTGATATTTTAAAAAGAAAAAATGTTTTTTCTCAAACATTTTTCTAGAGAAAATTTTTTTCTCAAAAATGTTTCTATAGAAATGTTTTTTCTCAAAAAATTATCTATGGATAATTTTTCTATATACAAATTTTTGAAATTTTTCTATTAAAATTTTTCTATCGAAAATTTTTTTGACGAAAATTGTTCTATGCAAAATTTTTTTGACGAAAATTTTTTTAACAAAAAATTTTTTAAATAAAAGAAAAATCATTAATATTAAAAAAATTTTTCTTTTATAAATTTTTTATTGAATATTATTCTAAAGAACATTTTTTTGTCAAAAATTTTTCTACAGAAAAAAATTTCTATCAGTTTGTAAAAAAAATTTTTTTATAGAAAAATTTTCTATAAAAAAAATTTTTTTTATAAACTTTTTTTTTATAAAAAATTTTTCCATCAAAAATTTTTTCATTCAAATTTTTTTATCAAAAATTTTTTGTGTCAAAATTTTTATATCAAAAATTTTTTGTGTCAAAATTTTTTATCAAAAATTTTTTGTGTCAAAATTTTTTATCAAAAATTTTTCTAAAGAAAATTTTTTTATCAAAAATTTTTCTAAAGAAAATTTTTTTATCAAAAATTTTTCTATAGAAAATTTTTTTTATTAAAAATTTTTCTATAGAAAATTTTTTTATAAAAAATTTTCGTACAGAAAATTTTTTTATAAAAAATTTTCCTACAGAAAATTTTTTTATAAAAAATTTTCCTACAGAAAATTTTTTTATTGAAAATTTTGCGATAGAAAATTTGTTTATCAAAAAATTTTTCTATTAAAATTTTTTTATCAAAAATTTTTCTATTAAATTTTTTTTTTTTCTATAAAATAATTTTTTATCAAAAATTTATCTACAGGAAATTTTTCAATAGAAAAATATTTTTTTTTAATTTCCACAGAAAAAAATTTTTATTGAAAAATTTTCTAAAAAAAATAATTTTTGTCTTCAAATTTTCCATAGAAGAATACATTTTTCTATAAAAAATGTTTGTATCGAAATTATCTAAAAAGTCGTCTTTTTTATCTAAAAAATATTCAAAATTCGGTTACATTTATTTCAAACAATGTTTACAAAAATAATAGTGTCTTGGTAACAATGTTCGAGATTATATTTCTTTGTTCTCTCAAACTCTTTTGTTGCTTTAAATTTAATTTTTTTTTCTTGTATATTTTGTTTTTGTATTTTCTTTAACTAAGCGACACCAACAGACTTTGCTAATATCCAAATTCTAACTGAATGCTTTAATACTCATTTCCACGAGTTCATTAATGATCATATTTACGAATATTAGAAAAAATCTTCGGCTTCTGGTGGTATGGGCTGCCTACGCCTGTTGAGTCACTGACTCGGGTATAAAGAAATTTGTATACTTTTTTTTATTGAACAAAAATGTTGCCTACAGATGCAAAATCAAAAAAATTGTCTACACATAAAAAGAGTGTGGCTTAAATTTAAGCAACTTTATTGGTAAATAATGTGCTGGTCTGTTTGGTCAAATTTCGCCCAATTTCAAAACCAAAATTTTCTAAGAAATGAAGAATATTTTTGCTTAAATAGTTTCGGTGACCTACATAATTTTGTTAAGGCCCTATTGTAACCTCAACAGACAGGCGGATAGATATACAGATGGGCAGACAGTTATATAGATGGGCAGACAGTTATATAGATGGACAGACAGATTTACAGACAAACAGACAGACACCCACACAGACAGATGGATAGACGGAAATGCAGACAGACAGATATACAGACAGACATTTTATATCCCGTTTGGTTTTTGAGCGAATATTAAGGAAGTTACAAACGGAATGACATTCTTAAAATACTCCCCATTCTTTTTGATGATGGATATAATGATATCGCAAATATGTATGGCCGCTGTTATAGTTGTATCGCCCTTGAAACCAACAATATTAAATATTAAAATTTTATTTTTTGTGTCAGCCTACAACTCCTACAAAAAGTTAGGATGAATGGTCTGTTCCCGTCTCTACGAGTATTCAAAATTAATTACTGAACAAAAATTCGAGTTGAAACTCCATTAACGCTGTCATATCAAAAGTTTACTTTAGAACTTTAAACAACATAAAGCACATCATTTTTGGAAAAATGTTTTATCTGATGAATTTTGTTTTTTTACTCTTAACGTTAACCCGTATTATTATACATATATGCAAATCTATGTCAATTTACACCATTTTTCTGGGTGTAGCACCGAACACATACTCGTGATTAAAAGGAAAACACAGAAATATAAAAGCGGATGTTAACCCTTATAATACATATAAATACTTTTTTTTTAATAGAAGGAAATTTTTTAATGACACCACAGCGAACACGTCTGTACTTGTTACTACTGCCGCATACTCAAATGCTTCAGCGCTTAGCTACAACATACTCACGTATACACTGGCGTATATGCTTACGTACACACTTACGTAAATTATATATATATAAACTTTAACAACAAGTACAAGTCATTTAATATGACTTGTAATAATTAAGAAGGAAAAATTATTAAAAAAATATAATATATGTAATAATTTTTTATTACTTAGAAACACAAATACTTACTTAAACACACATACATACATATTCATGTACAGACACATGTTAAAAACTTTTTGTATGAGTACTCATATAAACAAAATATTTTTATATATAATTCTTTCACATGTCTCTGTAGCTTTCAAACAAAATAAAAAATTATATTAAAATTGTTTTGAAGCTTAAGTAATAAAAAAGCTAAAACAAAATCCTACATCATTCAACAGAAAATCGTGGAAAAACTTTAGCTGACAAGAACACTCACTCTTTAGTTTTAAGTGTCTGTAGTAGAAAGAACATATTTAAAAAAAATAACGAAAATCTAAAAAATGCATTTAAAAATGTACTTGAAATAATTGTGGAATTCTTTTTAACTGCAGTCACTCGATGTTCATCATATGCATGCATGCATGTTAACGTGAATGAACGAACGAATGAATGAGTGAATGAATGAGAAATTTCCTCACCAGATGTAATCATGGGGAAATTAAAAATAAATTAATTACGTTAATTTGGTGGTTCCACCAATATGGAACTTTTCGGAATGTACATATGTTGTAGTTAAATGAAGGCGAAACCTCAATTATTTGAATTCATGTAAGAATCGTGTATTTATTTTGAATAATTGTATGAGTACAAAACCATTTAGGCATACAATTTCAAGCATTAGTTCGAAAATATTTTCTTCTTTCTTCTTCTAGAAAACTTGTAAATTTTTTTAAGTCACGATTCATTTAATGAGTACTTAGTTATTGAAGTACGTATTCAAATTATTGTGCATTTGGTTTTACATCATTATTTGAATATTGAGGGAAACTTGATATTAGTGCATTGAGGAACAAATTAATTCTGAGAAATTTAATTTAAGGATATATATGTAATTTCTAGCAGTTACATTTTTTTCCAAAAAAAAAAAAAAAGAACTTAGAAGCAAAAAAAAATTTGTTATCAAAAATATTTTGATCGCAAAATTTTCTATAAAAAATTGTTTATTAAAAATTATTCTATAGAAATATTTTCTATAGAATAATTTATTCTATAGAGATATTTTCTATAGAATAATTTTTGATGAAAAATTTTTCTATCAAAAATTTTTCTATAGGAAATCTCTTATCAAAAAATTTTCTATAGAAAATTTTTTAGTCAAAAATTTTCTATAGAAAATTTTTTAGTCAAAAATTTTTCTTTGGAAAATTTTTTATACGCAATTTTTATATCATCAATTTTACTATAGAAAATTTTTTAATAAAAACATTTTGTATAGTAAATTTTTTTATTAAACATTTTTTATAAAAAATTGTTAGGAAATTCTGCATCAAGAATGTAAGAAGTGATGGAATATGAAACTGAAAAATGTTTATGTTTGCTTTTACTCACTTGATAATCTGAGCTTTTACTCATGGTTTACTAACATAATTCCTAATGATTGTGTTTGTAAAATAGGTAATAATGCGAGGTTTTCGATCTAAAGAGAAGGCCTAACCAACCATCGAAACGAGTCGAGGAATTGATTATTCCATTAACAACTTAGCTATAGATAATTTTGTTATCAAAATTTTTCTACGTATAATTTTTTTAATCAAAAATTTTGCTATAGAAAATTTTTTTTATCAAAATTTTTCTATACAAAATTTTTTTAATCAAAAATTTTTGTATACTAAATTTTTTTAATCAAAAATTTAACTACAGAAAATTTTCTTATCAAAATTTAAATATATATTAAATATTTTTATGAAAAAGTTTTCGATACAATATTTTTTTTTTATTTTTTTCTATTAAAAATTTGTTATCAAAAATTTTTCTATCGAATTTTTCTTTATTAAAAATCTTTCTATCGAAAATTTCTTTATAAAAAATTTGTCTATCGAAAATTTGTTCATCAAAAATTATTCAACAAAAAATTTTTTTATCAAAAATTTTTCTATAGAAAATTTTTTTATCAAAAAATTTTAAATAGAAAATTTTTTCATCAAAAATTTTTTCTTAGAATTTTTTTTCAAAAATTTTTCTATTAAAAAATTTCTTTAAAAATTTTTCGATAGGAAATTTTGTTATCAAAATTTTTTCTATTGAAAATTTTTTAAACAAAAATTTTTCAATACAAAATTTTTTATCAAAAATTTAGAAAATTTTTTATCAAACATTTTCTATAGATAATTTTTTTCAATAATTTTTCTATAGAAAATTTTTTCTATCGAAAATTTTTTGCTAAAAAATTTTTCTATCGAAAATTTTCTGATAAAAAATTTTTCTATCGAAAATTTTTTGATCAAAAATTTTTCTATCAAAAATTCTTTGATCAAAAATTTTTCTACCGAAAGTTTTTTGATCAAAAATTTTTCTACCGAAAGTTTTTTGATCAAAAATTTTTCTATCTAAAATTTTTTGATCAGAAATTTTTCTATCGAAAATTTTTTGATCAGAAATTTTTCTATCGAAAATTTTTTGATTAGAAATTTTTCTATCGAAAATTTTTTGATCGAAAATTTTTCTATCGAAAATTTTTTGTTAACAAATTTTTCTATAGAAAATTTTTTGTTCAAAAATTTTTCTATAGAAAATTTTTTGTTCAAAAATTTTTCTACAGAAAATTTTTTGTTCAAAAATTTTTCTATAGAAAATTTTTTGTTCAAAAATTTTTCTATAGAAAATTTTTTGTTCAAAAATTTTTCTATAGAAAATTTTTTGTTCAAAAATTTTTCTATAGAAAATTTTTTGATCAAAAATTTTTTAGAAAATCTTTCTACAGAAAAATATTTCTATCGAAAATTTTTTTTTTGGAGAAATATTTTTAGCAAAATTTTTCTTTTTACAAAAAAGTTTTATCGAAAAATTTTCTTTTTTTTAAGAAAATTTTTCGATATTATTTAGATTATCCTAAAACTACGCTTCACAAGTATTTCTGAATTAAATTACATATCGATGGATTTCGAATGGGGTAATTTGGCCCCAGAAGTCAAAAATTTTTATTCAGTTTTTTTCTATAAAATATTTTGTTATCAAAAATTTTTCTATACAAAATTTTTTTTATTCAAAGTTTTTCTATGGAACATTTATTTTATCAAAAATTCTTCTATATGAAATTTTTTTATTAAAAATTTTTCTATACAAAATTTTTTTTATCAAAAATTTTTCTATAATTTTTTTTTAATTTTTTTTACTAAAAATATTTCTATCGAACATTTTTCTACTGAAAAATATTTCTATCAAAAATGTTTCTACTGAAAAATTTTTCTATCGAATGTTTTTCTACTAAAACATATTTCTATCGAAATTATTTATATAGAATAATATGTTTAAAGAAAAATTTTTTTAGAAATAATTTTTATCGAAAGATTTTTGTTTTAGAAAAAAATTTCTAAAGAAAATATTTCTATAGAAAAGTTTTGTTTGAGAAAATTTTTCAATATTATTTAGATTCCTAAAAGTATGCTACACACATGTTTCTGAAATATCTAACATTTTGATCAGTATCTAATGCGGCAAATTTGCCTAAGAAGTTTCTTTTAAATTTGAATTTTTTATGTCACTGTTCACTTAAATTTCTATATAATTGACCATTTTTAAAGTTTATGAAGATTTTTTTTAAATTTTGTAATTTTTTAATTTTTCATGCAATTTAAAAGATTTATACAAAGCTAAATTTTTATTTCATTTCGCTGGCGGATATAATTTCTATTATAAACCAATTATAAAATATTAGCAAAAAATTAATGTAATTTAATATAAATATTTAAGTTGCTAAAAAATTACATCAAATTTTTCCTTTGCACATACAAAATGATTAACGTATCTTGATATAATTTATCATAAAGTGAAAGGATAGTAGCTTTTTAATATTCGAGGGCTTAACTATTCTGAGATATTGTGCTGACCCCAATTTTATTAAAGGTTATATACTCGTAAGTAGAATGACGATTTAATGGATAGACGTACAGCATCAATACTTTTTAGAACATCAACCGATTTTGATGACCTTTACGAGACTCACTGGTCCTTAATGGTGTTTTTCAACCAAAGATCGAAAAGAGTTCGTTTTATTTAACTGAAAGATTTTATAAAACAAAATAACAAGATTTTTCATACAAACTTAAGGCTTAAGATTCGAAGAAATTAATGAAATGCAAAATTTTTGGGATTGCGCTTAATTGTCTGTTAAAAGAAAGACAAAAACGAGGTATGAAAGTAGATCAAATGTTGCTTAGGTATAAGATTTATTTCTTATTGAACTCGAAAAAAAAAAATATTTGTTTGGAGATAAAATGTTGCTAAAGTGTGCAAGAATTTTATGATAGATATTAGCAACATTTATATTAAAAATGTCGCACAGATGTTAGAAACATTTATATTAAAAACATTGCATAGATGTAGCAACATTTATATGAAATATGTTGCACTGATGTTAGCAACATTTATGTAAAAAATAAAGCCACAGATATGTTGTCAAAGTATATTTTAATGAAAAATGTTGCAAAGATATAAGCAACATTTATATGTTAAATATTGCATAGGTGTAAGCAACATTTATATAAAAAATGTTGCACAGAGATGTTGTCTAAGTATATTTAAATAAAAAATGTTGCACAGATATTAACAACATTTATAAGAAAAATGGACAGATGTTAGCAACATTTGTAAGGAAATATGTTGCACAGATGTTAGCAACATTTATTTAAAAAATAAAGCCACATATTAGTTGTCAAAGTATATTTTAACGAAAAATCTTGCAAGATGTTAGCAACATTTATATGTTAAATATTGCATAGGTGTAAGCAACATTTATATAAAAAATGTTGCACAGATATGTAACGAAAGTATTTTTTAATGAAAAATGTTGCACTGATATTAGCAACATTTATAAGAAAAATGTTGGACAGATGATAGCAACATTTCTATCAAAAAATGTTGCACTGATGTAAGCAACATTTATATGAAAAATGTTACACTGATGTAAGCAACATTTATATGAAAAATAAAGCCGCAGATATGTTGTCAAAGAATGTTTTAATGAAAAGTGTTGCACAGATATTAGCAACATTTATATGTTAAATATTGCACAGATGTAACCAACATTTATATAAAAAATGTTGCACAGATATGTTGTGAAAGTATTTTTTTATGAAAAATGTTGCACAGATATTGGCAACACTTATAAGAAAAATGTTGGACAGATGATAGCAACATTTATATGCAAAAATGTTGCACTGATGTTAGCAACATTTATATGTTAAATATTGCACAGATGTATGCAACATTTACATAAAAAATGTTGTGTAGCATTTTTGAAAAATAAAGCCGTTGTCAAATTATATTTTAAAGAAAAATGTTGCGCAGATATTATCAATATTAGTATGAAAAAAGTTGCATAGTAACTTTTATATGAGAAATAAAGCCACATATTTTTTGTCAAAGTATATATTAATGAATATATACTAGCAACATTTATGTGAAAAATATGTCAAAATGTTCTGGATACAAAAATATATTGTAATAAATGTTAAACATTATTTTAGAATCTTGAGTTGACAGATCCCAAAACATAAAATACAATTTTAAAAACCTTTAAAAATACCACATAGTACAATTCATAAGCTCTACGATCATATTACCTTGAAAAAATGTAACTTTACAAAAAAACTCATGTTAAAAACATTTTCAATTATTCAAATTAAACATTTTATATTAATTCATTTTAGCATGTAATTTTATTTAACACTTATTCAAAAAAAAAAAAAAAAAAACCTACAACGTTTTTTCACAAAATTTTATATATGATTGTTTGATTAATATTTATTTAATTTTTTTCATCCTGTCATATGATAAGCAATTTTTTTGCTGGAGTCAAAGCTATAACCCTGTTTAAAATTATCTCTAATTACATGATATTTGTCTGATTGTTATTAGCATTTCCCTAATGAGTGTTAAATTTTATATTTAATGTAAATATTCGTTAGGATTCTAATAAAAAAAAAGTTGTTTGTTAGTATTTGTGAAAATTAAATCATATAAAATTTTGTGTTAATGAAAGTAAAAAAAAAAGCTAAATACAACTAAATGAGAATTTTCCAATTATAATACAAAAATATTAAAAAAATGTTTGCTCTATAAAATTTTATATACAAACATAAATTTTTGTATATGTATGTATTTAAATAGCAAAACAGAATATTCAATATTAAAACACTCACACACAAGTGTAACAAATTGAATATTAAATATTTAAAATTTTACTCAAAAAGCATAATTAAGCTTTTGGATGATACCTAATTGTCAAAAGTAACGCACATTTTGTGTTAATTATACTGGATATTCTCGACAAATGTAATTATCCTCATCATTATCATCATTCTTACAATTCATTATCATAAGAGCACAACAACAACCAATACCGTAACATTATCACTTACCCATACTCTAACAATTTACAGTAAATATAATCACCATGAGATTAAGATAAATAAATAATTGAATTTAATTATGTTGCTTTAACATCTGCCATTCTGATGAAATTCTGTTAAATGGAATAAAATGCGAGTGAGTCCACTCACAAATCCCGAAATGAACAACAAAATTCTTTTCAACTTCAAACCGGCAGTAATTAGCAAATTATTACCGGTCCTTAGATTTTGGTTTATTTTATTTTTTTGTTATTTTGCTTTTAGGATTTCTTTTTTTTTTTTTCAAATAATTAGCGAAAATTTATAAGAGAAATTCTCGGAACAAATGATCATTATACCATAAATTATGCCCACATTTTATTTAATAAATCAGCACAAATTAAAAGCACATTAATATTTAAGCCAAATATTTGGCCAAAATACAAAAGAAATACAAACAAGAATTATAATAAAATTAATAAAAAACAACAAATCATTTGCGAAATAATGGCTGTTCTTTTTTGGCAATGCTAAGAATTAGATTATGGTTTAGTATTGCACAGTTCTTCCACTCCTTGCAAAAGTAGAACCAACAATTTAAAAAAATTTTCAAAGAAAAATAAAACATAGGAACTGCTGTGGTGTAGTCATCCGCCTAGCATACCAGAGGTCCCAAGTTCGATCACCGGCAAAATTAATTTAAAAAAAGCCTGACCTACGTTTTTATATGAAAAATTCTCTATAGAAATTTTTTATATGATAAATTTTCTAGAGAAATTTTTTATATGAAAAATTATCTATAGAAATTTTTTTTATGAAAAATTTGTATAAAAATTTTCTATATAAAAAATTTTCTATAAAAACTTTTTATATGAAAAATTTTCTATAGGAATTTTTTACGTGAAAAATTTTCTATGGAAATTTTCTATATGAAAAATTTTCTAAAAAAAATTTTTATATAAACAATTTTCTATAAATTTTTATATAAAAATATTCTATAGAAATTATTATATGAAAAATTTTCTATAGAAATTTTTTATATGATCAATTTTCCATAGAAATTTTTTATATGAAAAAATTTCAATAGGAATTTTTTATATCAAAAATTTTCTACAGAAATTTTTTATATGAAAAATTTTCTGCAGAAATTTTTTATATGAAAAATTTTCTATGTTTTTGACATAAAAAATTTTCTATAGAAATTTTTTATATGAAAAATTTTGTATAGAAATTATTTATATGAAAAATTTTCTATAGAAATTTTTATATAAGAAAAATTTGGAATGGAAATTTTTTATATAAAAAATTTTCTATGGAAATTTTTTGTATGAAAAATTTTCTATGCAAATTTTTTATATGAAAAATTTTCTATAGAAATTTTTTATATGAAAAATTTTTTATATAAAAAAATTTTCTATAAAAAATTTTCTATATGAAAAATTTTCTATAGAAGTTTTTTTATATGAAAAATTTTTTATGTGAAAAATTTTCTATAGAAATTTTTTATAAAAAATTTTCTATAAAAATTTTTCATATGAAAAATTTACTATTGAAATTTTTTATATGAAAAATTTCCTATAGAAATTTTTTAAATGAAAAATTTTTTGTAGAAATTTTTTATATGAAAAATTTTTTGTAGAAATTTTTTATATGAAAAATTTTCTATAGAAATTTTTTATGTGAAAAAATTTCTATATAAATGTTTTAAATGAAAAATTTTCTATACAAATTTTTTATATGAAAAATTTTCTACAGAAAGTTTTTACACAAAAAATTTTCTATCAAAATTTTTTAAAAAAATTTTTTATATGAAAAATTTTCTAAAAAAATTTTTTATATGAAAAATTTTCTATAGAAATTTTTTATATGAAAAATTTTCTATAGAAATTTTTTTATATGAGAAATTGTCTATAGAAATTCTTTATATAAAAAATTTCCTATAGAAATTTTAATATGAAAATTTTCCTATAGAAATTTTTGATATGAAAAATTTCCTATAGAAATTTTTTAAATGAAAAATTTTTTGTCGAAATTTTTTATATGAAAATTTTTTATAGAATTTTTTTATATGAAAATTTTTTGTAGAAATTTTTTATATGAAAAATTTTCTATAGAAATTTTTTATATGAAAAATTTTTTATATAAAAAAATTTTCTATAAAAAATTTTCTATATGAAAAATTTTCTATAGAAGTTTTTTTATATGAAAAATTTTTTATGTGAAAAATTTTCTATAGAAATTTTTTATAAAAAATTTTCTATAAAAATTTTTCATATGAAAAATTTACTATTGAAATTTTTTATATGAAAAATTTCCTATAGAAATTTTTTAAATGAGAAATTTTTTGTAGAAATTTTTTATATGAAAAATTTTTTGTAGAAATTTTTTATATGAAAAATTTTCTATAGAAATTTTTTATGTGAAAAAATTTCTATATAAATGTTTTAAATGAAAAATTTTCTATACAAATTTTTTATATGAAAAATTTTCTACAGAAAGTTTTTACATAAAAAATTTTCTATCAAAATTTTTTAAAAAAATTTTTTATATGAAAAATTTTCTAAAAAAATTTTTTATATGAAAAATTTTCTATAGAAATTTTTTATATGAAAAATTTTCTATAGAAATTTTTTTATATGAGAAATTGTCTATAGAAATTCTTTATATAAAAAATTTCCTATAGAAATTTTAATATGAAAATTTTCCTATAGAAATTTTTGATATGAAAAATTTCCTATAGAAATTTTTTAAATGAAAAATTTTTTGTCGAAATTTTTTATATGAAAATTTTTTATAGAATTTTTTTATATGAAAATTTTTTGTAGAAATTTTTTATATGAAAAATTTTCTATATAAATTTTTTTATATGAAAAATTTTCTATAGAATTTTTTTATATAAAAAATTTTCTATAGAATTTTTTTTTATATGAAAAATTTTCTATACAAATTTTTTATATGAAAAAATTTCCATAGAAAGTTTTTATATGAAACACTTTATATAGAAATTTTTTATAGAAAGTTTTTATATGAAAAATTTTCTATAGAAATTTTTTATATGAAAAATTTTCTATAGAAATGTTTTATATGAAAAATTTTCTATAGAAATTTTTTATATGAAAAATTTTCTATAGAAATTTTTAATATGAAAAATTTTCTATAGAAATTTTTTATATAAAAAATTTTCTATAGAAATTTTTTATGTAAAAAATTTTCTATAGAAATTTTTTTATATGAAAAATTTTCTATAGAAATTTTTTATATGAAAAATTTTCTATAGAAATTATTTATATGAAAAATTTTCTATAGAAATTTTTTATATAAAAAATTTTCTATAGAAATTTTTTATTTAAAAAATTTTCAATAGAAATTTATTCTATAAAAAATTTTTAATAGAAATTTTTTCTATAAAAATTTTCTATAAAATTTTTTTCTATAAAAAATTTTCTATAGAAATTTTTTTATATGAAAAATTTTCTATAGAAATTTTTTATATGAAAAATTTTGATCGAGAAAATGTGGCTTATTTGGAATTATCTTATTTTTATAATATACAAATGGAGTCTATAGGTCTTAAGATTAGAAAATTTAATATAAATGAGCTTCATTCTGAATCTTGTTACCAATTTGAAAAAAGCTAATTTTTGGTGAAAAATCTTAAAAACTATAAAATAGTTAATGCTCCCAAAAAAAGCATCAGATTAATAAAAAATATCTTTATTTGGAATCAATATTATTTTGGGCAAAAATGTAATTTTATGTAAAAATTAAAAAAAAAAATATGTTTAAAAAAGAGCTTCATTTGGATCCCATATTAATACTGATTGAAATTTTAAGTTTTGGTGCCAGGCACGATAAACACAGATATTTATATAACGGAGTACCTTCAACAACGATTTTTGCTTTTTTGATACACCACCAAGTACATATTTTTAGCTATATTTGGCTGGTATGATTCCACTATAGAACAAGAAAGAGTGTTATATTCGGCTGTGCCGAATCTTATATACCCACCATCAAGTTGTGTTAAATTTAGAAACATATCTCATATATCTACGAGGCTGCAGCAAATTCAAAACGTGGACCAAATTGGAAAAAAGTTGTTACGCTAGTTGGTATTGTTGGTAAAATATTTGGAATAACTTCGGTTGCAGTAGCTTTAAAGTTCAACATTCAAAAGTGTGTAAGTGGTTTCCCTAGTATTTATTTAATTTGAAAAAAATTCGTTATCGTAACCGGGTATGGTTTTACATTAATAAGTTGTTAAATACTTTTCGTTTAGCTTAATATTAAGTTAAGATAAAGAAGTTGATAGTAATACGACAGGTCCATATATTTTGTTAGGAGTTCCTAATGCATCTACCATATACATAATCTTAATATTCTGCTTGTACTTCCGAATCATTTTGATTGTAGATATAAAAAAGGGGATGTAATATAAATATATAAGAATTATAGCCAAATGTTGACCGATTGTAACAAAATTTCACACACTGGCTGGTATTTATACAGGGCTTATTCTTGCAAAATTTAGTGGCAATAGCTGTCACAGCTTCTAATTTAATAGCTTTTAACTGGTCCTTGCTAAACATTTTTTGGTTTCCGGGAGTGTTTTTTATATGAAAGCTATAGTCAAATATGGACCAATTCCTATAAAATTTGATATACTGACCAATAGTTGCATAAAACTTTGCTATACTAAATTTAGTCGTCATAGCTATCACAATTGTACTCAATTTATCAGCATTTATGTGTTTCCCGGGGCGGGGTTATATGGGAGCTCTAACTAAATGTGAACCGATTTCGCCCATTTTCAGTACACAACTTTTGTTACATATCGGAAATACTTTTGTAAAATTTTGTCTCTCTAGCTTTTGTAGTTAAGGAGCTGTCGCGCTTTTATCTGACGGACAGACGGACATAAATCTCCTTTTCTTTTTGTATTTTTGGGTTTCTGTAAGTTTTTTATATGGGAGCTATGGTCAAATGGTGACCGATTGTAACAAAATTTTGCACACTGACTGGCATTCACATAAGACTTCCTTTTGCAAAATTTTGTTGCTGTAGTCCTTTCAGTTAAGGCGCTATCGCGCTTTTATCTAACGGACAGACGGACATAAACCCCCTTTTCTTTTTGTATTTTTGTGTTACCGTAAGTTCTTTATATGGGAGCTATGGTCAAATGGTGACCGATTGTGACAAAATTTTGCACACTGGCTGGTATTCACATAAGACTTATTTGTGCTAAATTTGGTGGCGAAAGCTATTACATTTTAGCATTTATTGGCATTTAAGTGAATTTCAGGTGGAATTTTGGCTGTTTCCGTATGTTTTTTATATGGGAGCTATGGTTAAATGTGAACCGATTTCGATGAAATTTTATATGCTGCCTAGTGCTTATGGAAAACTTCTAGATACCAAATTTTGTCATCATAGCTATTATAATTTGTCAGTTATTAGCAAATAAGCGACTAGTCTTGACGAGGTTATACGGGAGCTATGGTCAAATGTTAACCGATTTTGCCCAATTTCAATAGCAAAATTTTCTCATAAATGAAGAATGTTTTTGCTAAGTTTCAGTGAGCTAGCTCCTTTCGTTTAGGCGTTATCGTGATTTCAACAGACAGACAGACAGACAGACGGACAGACAGACGGACATCGCTCAATCGTCTTAGAATTTCATAAGGATTCAGAATATATATCGTTTTTGATTTTTGAGCCAATATTAAGGAAATTACAAACGGAATGACAATCTCAATATACCCCCCATTCTTTTTGATGGTGGGTATAAAAAAGGCACTTGAATGGTATTTAAACGCTAATGTCAATTTTGGTCTGTGTAAAGACATTGGGATCTTATATAAAAGGAATTGAAGAATACAGGAAAGGTTTCTCTAAAATGTCCAATTTTAAGCGTATGCAGAGTTATATTTCCCGATTGACAGCTTTTCGACAGCGCTACAAAAAACTTTGTTTTGCTAGAATAATATCTTTTCTTCTTTCTGTATTGTTGTTTTATTGGGGTAGAGTCATATTATGGTGTTTTAGAAAATAATATATAAAACTTACAATAATTTTAAATTTTTTTCTACTTAGTGGGTCCGAATATATATGTTATGACCTACAATTCTTTAAAATAATAATAAAATTTTCAATTTGTATTTTGTATGTATTTAGTCAACCAATACCAATAAAATAAATTTATTCAATGGCTTTTAAATGAATAAATGGTCATTTAAATTCCATAAAAATTTACATTTTAATTCAGTCTATTGAACTTTTTTTTTTGTTCAAGTCAACATCTATTATCGACCTGACTAAATAGAGAGCAAATAAAAATTTTCCAAATTTCAGGAAACTTTACTTGAACAATAATAAAATGAATAAAGAAAAAATTTGCATAGTTTCTTATTATTTTTAGGGATATATTTACTTTTTATAGCAGGGAATCAAATGTATATGTACATAAAAAAGACATAAAAAATTCATATAAAAAAAAATCCTTCACTTTCATAGAAAATAAAAG
Organism: Stomorhina lunata; assembly: GCA_933228675.1. Taxonomy (NCBI): domain Eukaryota; kingdom Metazoa; phylum Arthropoda; class Insecta; order Diptera; family Rhiniidae; genus Stomorhina; species Stomorhina lunata. Next base: position 32,665,051 of record OW121742.1, on the reverse strand, counting down.
GTGAAGGTGGCATAAGAAGCAAGACGAAAAAAAAGAAGAATCTAACAAGAAAAATAACAAGGAATTTTTGGGAAAAAATGTATGAAAAGAGTAAAGTATTTGGAAAGTATTTGTGCCAAAAAATATTTACGTATAAAGAAATATAAAATAAAAAAATGTGTTATAAAACATTTACCAAAATGTTCATAGAACATAACGTAAACAACAAGGAATTTTACAAGTCCTGGTGGAATATTAAATGAGCTAAAGTTGAAAAGATGATTAAATTTTCTGGAAAATTTTAGAGCCAAAAGCTAAGGGTGTAAGCAAATATTAAAATGTTTAAAAAGGGATAATTTCAATTTTAGAGAAAATAATTATTTAAAGTTAAGTTTTAAGGTGTTTAAAAACTTTTAAAATTTTTAAGATGTTACAAATTCTTGTTAAAGTTCTTAAAAACCTAAAATATGTTGGTGTAAGTTTTGGAAGTCATACAATCTTATATACATACTTAACTCTTTTAGGTTCTCCAAGAATTAAAGTTACATAAGAAACAGAGGGTTCAGCCTTCCAGACGGACGGACGGACATTGTTAAATCGACTCCGAAAGTGATTCTAGGTATAATCATTATTTAATTTTTGGGGGTCATCAGGTACCAATGTTGGTCACAAACAGGCTAATATTTTTAGTACATGTGATCTTTGTTATTAACTTGATAGTTTTTTAGAAGTTTTAGCAAAGGAAATGTTGTTTGAACCAAAGCAATAGCTTAGACTTTCCTTAGAAGTAGAAATTTGTATTAAATTGATTTCGAACCCGGTAAGGCAAGGGTTTCCAATTCCGGTAAAACTATATTAACTGATTCTACATAGTATAAAGCATAAACGGTAAATCTATTTTCGCTATAAATGTAAACAAATATAAATTTATTAAATTTTTTCTAAAATTTCTCAAAAAAGCTACTTTTCCCGAAATCGTTTGAATTTAAGTCACAGTTACGGGAATATGGAATATGATATCGACCCAATTTTTCCTGCATTTTTATACCTAATGCATTCGTAATAAATCACTGAAGTCTGAACTGCAAATTTCCAAAATTTGTTTAATCAACTTTTTTAAAAACATAAAAAGTTTATATGTTAATCACATGAAAAAAAGTTTAAACTCTACGCAAATTTCAAGTGTTTTTAAACGGAAAGCTCGATTATCATTAAATTTCACATAGGTATTGAAGAAAAGTATTCTATCAAAAGCTTAGAATTTGGAGTCTGTAGAATTATGTGAAGGAGAGCTATATACCCTCCAAGTAGGGCACCTCGGGGTTTTTGAAAATTGAAAACGAGGAAGGAGTCACATTTTTGATCTGATATAATCACGGGTTGGCGCAAAGAGAATAGAACAAAAAGACTGTCGGCAGAGTTGCCGTTTTTTATACTTTTTATTAAAATAAAAATATTTTTATCTAAAATTTTTCTATAGAAAATTTTTTTATCAAAAATTTTTCTATAGAAAATTTTTTTATCAAAAATTTTTCTATGGAAAATTGTTTTTCAAAAATTTTTCTATTAAAAATTTTTTATAAAAAATTTTTTTAAAGGAAATTTTTTTATCAAAGATTTTTCAATACAAAATTTTTTTATCAAAAATTTTTCGATAGAAAATTTTTTTATGGAAAATTGTTCCTCAAAAATGTTTCTATGGAAAATGTTTTATCAAAAATTTTTCTATACAAAATTTTTTATCAAAAATTTTTCTGTAGAAATATTTTTTTTATCAAAACTTTTTCTATCGAAAATTTTCTTACAAAAATTTTTCTATGGAAATTTTTTTACCAAAAATTTTTTTATGAAAAATTTTTTATCAAAAATTTTTCTATAGAAAATTTTTTATCAAAAATTTTTCTATAGAAAATTTTTTTATCAAAACTTTTTTTATCAAAAATTTTTTATAGAAAATTTTTTTATCAAAAATTTTTCTATAGAAAATTTTTTTATCAAAAATTTTTTTATGGAAAATAGTTTCTCAAAAATTTTTCTATGGAAAATGTTTTATCAAAAATTTTTCTATAGAAAATTTCTATAGAAATTTTTTTTTTCAAAAATTTTTCTATGGAAAATGTTTTATCAAAAAATTTTCTATACAAAATTTTTTATCGAAAATTTTCTAGAGAAATTTTTTTTTATCAAAACTTTTTCTATAGAAAATTTTTTTTATCAAAAATTTTTCTATAGGAAATTTCTTTATCAAAAATTTTTTTTATCAAAAATTTTTCTGTAGAAAATTTTTTTATCCAAAATTTCAATGGAAAATTGTTTTTCAAAAATTTATCTATGGAAAATTGTTTATCAAAAATTATTCTATGGAAAAAATTTTTTTATCAAAAAAAAATTTTTTTATCAAAAAATTTTCTATAGGAAATTTTTTTTATCAAAAATTTTTCTATAGGAAATTTCTTTATCAAAAATTTTTATTATCAAAAATTTTTCTGTAGAAAATTTTTTTATCCAAAATTTCAATGGAAAATTGTTTTTCAAAAATTTATCTATGGAAAATTGTTTATCAAAAATTATTCTATGGAAAATTTTTTATTAAAATTTTTCTATGGAAAATTTTTTATCAAAAATTTTTTTATAGAAAATTTTTTTATCAAAATTTTTTTTTAGAAAATTTTTTTTCAAAAACTTTTCTATAGAAAATTTCTTTATCAAAAATTTTTTTATAGAAAATATTTTTATCAAAAATTTTTTTATGGAAAATTTTTTTATCAAAAATTTTACTATAGAAAATTTTTTATCGAAAATTTTTCTATGGAAAATTTTTTATCAAAAATTTTTCTTTAGAAAAAAATTTTTTTATCAAAAATTTTTCTATAGACAATTTTTTTGTCAAAAATTTTCCTATAGAAGATATTTTATCGAAAATTTTTCAATAATTTTTTTTTTCTTCAAAAATTTTCCTATAGAATATTTTTTGGATCGAATATATCTATTAGATATAAAAATCTAAAATTATTTAATAATTTTAAGAATTTATTTTTGTTTTGAAAAATATTCCCAATATTTTCAAAAATATTCCCAATGTTTACACAAATAATAGTGTCATGGCAACAAAGCGGCACCAACTCTGTTATCATTCATACTCATTTTCACGAGTTTTATTAATAATCATGGTATTTACGAAAATTAAAAAAGTTCATGGGCTACTGGTGGTATGTGTTTGCCTACTCTTGGATATAATATGTATTTATTTGTGCGAGATTTGCTACGATATACAAAAAACATTTATACACTTATGATTTATCTCCTATAGTTTATGAGACATTCGAATTCAAAAAAAATTTCAACTAATATCGGATCAACATTTTTGTCGTGTGTTTTCCAATGTTTTTTGTAGATCTCTAGCTAGCAACTATAAAATTGTTTTATATCGGATCAAAAATGTGACTTCTGTATCGTTTTTAGTTTTTGAAAAACCCGATGTGCCCTAGTTTGTGATAAATCTACAGACGCAAAATTTTATACTTAAACTTAAATACATCCCCTCAAAAATAATGCGAAATTTCATAATAATCGGAGCTTACTGTTAAATAGATCTTGAATTATTTCCCAATATTTTTTTTTCAAAACACTGTGCGTCATCAATGATAATAGGAAGGATAAGAGCCAGTTTTAATAAAATTTTATATTTGACTACTTATAGGTCTCAGATACATAAAAAGATTATAGTAGAAAAATATAAATCTAGCATTTCTTTGAGTAAATTTTTCTATGTAAGGCGTCAAGAAAAAAACACCATAACTCATAAACCGCTTGACCGATTTACAAGGCATCTACTTTGTAAGAAAGCTTATTAAGCCTAGAATAGAAATTAATGCTCACTAAGTCAACTCAAATAGCTTTAATTTGGCAAAACCGGAAAAAAACCCATTTTTCCCCTTGCATTTTTGAACTTTAGGACCGTGGCACCCGATTTGGCTCAAATTTTCAGGGTTAATGTTATATAACAATAATGCGAGCGGCACTCCAAAAATAGATATAACTTCACTCAAATATACACAGAAGTCTTAAAGCTGTGTCTAAAAATTCTGAAAAGTATTTTACATGATGTTTTTTGAGTCCTTCAAAAGTCGATGTCCCCCAAAGTATTAAACTTTATTTCCTATAATTTGACATATTCTCTGGAACTTTAAGCCAAACTCCTTAGATAAATAGACGATATTGTTGTAGTAAATATGAGTATATAAAAATCCTAAGGAAAAAACTATTTTCATGTTAACAAATACCGACTTTTCATACCCGAGACATCAGTTTAGCAGCACAAGAAAAATGAAATTCCTTTTTGGCTCAAAACTGAAGCAAGAAAAACGACAAATATGTAGAGAAATGGAAATTTTTTTTTTGAGCCAAAGCTACAGCTGCTGCTCTAGTCTCTATAAAGCAAGTAAACAACTCGGAAAAAGTTACTTATATAAAAAGACAGGTAGAGTAAAGTAACATTTTTTTGTTACAGATGCCAAACAACTAAAGTAAAGAAAAGAAATAAAAAAAAAACTACAAAACTTAACATTAAACTGCTGGTGTAGAGTAAAAAACCTAGTAAAACTTATCACAAAAATAACAGATGCTTTATATTTTTAGCCTTCGGTTTTGATATGAGGAAGGAAATAAAATAAAAACATTTCCATGATTAGTCTATATTATCGGAATAGCAGCAATATTTTCTGAAAGCTTATGAAAGGATTGTACGTGTTTATCTAAAGGCAGGGGGAAAGAAAAAAAGCTTAAAACAAAATGATTGATTATACATGGATTTTAACTATGAGCTACAGTGGTTCACTTTTTTTTGATGAAAAGTACCTGAAAAGTGAAGAAAATGATTTGGTTATATGATTCTATTAAAGTTTTAGGAGGTTGAGCATAAACTAAATTTAATCAAATGTTAAAAATATTTTTTTCTGTCACATATAAATTTAGAATACAAAAGCATTTAGAAGAAGTAATTTTAAAAATTCATTGACCTACAATTAAACACAAAAAATTTTTTAGTCTAGTATTTCTAAATATATTTGATTTAAATTCGGTCAATTATTAAAATACTAATTTTCTTTTTCTTGTTCTATTTCTAGAATTATTAGTTTCATAATACCCTGTGGAGGATCTCAAACCTACACATATTTACTCAAATGTAAGTACAAATTCACATCTTCATTTAAAATCGATATTAATTCTTGAAGTTTTAGTGCAGAATTCAAAAATAAATACATATATAATTCTTAAATTATGTTTAAATTAAACTCTGAAAAATTTTTGATATACATACATTTTCTATAGAAAAATTTATCTAAAACAAAAATATTTCTATAGAAAAATTTATCTAAAACAAAAATATTTCTATAGTAAAATTTATGTATAACAAAAATTTTTCTATAGAAAAATTTATGTATAACAAAAATTTTTCTATAGAAAAATTTATGTATAACAAAAATTTTTCTATAGAAAAATTTATATATAACAAAAATTTTTCTATAGAAAAATTTATGTATAACAAAAATTTTTCTATAGAAAAATTTATGTATAACAAAAATTTTTCTATAAAAAAATTTAGGTATAACAAAAATGTTTCTATAGAAAAATGTATGTATAATAAAAATTTTTCTATAGGAAAATTTATGTATAACAAAAATTTTTCTATAGAAAAATTTATGTATAACAACAATTTTTCTATAGAAAAATTTATGTATAACAAAAATTTTTCTATAGAAAAATTTATGTATAACAAAAATTTTTCTATAGAAAAATTTATGTATAACAAAAATTTTTCTATAGAAAAATTTATGTATAACAAAATTTTTCTATAGAAAAATTTATGTATAACAAAAATTTTTCTATAGAAAAATTTATGTATAACAAAAATTTTTCTATAGAAAAATTTATGTATAACAAAAATTTTTCTATAGAAAAATTTATGTATAACAAAAATTTTTCTATAGAAAAATTTTTCTATAGAAAAATTTATGTATAACAAAAATTTTTCTATAGAAAAATTTATGTATAACAAAAATTTTTCTATAGAAAAATTTATGTATAACAAAATTTTTCTATAGAAAAATTTATGTATAACAAAAATTTTTCTATAGAAAAATTTATGTATAACAAAAATTTTTCTATAGAAAAATTTATGTATAACAAAAATTTTTCTATAGAAAAATTTTTCTATAGAAAAATTTATGTATAACAAAAATTTTTCTATAGAAAAATTTATGTATAACAAAAATTTTTCTATAGAAAAATTTATGTATAACAAAAATTTTTCTATAGAAAAATTTATGTATAACAAAAATTTTTCTATAGAAAAATTTATGTATAACAAAATTTTTTCTATAGAAAAATTTATGTATAACAAAAATTTTTCTATAAAAAAATTTATGTCGAACAAAAATGTTTCTATAAAAAAATTTCTTTATACGACTATCGTATAACAATTTCCTTCAAAAGAATTTGTGGAAAATTTTAAATTTTAATTATTTAAATGCCAATTTCGAAACTCATTTAAAATTATCATAATTAACTTAAATTCAATTATTTGAGTTGTTTTTCATTTCCGGTTTTCTCTCACTCTCTCTTTCATTTCGTCTTCCGTAACCATGATTATGATTGTAATGATGACGATGCTGATGACAGGCTTAAAATAGTATTTTTACAGCTTCCGTTATTGTACTCATTTTATTTAGTTATTTATTATAAAAAATATATATATAATATTATGTAGGTTGATGGTTTATATTAAAAAGAAAAGTTGGAAAGAAAGACAAAACAAAAACTGGGTTACTCGAAGGTGCAAAAAAAGGAAAGTAAATGTTAAATTATAAATAAAACAAAGTGTTTTTTTTTTCTCATTTACATGAATTTCGGTTGTTGTCGTTTCTGTTGTTGATGTCGTACAAACAAAAAGTTATAATAACAATATTCAGAAAAAAGTAAATTTTTTATAAGAAAAAAAATATATATAAATGTTAAGTAAAGTTCCCAAAAATAGTAACCCCAGTCATCATTATAAATTCAAACATTATGTCAACAAGATGCCATCGTGTTATATTTCATCATTTATTTTTTTGTTATTCCTTCCAAGTTTTTTTTTTGGTGATTTTATTTTTGTCTGATTCATGATGGCGTTGATGAGTTTTGTCAAAATATTATGCTTAGAGTAATAAACATATTTTTTTTCTGTCCTTCTTGAAAGGAAACATTTTTATTATGAAATATTTATAATAGAATATTAACATTGTCATTTAAATTGATATCGAGGTAAAGCTGAAGAAATATTAGCTGTATAATTAAAATTTGGAAGTTGAGAAATTATTTAAAAATTTAATATAGAATTGAAATTTTCAGTAGAAAATCATTAATGTAAAATTTTTCTATATAAAATCTCAAATATAAAACTTCTAAAATTTTTCTTTAGAAAATTTTGAATGTAAAATATTTTAATTGAAAATTTCAATGGAAAATTTTTCTATAAAAAAAATTTTTATAGAAAATTTTGAATGTAAAATTTTTTTATTGCAAATTTTGAATTTCAAATTTTTCTTTCAAAAATTTTTAATGAAAATTTTTTTCATAAAAAATTTTTCGATTGAAATTTTTGAATGAAAATATTTTGTACTGAAATTTTTAATGTTAAATTTTTCGATAGAAAATTTTAATGAATTTTTTTTTTTTTTAAAATTTTAAATGAAAAACCTTTTTATAGACAATTTTGAATGTAAAATTTTTCTACAAAAAATTGTGAATGAAACATTTTTTAATAGAAAATTTTTAATGTAGAATTTTTATTTTTAATAAAATTTTTCTACAGAAACTGAAAAACTTTTCTTAAGAAAATTTTTTATTAAAAATATTTTTACATACAATTTTTAATGGTTAATTTTTTTTGTAGAAAATTTTAAATGTTAAAGTTTTCTATGAAAAGAATTGAAATTTTCAGTAGAAAATCATTAATGTAAAATTTTTCTATATAAAATCTCAAATATAAAATTTCTAAAATTTTTCTTTAGAAAATTTTGAATGTAAAATATTTTAATTGAAAATTTCAATGGAAAATTTTTCCATAAAAAAAATTTTTATAGAAAATTTTGAATGTAAAATTTTTTTATTGAAAATTTTGAATTTCAAATTTTTCTTTCAAAAATTTTTAATGAAAATTTTTTTCATGAAAAATTTTTCGATTGAAATTTTTGAATGAAAATATTTTGTAGTGAAATTTTTAATGTTAAATTTTTCGATAGAAAATTTTAATGAATTTTTTTTTTTTGTAAAAAATTTTAAATGAAAAACCTTTTTATAGACAATTTTGAATGTAAAATTTTTCTACAAAAAATTTTGAATGAAACATTTTTTAATAGAAAATTTTTAATGTAGAATTTTTATTTTTAATAAAATTTTTCTATAGAAATTGAAAAACTTTTCTTAAGAAAATTTTTTATTAAAAATCTTTTTACATACAATTTTTAATGGTTAATTTTTTTTATAGAAAATTTTAAATGTTAAAGTTTTCTATGAAAAAATTTTGTGCAGAAAATTTTTACTGTAAATTTTTTTTCTAGAAAATTTTTAATTTTTTTTATAGAAAATTTTTAATGTAAAATATTTCAATAGAAAATTTTTAATCACAAATTTTTTAATAGATAAATTATATAAAATTTTTTGTCTAAAATTTTTTTATAGAAAATTTTTTGCAGAAAATTTTTAATGTAAAATTTTTCTAAAGAAAAAATTTTAAACTAAAATTTTTAATGCAAAATTTTTTGTAATAAATTTTTAATGTTAAATTTTTCTTCAAAAAATTTTTAATGTAAAATTTTTTTGTAAAAAATTTCTAATGTAAAATTTTTAATGTTAAATTTTTCTCCAAAAAATTTTTAATGTAAAATTTTTTTGTAAAAAATTTTTAATGTAAAATTTTGTCGAAAGATAAAATGGTTTTATCTATAGAAAATTTTTAATGAAAAATTTTTTAATAGAACATTTTGTATGTAAAATTTTTCTATAGAAATTTTTTTATTGAAAAAATTTGGTGCAGAAAATTTTAAGTGTATATTTTTTATATAGAAAACAATAAAATTTGTTTATAGGTAATTTTTGATATACAATTTTTTTATAGAAAATATTTAAGAAAATATTTTTTATAGAAAATTTTGAATGAAAATTTTTAATGTAAAATTTTTCTATAGAAAATTTTAAATGAGAAATTTTTGAATAGAAAACAATTAATGTAAAATTTTTCTATAGAAATTTTTTAATGAAAAAATTTCAATATTTTTCTATAGACATTTTTTAATGCAAAGATTTCGACATTTTTCATAAAAAAATTTTTTATTTTAAATTTTTCTATATAAAATTTTGAATAAAAAATTTTTCTATATAAAATTTTTAATAGAAAATTTTTCTTTTAGAAAGTTTTCAGTGCAAAATTTTTGTACAGAGAATTTTTAATCTAAAACTTTATTATAGAAAATTTTTTATGTAAAATTTTTCTATCAAAAAATTTTGTGAAAAAAAATTTTAAAATTCTTTTATAGTAAATTTTCTACAAAAAAATTTTAATGTAAAATTTTTCTACAAAAAATTTTTAATGTAAAATTTTTCTTTAGAAAATTTTTTATGTAAAATTATTCTTAAGGAAATTTTAAATGTAAAAATTTTCTAAAGAAAATTTTAAATTAAATTTTTCTGTAGACAATTTTTAATAAAAAATTTTCTTATAGAAAATTGTAATGCGAAATGTTTTTATAGAAAATTGTAATGCAAAATTTTTTATAGAAAATTTTTAATGTAAAATTTTTCTAAAAAAAAAAAAAAATTAAATAGAAAATGTTTAATACAAAATTAATCTCTAGAAAATTTTTAACATAAAAAATTTTAATGCAAAGTTTTGCTATAGAAAACTTTTAATGCAAAATATTTTAGAAAGAATTTTTATGTAGAATTTTCGATACAAAGTTTTTAAGGTACAATTTTTCTATAACATATTTTTAATGTAAAAATTTTCCGAAAAGAAATTTTAAGTAAAATTCTTCTATAGAAAATTTTGAATATAAAATTTTTCTAAAAAAAAAGTTTTCTATAGAAAATTTTTATTGTAACATTTTTCTTAAAAAAAATTTTCTTTATAAACATTTTCTAAAAAAATTAAAAAATAATTTATAGAAAATTTTTAATGTAGAATTTTTTTATGTAAAGTTTTTCTCCAGAAAATTTTTTATGTGAAATTTTTTTTAAAAAATTTTTATGTAAATTTTTTCTTTAGAAAAATATTAATGTAAAATTTTTATATTGACAATTTTTAATTAAAAATGTTCCAATACAAATTTTGAATGTAAATCTTTTTTATAGAAATTTTGAATTTAAAATTTATCTTTAAGAAAATTTTAGTGTAAAATTTTTTTATAGAAAATTTTTAACATAAAATATTTGCAAAGAAATTTTAAAAAATGTTAATGCAAAAAAAATTTTTACGTGGAATTTTCCATACAAAGTTTTTATTGTAAATTTTTTTTTAGAAAATTTTTTATGCAAAATTTTTCCGATAGAAAATTTTAAAGTAAAATTTTTCTAAAAAAATTTTTAGTTCAAATTTTTTTAAAAAAAAAAATTTCTATAGAAAATTTTTAATGTCAAAATTTTCTATAGAAAATTTTTAATGTCAAAATTTTCTATAGAAAATTTTTAATGTCAAAATTTCTATAGAAAATTTTTAATGTCAACATTTTCTATAGAAAATTTTTAATGTCAAAATTTTCTATAGAAAATTTTTAATGTCAAAATTTTCTATAGAAAATTTTTAATGTCAAAATTTTCTATAGACAATTTTTAATGTCAAAATTTTCTATAGACAATTTTTAATGTCAAACTTTTTTATAGAAAATTTTTAATGTCAAAATTTTCTATAGAAAATTTTTAATGTCAAAATTTTCTATAGAAAATTTTTAATGTCAAAATTTTCTATAGACAATTTTTAATGTCAAAATTTTTTATAGAAAATTTTTAATGTCAAAATTTTCTATAGAAAATTTTGAATGTCAAAATTTTCTTAGAAAATTTTTAATGTCAAAATATTCTTAGAAAATTTTTAATGTCAAAATATTCTTAGAAAATTTTTAATGTTGAATTTTCTATGCTAAATTTTTTATGTAAAGTTTTGTCTGTTTTTTATGTAAATTTTTCAAAGAAATTTTTCTTAGGGAATTTCCGATGTAAAGTTTTTCTAAAAAATTTTAGATTTTTCTTGGAAGATTTTAAATGCTACATTTTGCAATCGAAAGTTTTTAATGGAAACTTTTTATATAAAAATTTTAAATAGAAAATTTTTGTATAGAAAATTTGTATTGCAAACTTTTTCTATTGAAAGTTTTGATTGTAAAAATTTTGTAAGGAAAATTTTTAAAGTAAAAATTTATTTTTCTGTCATTTTAAATCGTATTTATGTATCTCTAATATAGTACCCACACAAAAACACCAAACAGCAACATACCACATTAAACATTATCATTCTTATCGCCCTCCCATCTTACGGTTACTTATTTCAGCTTGATTTAAAATTCAATTAAATTTTACGGTTTTAATAAATAATTTCCGTTTATCATAACCCAAGATACTAGAAAAGACAAGAAAAAATACAAACCTTTAAAAACTTCATTAAATGATATTAGACACCCCTTTTTTATTCTTCCAGCTAATCCTTTTCATTTAAATCTTCAGATTAGAAATCTCTACTCTAGTCAATACAATATCTAACAAAAGACGAGTAAAATGTTCTTTTCTTTACGGTTTATTGTCTTTGTTTCCCAGTTACTCGTTTTATTTTTTTTAATTGAACAACACCCGTATAATTGTCTTTTTCAAACTGTTGGTTGCTTTGAAAAATTCACTAGAAAGACAAAAACTAAGGGTTGTTCATCCTCTAGAGTAAAGAGTTTTTAACATTCCCCTATTGTCTGGGAAGTCTTGGCTTGTGTAAACACAAATCAATGTTAAACTCGTGTTACTCTAGCCCTGTCATGTTTCTGTTACAAGTATTTATAAATTTATGTAATTGATATGTTAAGTGGTGGTGGCGGTGTTAGGTTGAATGAAAGTGGTGGTGGAGATGTCATGAGTTGGAAGCTCGAGTCATTATTTCAAGTCTCAAGTGTTTTTGTTGTTGTTGTAGCAATTTTTTATGAAACAATTATTTTATAATTGTTTTTGATTTTTGTTCCCGACTGCTTGTCTTTATAGAATTTTGTTGTAATTTTAACATATGTTCCAAAGTACTTATGTCATTTTAACATTCCTCTGCTGTTAAAGTCATTATAGGGGGGACTAGATATTAATGTTTAAGCATTTTCAAGTGACTTAATGTTACATAATTATAACTAATTAAATATTGAATTATTTAATGTTAATAATAGTAGTAAAATATTATTAATTGTAGATAATTGCAGAATTGATTTAGTATTTATATGAATTAGTTTTTGAATTACAAATTAATAGTCAAGGAAATGCATTTGGCTCTTAAGGGTAGTTAAATATTTATTTAGATGGTTCATTTACATAAATAATTATAGCCCATTTATATGATATATTTATCTATGAAAATTATGTTTTTGACAAAAATAAATAAAATTTGTTTATAAATAATTTTTAATATAAAATCTTTTATAGAAAATGTTTAAAAAAATATTTTTTATAGAAAATTTTGAATGAACATTTTTTTATAGAAAACTTTTAATGTAAAATTTTTCTACAGAAAATTTTAAATGAAAATTTTTGAATAGAAACTATTAATGTAAAATTTTTCTATAGAAATTTTTTAATGAAAAAATTTTGATATTTTTCTATAGATATTTTTTAATGAAAAGATTTCGACATTTCGACGAAAATTTAAAATTTTAAAATTATTTAAAATTTTTCTATATAAAATTTTGAATAGAAAATTTTTCTATATAAAATTTTTAATAGAAAATTTTTCTTTTAGAAAGTTTTCAGTGCAAAATTTTTCTACAGAAAATTTTTAATCTAAAATCTTATTATAGAAAATTTTTAATGTAAAATTTTTCTATCAAAAAATTTTGTGCAGAAAAAAAATTTCTAAGATTTTTTCTTATGTAAAATTTTTTTTTATAGAAAAATGTTTTATCGAAATTTTTGTTTGAAAATTTTTTTTCGAAAATTTTTTGATATAAAAAATGTTGATAAAGAATTTTTTCTGTATTATTTTTTTTTATATAAAATTGTGAATCTTATTTTTTTTCTATTAAAATATATGTTATATTTTTTTAGAAATTTGTGTGTAAATTTTTTTTATAGGAAATTTATATTTGTAAAATTTTTCTATAAGGAATTTATATGTAAAACTTTTTTTTAAGAAATTTGTATGAACATTTTTTCTATAAAAAATTTTTATGCAAAATTTTCCTAAGAAGTTTATATATGCAATTTTTTTATAAGAAACTTTATTTTTATTTATTTTATTTTTAATGTAAAATTTTTCTATCAACAAATTTTGTGCAGAAAAAAAATTTCTAAGATTTTTTCTTATGTAAAATTTTTTTATAGAAAAATGTTTTATCGAAATTTTTGTTTGAAAATTTTTTTTCGAAAATTTTTTGATATAAAAAATGTTGATAAAGAATTTTTTCTGTATTATTTTTTTTTATATAAAATTGTGAATCTTATTTTTTTTTTTCTATTAAAATATATATTATGTTTTTTTAGCAATTTGTGTGTAAAATTTTTTTATAGGAAATTTATATTTGTAAAATTTTTCTATAAGAAATTTATATGTAAAATTTTTTTTAAGAAATTTGTATGAACATTTTTTCTATAAAAAATGTTTATGCAAAATTTTCCTAAGAAGTTTATATATGCAATTTTTTTATAAGAAACTTTAATGTAAAATGTTTCTATTAGAAATTTGTATGTAAAATTTTTCTATAAGAAATTTTATATATCAGATTTTTCTTTAAGAAACTTTAATGTAAAATTTTTCTACAAGAAATTTGTATGTGAAATTTTTCTTAAAAAATTTGTATATAAAATTTTTCTAAAAGAAATTTATGTATCAAATTTTTCTATAAGATATTTATATAAAATTTTACATGTAAAATTTTTTTTTCCTATAAAAAAATTTATATAAAAAATTTTTCTAGAACAAACATTTTAAGTAAATTTTTTCTATAAGAAATTTTTATGTAAAATTTTTCTATAAGAAATTTAAATGTAAAATTTTTCTATAAGAAACTAATGTGTACAAATTTGTTTTAAGAAATTTGTATGAGCAATTTTTTGTTTGTAAATGTTTCTAACAGAAATTTTTATGAAAAATTTTTCTTTAAGAAATTTTTATTTAAAATTTTTCTTTGAGAAATTTGTAGGTACAATTCTAATATAAGAAGTTTATATGTAAAATTTTTCTATAAAAAATGTATATTAAAAATTTTTCTATTTGAAATTTATATGTAAAATTGTGTGTAAAATGTTTCCAAAACAAATTTTTATGTAAAATTTTTCGATAGAAAATGTATATGTAAAATTTTAATACAAAAAATGTATGTGTGAAATTTTAAAATAAGAGATTTATATGAATAATTTTTGTATGTAAAATACTTTTATATCAAAAAGAATGGAGGTATATTTTGAGATTGTCATTCCGTTTGTAATTTCCTTAATATTGGCTCAAAAACCAAAATTGAAGTATATTCGGAATCCTTCCGTCTGTCCGTATGTCTGCCTGTTGTAGGCACGATAAAGGCTTAAATATTCCTCATTTCTTGAAAGTTTTGGTATTGAAATCGGGCAAATTCGGTTTACATTTGACCATAGCTCCCGTATAACCTTATTATAATAGATATGATAATAAAATTAGGTAAATAGAAGTTTTACATAAGTACTAGGCAGTATATCAAATTTGATCCGAATTAGTTTACATTTAACCATGCCAATAAATCATAAACTGTAATAGTCTTATGTCAATGCCAACTAGTGTGCAAAATTTTGTCACAATCGATCAACATTTGACCATAGCTCCCATATAAGAAACTTACGGAAACACAGAAATACAAAAATAAAAGAGGGTTTATGTCCGTCTGTTCATCAGATAAAAGTACGATATCGCCTTAACGAAAAGAGCTAGAGGAACAATATATCTTGAAATAGTTGTGTATTGGAAATGGACGAAATCGGTTCACATTTAGTTAGAGCTTCCATATAACCCCGATCCGGGAAACACATCAATGCTGATAAATTGAATACAATTTTAATAGCTATGTAGACTTAATTTAGAATAGAGAAGTTCTATGCTACTATTGGTCAGTATATCAAATTTTACAGGAATCGGTCTATATTTGACTATAGCTTCCATATAAAAATCACTGCCTCAAACTTTTACAGTTTCTAATTTAATAGCTTTTAACTGGCCCTTGATAAATATTTTTTGGTTTCCGGGAGTGTTTTTTATATGAAAGCTATAGTCAAATATGGACCGGTTCCTATAAAATTTGATATACCGACCAAAAGTTACATAAAACTTCTCTATTCTAAATTTAGTCGTCATAGCTATTACAATTGTACTAAATTTATCAGCATTCATGTGTTTCCCGGGGCGGGGTTATATGGGAGCTCTAACTAAATGTAAACTGATTTCGCCCATTTTTAGTACACAACTTTTTTTACATATCAAAAATACATTTGTAAAACTTTGTCTTTCTAGCTTTTGTAGTTAAGGAGCTGTCGCGCTTTTATCTGACGGACAGACGGACATAAATCTTCTTTTCTTTTTGTATTTCTGTGTTTCTGTAAGTTTTTTTATATTGGAGCTATGGTCAAATGGTGACCGATTGTAACAAAATTTTGCACACTGGCTGGCATTTACATAAGACTTCCTTTTGTAAAATTTTGTTGCGGTAGCTCTTTTAGTTAAGGTGCGATCGTGCTTTTACCTAACGGACAGACGGACATAAACCCCCTTTTCTTTTTGTAGTTTTGTGTTTCTGTAAGTTTTTTATATTGGAGCTATGGTCAAATGGTGACCGATTGTGACAAAATTTTGCACACTGGCTGGCATTCACATAAGACTTCCTTGTGCTAAATTTAGTGGCGAAAGCTATTACAAATTATCATTTATTGGCATTTAAGTCAATTTCAGAAATGTAAACCGATTTCGATGAAATTTTATATGCTGCCTAGTGCTTCTTCTTCTAGATACTTCTAGATACAAAATTTTGTCATCATAGCTGGTATAATTTGTCATTTATTAGCAAATAAGCGATTAGTCTAGACGAGGTTATACGGGAGCTATGGTCAAATGTTAACCAATTTTGTCCAATTTCAAAATTTTTTCATAGATGACGAATGTTTCTACTAAGTTTCAGTGAGCTAGCTCCTTTCGTTTAGGCGTTATCGTAATTTCAACAGACATACAAACAGACGGACAGGCAGACGGACAGATGGACAGACAGACAGACAGACAGACAGACAGACAGACAGACAGACAGACAGACGGACAGACAGACATCGCTCAATCGGCTTAGAATTTCATAAGGATTCCGAATATTTGATTTTTGAGCCAATATTAAGGAAATTACAAACGGAATGACATTCTCAATATACCCCCCATTCTTCTTGATGGTGAGTATAAAAAGAATACCTTTGAGCTAAGTGGTGGAGGGTATTGTATGGTCGGGTTTGACCGACTATAGCACTTTCTTACTTGTTATAACTAAAATCAATAAGATTTAGAGCTACATTCAGTTTATTCAGAGGAGTAAATATCGGCGTGTTTGGCTTAACTTTGTATTGATGAAAGACAACTCTTCTTCTATTGGCCCCTAAAAACACACAATGAAATTAGTAGTTTGCCCATAGGGAAGTACTTGCTAGTAGGTGATTCCACGCCAATCGCTAAAAACTTTAAAAATCTATAAGTATGACTGTTTTTTTTTTGTGGTATACATTTTTTATAGCATTTTTTTTTTTTTGAAATAGTGTTCTTTTGTAATAGTTTTATTATTGTGATATACTGTGCATCTTAATTTTTATAAAAATACATTATAGTTATCTTTTCCAAAGCAAATATCGATGATTGAGTCTAGCCTACTGTTACAATTTTCTCTTTCAGTTATACTTGGCATAAACAATTTTTCCTTAACATTAAATAAAATTTAAAGTCCTCTCAGTAATCGCATATATTTATTGAACCCATAAATCTTGGCACTGTTGGCTGCCAAAGTCCTTTGCATGCCATAAACTAGTTCAATTGAGACTCTTACTTACTTACAATTTAGTTAAATAATACTTGAATTAATGTACTCATAGGTAAATATTTACTCCATATACATGTGTATACGTAACATGTATTTTTACTTACATTTTCCTATAAAAGTTTACACACGACTACAACTATATTTAAAATCATTTATTTTGCATTTACTTATTTATTTTCTTTAGTTTATTTTTTAATGAGTAAAAAGGTAAATATCATTGAAAAAAGGGAAAATTGTGTGTAGATATGTTTATACAGAATGTGTATGTATGTATGTGTGTATGTTTACAGAGTAACGATAAAGAAAGAAAAGCTTTATAAATTACAAATTATTGGTACATGTGAGCACATTTTCCATGCATTCAATACAAATAACTACATTTTATACAGTAGCATTAACATATATACCTCTATATGTATATGTAAGTAATTTTATGTGCACATATGCTGTGATATGTAAATATTGATGAAGGATAGTATACAGAAAAGCATAAATATAATTAAAAAAATGTTTACATTCATACTTTTGAGCTGTTTCCATAATAATTATATGTTTAAAAGCAATTTTGTGTATAAACCATAATTTCTAACAAATTCCTGACTTAATTACCGCCACTTAGGAGCCCTTAGCTAACCTTCCCCTTGCCATTAAATTTGAAAACTTACGGGATACCACAACAAAAATTACGTTGACGGATGTTAAACTTATTTTATTTTTCCCAGGAAAAACTTAAATATTTATTTATGTTCTTTTTTTCATTATTTCATGCATATGCACGTATGAACAAGTATGAACATGCAGCTGAATGACTGAACGGTGCATGTGGTAAATTGTTGCTTCACAAAAAAAGAAAAAAAAAAAAAATATTGTAATTTCGTTAACTTGAATTTTTTCCTTCTCTACTTTATTTTCCCTGAAATTTGTATAATCAGTACAATAAGGAAAATTTCGAACCCTTTTACTATTATGAGTATATACTCATATAAGCTGGAAATGAACAAATTCGTGAAAATAGGCAAATACGACTACAACATTCAGAATTGAGTTTACACAAAAATTACATATCTACAAATATTTTTCTTTCTACACTACAACCTATAATTTAATTTGTCGCGACATATGACGCGACACAAAATTTCGTTTGCAAATTGTTTTTTCATGTAAAAATTATTTGAAATTTTACTTGTTGTCTTTAAATATTTATTTGTTTTTCCAAAAATTATTGCAAAGAATAACAAACAACAAGAAGACAATGGAATTTGTTTTCCATTGAATGGTCATACGATTTTCTTATTCCCTAGCAACTGTAAAGTCTTTTGTCTTTCAACACATATTTTCTTTTTCTTATATATTTTTCTCCTTTTCAATATTTTCCATTACTCAAGGCTCTTGGATGTTTGATTGAAGTTACGGGGAAATTTTTAAAAATATAATTTCCCCAGAATGCTGCTCATGAAGTGAATGAAGAAGGAAAATTGAATTACAAAAGTTTTAAAAAGATTACATGATGGTTTAAAAAAGATTCTGGTGCAGAAAACTACATATATTGGGTTAAAGGAAAAGGAATCTACATAGACATAATAAATATCACATTCAATTTTATATAAAAATATTAAAAAAAAAAAAAAATTTTAAGAATAATTTTAACAAAATTTTTTTTTTTTAATTTATAACAAAAATTTTAGTAGAAAAATTTAAAATTTAAAAAATTAAACAAAAAAAAAAAAATAACTATACCATTAAAAACTTTTTATAGGAAAAACTTTCGATAATAAATTAACAGCAACGAATTTATTTCAGAAAAATTTTCTATAGAAAGTTTTACTATAGGAAAATATTTATATAGAAAAGTTATCGATAGAAAGACTTTTCTATAGAAAAAATTACGATGGGAAGACATTTCTATAGAAAAGTTGACGATAGGAAGACATTTCTATAGAAAAGTTGACGATAGGAAGATATTTCTATAGAAAAGTTGACGATAGGAAGACATTTCTATAGAAAAGTTGACGATAGGAAGACATTTCTATAGAAAAGTTGACGATAGGAAGACATTTCTATAGAAAAGTTGACGATAGGAAAACATTTCTATAGAAAAGTTGACGATAAGAAGACACTTCTAAAGAAAAGTTGACTACAGGGAGACATTTCTTTTGAAAATTTGATGATAAGAAGACATTTCTATGGAAAAGTTGACGAAGACATTTCTATAGAAAAGTTGACTATAGGAAGACATTTCTTTAGAAAAGTTGACGACAAGAAGACATCTCTATAGAAAAATTGACGACAGAAAGACATTTCTATAGAAAAGTTGACGATAGGAAGACATTTCTATAGAAAAGTTGACGATAGAAAGACATTTCTATAGAAAAGTTGACGATAGGAAGACATTTCTATAAAAAAGTTGACGATAGGAAGACATTTTAATAGAAAAGTGGACGACAGGAAGACACTTCTATAGAAAAGTTGACGACAGGAAGACATTTCTATAGAAAAGTTGACGATAGCAAGACATCTCTATAGAAAAGTTGACGATAGGAAGATATTTCTATAAAAAAGTTGACGACAGGAAGACATTTCTATAGAAAAGTTGACGATATTAAGACATTTCTATAGAAGAGTTGACAATAGAAAGACATTTCTATAGAAAAGTTGACGATAGGAAGACATTTTTATAGAAAAGTTGACGATAGGAAGAAATTTCTATAGGAAGATATTTTTATAGAAAAGTTGACGATAGGAAGACATTTCTATAGTAAAGTTGACGATTGGAAGACATTTCTATAAAAAAGTTGACGATATGGAGACATTTATATAGAAAAGTTAACGATAGGAAGACATTTCTATAGAAAAGTTGACGATAGGAAGACATTTCTATAGAAAAGTTGACGATAGGAAGACATTTCTATAGAAAAGTTTACGATAGGAAGACATTTCTATAGAAAAGTTGACGATAGGAAGACATTTCTATGGAAAAGTTGACGATAGGAAGACATTTCTATAGAAAAGTTGACGATAGGAAGACATTTCTATAGAAAAGTTGACGATAGGAAGACATTTCTATAGAAAAGTTGACGATAGGAAGACATTTCTATAGAAAAGTTGACGATAGGAAGACATTTCTATAGAAAAGTTGACGATAGGAAGACATTTCTTTAGAAAAGTTGACGATAGAAAGACGTTTTTTTTAGAAAAGTTGACGATAGAAAGACATTTCTATAGAAAGTTGTTGATGTAAAGAAAAGTTGTCGATGGGTAAAGTTTTCTATAGTAATGTTTGCTTTTATATAGCAAAGTTGTAGATTTTTCGTTCAGGCCTTATCGTGGCAGACAAGTCAGTCCTGGATCGTATAAGATTTTCATAAGGTTTCTGGAAGATACAAACGGAATGACAATCTCAATATACCATTCTTTTTAATTGTAAGTATACAAATGTTTATGGACAAATTTTAGATAACAACATTTTTTTAGAGAAATCTTAGTTTACAAATTTTTTATAGAATTATTTGATATCAAAAATTTTCTCTTTTTTTTAATTAAAAAAAAAAAAAAATTGTAGAAAAATTTGATTACAAAAAAAAAAACATTTTTTTTTGTAGAATAATTTGATTACAAAATTTCTGTGCAAAAATTTTTTTAGAAAAAAATTTACATAAGAAATTTTTCTATAAAAAAATTTGAAATCAAAAATTTTCTATAGAAAAATTTTACATCAAAAATTTTTTAAAGAATATTTTATCATTTAAAATTTTTCTGCAAAAGAATTTGCAATGTCAAATTCGTTCATTAAATTTTCCAATGAAAATTTTTATGGGGACAGTTTTTGCTGTAACATTTTATAGAAAAATTCTATAAAAAATTTTTATACAGAAAATCTCCCATGTAAAATTTTTGAAAAGAAAGTTTTCTATAGAAATTTTTTTGCAGTAAAATTTTTCTAAAGAAAAATTTAGAAAACAAATTTTCTCTATAAAACTTCTACATTAAATTTTCTTAATATAAAATTTCTATAAAAAACTTTTACGGCTAATTTTTCTACAAAAAAGTTTAGGAAATATAACAAACGAAATCTTAGAATCATTGTCCAAACAAAAATTGTCAACTATCTACTTACTCATCTCCTTTCTGAACAAATTAACTTTTCCCTGTCAACTTTTGACCTCCTCCGAGACTATTTCAATAACTAATTATCTAACAAAACACAAGAATAAACCACGTGGCCAAATAAACTTAAGATAAACTTTATTTGACAATAACGAGTAGTGTTTTGACGTCCGTCCTGTCTACACGCGTTTTTACATGTTGCTTGTCCGTCCATGTGTATTTTGTCCGCGTCCAGTGTTTAAAACAAAATTAATATATAATTAATAAATTAAACGCGTGCAATAAAATAAATAAATAAAAAAAAAAAAACATATTAACATTAAAACCAAAATAACAAAAAATTGAAATAATTAAAAATCAAACAATAAACTCAAACAGTGGAAATAACACAAAATTAATAACATCCAACAATAAACAAACTCTCCAAACCAGTTTTTCTCTTATTTTATTTTTAATACAACAAACACAATAACTCTATTACAACAACAAACAAATCTACAGAACATCACTCATCATTACAAACATTAATATCATTACATCAACAACCTAACTTCAACAAAAATATATCAGTGTTGGCACCTAGCCATAACAATGACCAGATCAGGGCTTTTATGGCCCTTTTAGCAATTGTCATTGTGTTTTCTTTCCTTTTCCTTTTTATAGTAAAAGTATCACTGATTTAATTGTTGTCAAACTATTTAATGGTGAAGGCATAACACTGACCATTAATTAGTATCGCAGACAACAATTAACATCTTTGAGACTTTTACTATAAATAGACAATTGATTAGTTTTTTTCAATATATTGCAATGGCAGATCGTTTTAGCATAAACTTCTGCAACATACGTGGGCTAAGAGCGAATTTCTTCTCTGTTTATGCACACATTTGTCTCCATCGGCCGGATGTTTTCGCCTTATCTGAAACCCAGGTATCTGAAAATGCTGATCCACAGGATTTTCACATACCTGGGTATCAATTCCTATCCCTTTTTAACCTTCATAGGGGCATTGCAATGTACATTCGCGATGAAGTTGCGTACCAGTGCCAGCAATCATTAGGCACGCATGATAACGAATTTAGCTGTCTCTGGGTTAAATTCAGAATCAGGGCGCATCTTTTGTACTTCGGGTTTCTTTATAGAAGTCCAAACGCGGAAAGGGGCACAACTTTATCTGGCTTCGATGCCCTTTCCGATTCAATTTCGAAGATCCTCGAGAGTTGTCCGAGCAGTGAAATCGTTATTGCTGGTGATTTCAATGTTCACAACTCGTCCTGGCTTCGCCATTCGAGCCACACAACTCCTGAAGGCCAATATGTTGAGTTATTTGCAGCGCACAATCACCTTGCGCAACTGGTGAATGAGCCAACACATATTCCATGTGTTGATGGGCACCAACAAAACATCCTTGACCTTTTCCTTACTTCACACCCTGATAAGTATGAAGTAAAGGTTCTTGCACCTCTCGGAAATTCCGATCATTGTACCATTTCCGCCTCTTTTTCGCTCTCCTCACTTCGCAGCATTTCGCAAACAGCTACGAAACGTTCAATTTTTCTATACGAAAAAGGTCGTTGGGCAGAACTCAACGAATTCTATAGGCATTTTAACTGGAAACTGTGTTTCCTCGACAGTAATGTCAATGCCTCGGCGGAAATGGTTTCTAATGTTATTAAGCTGGGAATGAAAATGTTTATCCCAGTGAAAAACATTTCGATTAAACCAAAGGTAAAAACTTGGTTTAATCAGACGTGCAAACAAGCAGTCAGATCCCGAGAGGAAGCTTTCAGAAACTGGCGCAATAACCAAAATCCAGTTACTGATTTGCAACGCAAACGTGCAAGGCGTACATGTGCCAAAGTATTAAGACGTGAAAAAGCTCTGTACGAGCAGCGTCTTCGTACTAAAATTCTTGCTGCTCCTCGGGGCAGCAAGAGTTTCTGGTCATTCGTTAAAAGAGTTAAGAATAATGCTAGTTCTTCAATTTCTTCTCTTTTAAAGAATGGTCAAACATTCACTGACCCGGTTGACAAAGCTAACCTTTTAGCTGAATTATTTGCAAGCAATTCCCGCTTGCCGGAAAGCACTCAACCTCCGCCCGAGCTCGAAAGAGTATCTGTAACTATGCCAAAGATATTCTTTCGCGCCCGTGCTGTAAAAAGGGTTTTAGCAGATCTCAACATAAACAAGTCTTCAGGGCCGGATGGCATTCCAGCACTGGTCTTGAAGCAGTGCTGTTCGACGCTTTCGCGTCCATTAGCCAACCTTTTCAGCACCTTGTACCAAGCTGGTACATTTCCTCGGTGTTGGAAGGTTGCTAATGTAACGCCAATCCCTAAAAAGGGTGAGGCTACCAACCCTGAAAATTACCGCCCAATAGCAATTTGTTCTGCACTCTCCAAAGTTTTGGAGAGTATGGTAAACCACCATCTTGTGAAATATCTGGAATCTAACAACCTACTAAGCGACCGCCAGTATGGATTTCGTAGGGGACGCTCTACGGGAGACCTGCTAGCCTTCCTTTCGGAAAAATGGTGTCATTCAATACACCGTTTTGGCGAAAGTAAAGTTGTGGCTCTGGATATTTCCAAGGCGTTTGATAGAGTGTGGCACGGAGCACTTCTATCAAAACTTATTGCTTTTGGTGTCGGTAATATCTTCTCTCGATTTATATCGAGCTTCCTCAGAGATCGCACTATAAGAGTTGTTGTAGATGGGATCTCATCAAACGAGTTCAAGCTAAATTCAGGGGTACCGCAAGGCTCCGTTCTTTCTCCTACTCTATTTCTTATCTTTATAAACGACCTTCTACGTCAAACTTCCAATCCTATCTACTCTTTTGCAGATGATAGTAACATTTGCCATTCGTATTCATTCAATCATAGACCAAACCCTTTAGAGATTGGTACTATGAGGCAAAACATGAATGAATCATTAAACCGCGATTTAGAAGCAATCTCAGAATGGGGTCGTGCGAATAGAGTCGATTTTAATGCGCGGAAAACTCAATGTTGTATGCTCACGCATAAACGCACGGCGGATCATGTTACTTCATCTGTATTAATGGGTGGTGAAAATATCGAGGAATCAGATACTCTTGATGTTCTGGGCATGAGAATTCAATGTGATGTCCGGTGGACTGAACACATTTTTCAAGTGTCGAAAGAAGCATTCAAGTGTCTCGGTTTTCTAAAACGGTGCAAGACATACTTCACTTCATCTGATCTCCTTACTATTTATACCACCTATATCCGACCGAAAATGGAATACAACTCTCATGTATGGGCCGGTGCTTCAAAGTCTATTTTGGAGCTTCTTGACCGAGTACAGGAGAGGGCGAAGGTGCTTATTGGTGACAGTAGGGTATCCAACTCTATTGATTCACTGGAGCACCGTCGCAATGTGGGTTGGGTCACACTGTTCTATCGTTACTACTTTGGAATGTGCTCTAATGAAATCAGGGAACTCGTTCCCGAAACTAGAATTTTTTTACGCAATACACGTCTATCTGTTAGAGCTCATCCCTTCGTAGTCGATTGGCCAGTAGACAGAACAACACACTACAGAGAAAATTCATTCTTTAGCCGTACAGTTCGTATGTGGAATTTACTTCCCGCAGAAATTTTTCCTGCCAGTTGCAATATAGGAAAGTTCAAATCAAATGTCCATAAACACTACTCCATCTATCCACCCTCCCATAACCTATTTTCCTAGTTCCAACACAATGCATTGCATAAGTAGGGGTCATCCCCTGAGTGCTGGTCCTAAAAAAAAAAAAAAAAAAAAAAAAAACTTAACCTTATTTATCGGTCACTTCTTATAGAAATTTAACATTATAATCAAGAGGAAAGAAAACAATTCACGGACTGATGCCCTCAATAGTTAAGAATAAATAAGTCATTAAATAGCAACGAACGAATAAATAGATATCAGAAAAATTTGTTAAAAATTTAGTGAAAGCAACAGCTTGATGTTTTCTTTTCTTAGCTCAGGGTAAAGTTTCCTTTAAGAAACTTGTAAATAAAGTATTTGCTATAAGAAGTTAACAAAAAGTTACACTTTTCTTTGAAGCGACAATATTTTAACCGTAAATAGACAAGAAATAAAAAACAGGTGAAACAAAAGAGACAGAAACGTCTTATAGACGGGCGAACGGAAAATCTTAAAGACCCAGCGACACTAAGAAGTAAGAAAGTTAGGCTGCAAAGTAAAAGTGGTATTTATTATTAAGAATTGACAGAAACTGTGCTAAAGGTCTACTTATAAGGAGAAGAAGATAACAATGAAAATGTCATTGTTTCAGGCATTGAATAAGTTTTCTAAAGAATCTTCTTTCTTACTATTTCCACTCTTTTGGTTACTTTCATAGGAAAAGACACTTTGCTTTGGTGAATAAAGAAGTAAAATTATGCAAAAAGAGGTGAAAGATTGTAAGACAATGAGATATACAAATCTTGCGAAGGTGATGTTTAGAATAAGTATTAAAACCATTCAAGAAGTTTGTAGTATTAATTAAACTCTTTAATTGTTATACAAAGTTTCATTGAAACGAATAAATAGGCCAGTAGAAAATTTAAAGAAAAAATTTTCAGAAATTTTTGGATGTTTAAAATTTTTAATGAAAAGATTATTCTTATGAAAATGCTTCTATAGAAAGTTTTAAAATAAACAATTTTTGATGTTAAAATTTTCTGTAGAAAATTTTTGATCTTAAAAATTTCTATAGACAATTTTTTATGTTAAAAATTTCTTTAAAAAAATTTTGATGTAAACAATTTCTATAGAAAATTTTTGATGTTAAAAATTTCTATAGATAATTTTTTATGTTAAAAATTTCTTTAAAAAAATTTTGATGTAAACAATTTCTATAGAAAATTTTTGACGTTAAAAATTTCTATAGAAAATTTTTGATGTTAAAAATATCTATAGAAAATTTTTGATGTTAAAAATTTCTATAAAAAGTTTTTGATGTTAAAAATTTTTACAGAAAATATTTGATGTTAAAACTTTTTACAGAAAATTTTTGATGTTAAAACTTTTTAAAGAAAATTTTTGATTTTAAAACTTTTTACAGAACATTTTTGATGTTAAAACTTTTTGCAGAAAATTGTTTATGTTAAACATTTTTATAGAAAATTTTTGATGTTAAACATTTCTATAGAAAATTTTTGATGTTAACAATTTTTGATGTTAAAAATGTTTACAGAAAATTTTTGATGTTAAACATTTTTACAGAAAATTTTTGATGTTAAAAATTTTTATAGAAAATTAAAAATTTATATAGAAAATTTTTAATGCTAAAGAATTTTTACATAATATTTTTGATGTTAAAAATTTTAATAGAAAATTTTTGATGTTAAAAATTTTTATATAAAATTTTTACAGAAAATTTTTGATGTTAAACAATTCCATAGAAAACATTTGGTGTTAAAAATTTTTGATTTTAAAAATTTTGTAGAAAATTTTTGATGTTAAAATTTTCTAAAGAAAATTTTTTATGTTAAAATTTTCTTTTAACATCTAAAATTTTCTATAGAAAATTTTAGATTTTAAAATTTTCTATAGAAAATTTTTGATGTTAAAATTTTCTAAAGAAAATTTTTGATGTTAAAATTTTCTATAAAAGATTTTTGATTTTAAAATTTTCTATAGAAGATTGTTGATTTTAAAATTTTCTATAGAAAATTTTTGATGTTAAAATTTTCTACAGAAATTTTTTGTGTTAAAATTTTCTATAGAAAATTTTTGATGTTAAAATTTTTGATAGAAAATGTTTGATTTTTAATCTTTGTATAGAAAATTTTATATGTTAAAGTTTTCTATAGAAAATTTTTCATGTTTCAAATTTCTATAGAAAATTTTTGATGTTAAAAATTTTAAAGAAAATTTTTGATGTCAAAAATTTTTAAAGAAAATTTTTGATATTACAAATTTGTATAGAAAATTATTGATGTTAAAAATTTTTAAAGAAAATTTTTGATGTTAAAAATATTTATAGAAAACTTTTAATGTAAAAATTTCCTATAAAAAATTTTTCATGTTAAAATTTTCTATAGAAAATTTTTCGTGTTAAAATTTTCTATAGAAAATTTTTCGTGTTAAAATTTTCTATAGAAAATTTTTCACGTTAAAATTTTCAATAGAATATTTTTCTCATAAAATTGTTTATAGAATATTTTCCATGTTAAAATTTTCTATAGAAAATTTTTCATGTTAAAATTTTTCTATAGAAAATTTTTGATGTTACAAACTTCTATAAAAAAAATTGTTAAAAATTTCTATTAAATATTTTTGATGTAAAAAAATTCAATAAAAAGAAATTTATGTTAAAAAATTCTATTAAAAATTTTTGATGTAAAAAAATTCTATAGAAAATTTTTGATGTTAAAAATTTTTTCAGAAAATTTTTCATGTTAAAAATTTTCTATAGAAAATAGTTCATGTTAAAAATTTTCTACAGAAAATTTTTCATGTCAAAAAGTTTCTATAGAAAATTTTTCATGTTAAAAATTTCTATAAAAAATATTCTTAATGTTCATATTTTCTATAAAAAATTTTAATGTTAACATATTTGCTAGCGAAAAATTGACCTACAAAAAATGTTATTATTATTAAATTTCGTACCAGTTATCGCTTCCTCTATAACTTCTCTGCCTTTGCTCTTTTCATTGTTGTTTTTCCTCTTAACTCGACTTAAGTTAAATAAAACAATGTTAATGATATTTCTTTTGATAATAGAGTAAGTACTTAAGTGTCTCTACGTATTAATTGTTTAGATGGTTTCTTTATTTACCGAATAGATTAAGGCTTTGGGGTTTTTGCTTTTAACTGCAATCACTTTAATGTGTCGCTTCAAATATTTACCTTTTGAAATTGAAAATAGACAATTAATTGTTCCAATCCACTTTGTATTTGCCAAATGAATATGGAATTAATTAAAGGTGAGTGTGTGTGTGTGTGTGTGTATTTTGCAAAAGTATTTAGTTATAAAGAAATTTAACTAATGGCTGGTTTTGGTGTTTGCTAATGACAATAGTTTTTATGAACAAAAATCAATAGACTTTAAGAAAAATTTTGTTTATATTACTTAATAAAATAGTTGAAGTTCTAGAAAATATTTTAACAAAGGAATTTTTTAATAATTTTTCTATTCTATTGTGTTCTGGTAGGCCCCTCTGTGTTGGCTCAGGTGTTTGTGTTTGTTAGAAATTTGTTTTGGTTTCATATAAATTTAATTTTTCTTTTTTGTGACTGATGGCAATAACAATTAAGGCTATATTTAGATGATATCAAAAACCATCTATTATATACTAATACTTATTTATTTCGATGTATTTGAACATAATTTTTCCCTGTATGTGTTTTTAATTTAATAAATATATTTTTGCAAACTAAAGGCCTCAAAAGGATACACACATACAAATAAAACTGCCTACATAAATATATATTATTCATTATACTCGTACGTACATATGTATATATATACACAGGAAAATAAATGTACGAGTATATATTAATAATATGTATTTACATACACATATAATATGCAAATAACTCCAACTTGTATATGTGTGTATGCCCGTCTATTGCTGTTTTTAGTTCTTTGTGTACTATATGTATATAAAAAATATGTATCATTTATTATATATAAACTATACAAGTAAATAATCAACAGGGGGAACATTTTCAATTACTGTCTGTAAAGTAAACAAAATATTGAGAAAAAATACAAATATTACAGGTAAACAAAAGTAAATACGTATATAAAAATATATATTTTCTCTTTGCTATAATACAAAATACACATATAGTTATACGTGTAAATAATAGGCTCTACACAAACACAGACATACTAACAATTATGAAAAACTACATATTTTAATATAAAGGAGGCCACGAAAATTCATCTGTTTCTAAAATCGAAAAAATTCTATTAAAAATTTATCAATATCAATTTTCTAAAGCAAACTTATCGAAAACTACAGAAAACTTATCGATATCGATAATTTTCTATAGAAAACTTATCGATATCGATAATTTTCTATCGAAAACTTATCGATATCGATAATTTTCTATCGAAAACTTATCGATATCGATAATTTTCTATAGAAGACTTATCGATATCGATAATTTTCTATAGAAAACTTATCGATATCGATAATTTTCTATAGAAAACTTATCGATATTGATAATTTTCTATAGAAAACTTATCAATATTGATAATTTTCTATAGAAAACTTATCGATATCGATAATTTTCTATAGGAAACTTATCGATATCGATAATTTTCTATAGGAAACTTATCGATATCGATAATTTTCTATAGAAAACTTATCGTTATCGATAATTTTCTTTAGAAAACTTATCGATATCGATAATTTTCTATAGAAAACTTTTCGATATCGATAATTTTCTATAGAAAACATATCGATATCGATAATTTTCTATAGAAAACTTATCGTTATCGATAATTTTCTTTAGAAAACTTATCGTTATCGATAATTTTCTTTAGAAAACTTATCGATATCGATAATTTTCTATAGAAAACTTTTCGATATCGATAACTTTCTATACAAAACTTATCGATATCGATAATTTTCTATAGAAAACTTATTGATATCGATAATTTTCGATAGAAAACTTATCGATATAGATAATTTTCTATAGAAAACTTATCGATATCGATAATTTTCTATAGAAAACTTATCGATATCGATAATTTACTATAGAAAAGTTATCGTAAAGTTTTAATAGAATTATTATCGATATCGAAACTTTCTGTGTAATGTATTGATATTAAACATTTTCTTTATAAAACTTAAAGATATTGAAAATTTTATGAAAGAACCTGAAAATATTAAACATTTATTTACATCATAAATTATTTCTATTGAAATGTTATACATTAAAGTATTTTAATTAAGACCAAACCCGTCTATTAATAAAAACCTTTCTAACATAAATGAAAAATTCCTACTGTTAAATAAACTAATAAAAAAATGTGTTGTATATATTTGTAGTAAAAATGGATATTTTATGTGATATCCAGACAACCACTACACCTTCACATTAATGCACATACACACAAAAAACCTAATAAATTTAAACAAAATATGTTCACCTTTACCGTAACTAAAAAATAAAATAGACATGAAAACATAAATTCCTCAGCGGTTTTGATGAGTTGTGTTTCCATACTTTCATGAAACATATGAAGCACAAGCAGCAGGAATAGTTACGGCTGCGGTATTGTGGAAAAACGGCATAAAAAGACAACAACCGTAACAATAATAAATAAATAAATATACAAAACAAAATACCAATAACGGAAAAAATGTTCTAAAAATTCAAGGATAACCATTGATCGGGTATATGGCGAGTGTTTCATTTCTTTCATTTGTTGGCTGACTGACAGAAAGTCCTAAACAGTAGCAGCAGGAGCAAATAGTAAACAACACAAGAAACAAGCCAAGCAACTAAATAAACAATAAGGACACGTCACGTATTGTCAATAAAAATAATAACATCACACTATAAATTTTATTTAAAGAAGGCAACAAACACAGACATCCATTCCTACTAATAATAGCGAACACACACACTGACAGTTATTGTGAATACAACGACATAAATGGCCGTTATTTTAAACAATACAACAAGGACTAGAAGTCATAGATACTCTTAGATGGATGCCATATATCCTTGGGTTTGTGTTTATGGGTTGAGTTTTTATTTTTCCCAACCAGTTTTCTACCTGGAGTCCTATTGTAAACATGAAATAACTAAACTTTGAGTAGGAGCTGAATGGAAATAGCAATTCCAATAGAGGTGATATTATAACAACAGGATGTTCATGAAGACCACCTTGTAGGATTTAGTTCAGTGGCAATAAAAGAAGATTTGCAACAGTAGGACAGAAAAATTATCATATTCTTTAAAAACTTATCAAAAACGAATATTTTCTATATGAATCTTTCTGTAAAGAAATTTGGTTTTCCATAGAATTTTTTTTGTTAAGAAATATATAGAAAATTTTTGATGTCAAAAATTTTTCTATAGAACATTTTTGATAACAAAAATTTTTCTATAGAAAACTTTTGATGACAAAAATTTTTAAAGACAAACATTTTTCTATAGAAAATTTTTGATGACAAAAATTTTTCTATAGAAAATTTTTGATGACAAAAAATTTTCTACAGAAAATTTTTGATGACAAAAATTTTTCTATAGAAAATTTTTGATGACAAAAATGTTTCTATAGAAAATTTTTGATGACAAAAATTTTTCTATAGAAAATTTTTGATGACAAAAATTTTTCTATAGAAATTTTTTGATAACCAAATTTTTTCCATATAAAATTTTTAATGGCAAAAATTTGTTATAGAAAATTTTTATTACAAACATTTTTCTATTCAAAATTTGTTATGATAAAAATTTTTTTATTGAAAATTATTAATGACAAATATTTTTCTATAAAAAAATTTTGATGATTAATTTTGATGACTAAAATTTTTCTTAAGAGAAATTTTAATGATTGAAAAAATTTGTTTTATATAATATTTTTGAATACAAAAATTATTCTCTGAAAAATTTTTGTTGACTAAAATTTTTCTATAGAAAAATTTTGATGAATTCTATAGAAATCAAAAATTTTCTATAGAAAATTTTTGATGATAAAAATTTTTCTATAGAAAATTTATAACAAAAATTTTTGTTGGCAAAAACTTTTCTGTAGAAAATTTTTGATTTTTCTATGGAAAATTTATGCGAACAAAAATTTTTCTATAGAAAATTTTTGATGACAAAAATTTTTCTATGGAAAATATGTGAGAACAAAAATTTTTCTATAGAAAATTTTTTATGACAAAAATTTTTCTATAGAAATTTTTGATGATAAAAATTTTCTACAGAAAACTTTTTTTTTTAACATTTTTGATGACAAAAATTTTTCTATAGAAAATTTCTGATGACAAAAATTTTTCTATAGAAAATTTTTGATGATAAAAATTTTTCTATGCAAAATTATTGATGGCAAACAATTTTCTATAAATAATTTTTGATAATAAAATTTTTCTTAAGGAAATTTTTATGATTGCAAAAATTTTTTGGTAGAATATTTTTGAATACAAAAATTATCCAATAAAAATTTTTTGTTGACTAAAATTATTCTATACAAAAATTTTGATGACAAGAATTTTTCTAATGAAAATTTTTGATGACCAAAATGTTTCTATAGAAAATTTTTGATGACAAAAATTTTTCTAAAGAAAATTTTTTGATGACCAAAATTTTTCTATAGAAAATTTTTGACAAAAATTTTATCGATAAAAATATTTGACGACAAAAATTTTTCGATAGGAAATTTTCGATGACAACAATTTTTTGACAGAAAATTTTTGCTTACAAATTTTTTTTTAATAGAAATATTTTGATGACAAAAATTTTCCAATGGAAATTTTTCATGAGAAAATTTTTTTTGTAGAAAATATAGAAAAATTTTTTTCATTAAAAATTTTTGTCATCAAAAATTTTTTAAAGAAAACTCATTATCATCAAAAAATTTTTTTCAACAGAAAATTTTCAGTAGATAAATTGTCATCAAAAATTTTTTATAGAAACATTTTTGTCATCAACAATTTTCGATAAAAAAATTTTATAGAAAATTTTAATGAAAAAATTGTGTAGAAAATTTTAATGAAAAAATTGTGTAGAAAATTTTAATGAAAAAATTTTATAAAAAATTTTGATGTAAAAATTTGTTATACAGAAACATTTTGTATGATAATAAAAATTTTCTATAGATATTTAAAAACTAAATTTTAAAAGAAAATTTTGTAGAAAAAATACGACTGTGTAATATTTTAGCCTTTCCTGTTAAATGCTCTCTGTTTTTCATCTACAGAATATTGAAAATTATCATAAAAATTGTGCCATATAAATGTTGGTTGGAAATAAAAAGTAATACCTGGAAAATCCTTAGTTATTTGATGTTTAACAAATATACAAAAATAAAACATGAACAAAATGAGTTTTTCCTTTTCAATAACATTTTTATAGAATAACCGCCTGAACTGAAGATAATGTTAAATAAAACATTAAAAAATAATATCAAACACCAAACAAAACATCACAGGAATTGTGTTGGAAAAAATAAACTCACTCACATCAAACTAATGCAGACACAAAAGGATACTCAGGATGCAAAATAAAATATAACAATAAGACTGAAATGGAAGGAATACAGAATAACAACAAGAAACAAATAAAATAAAAACTCAATGTTTATTTTAAGTATAAAAATAACAATTACTCTGAAATACTCTTTGGACGAGTTTAGATATATTTTTTTTTAAATTGAAATAAAAAAAATATCCATAAAAAGGATATTTGTATGATGATGATGGTATAGGCTTTAATTTCAATATGCCAATAACCTATTGAGGAATTTATTAAAAAACAAGTAAGAGTGGTATATTCGGCTTTGCCGAATCTTGGATACCCTTCACCAATAGTGTTTCAAAAGTAAAATACAAAATCGTATGAATATATTGATAATTATATAGTTTCTGATTACTGACTTAGTTGAGCCCCACACAAATGCTTCATATGTATATTAATTTTCTTTTGTTCATACTAAATGTAATTCCTAGCAATATTTGGTTATACTAGTACAAGGTGGCGCAAAAGTAATCCTCCTATCAGAAAATGCTCTAAATTTTGCGATTGGCCCCTAATGTCAATTCTGTTTTGGCATTTGTGTAGTAAACACTTGCAAAATACACGTTAATAAACAATGTTACTCTACACTGCTCCAGAACGCGGAATATTGGTGACTATTTATTTGGCCAATAATCGGTCGGTGACTTTGGCACAACGTAAGTTTCGTCGCAGATTTCCTAGCCGTCCAACGCCTACTGGTGAAATACTGCTCGCCTCGAAGAGACTGGCACAACACGAGATGCTGCCAGGCGTGGCAGACCCCGGAGTCGCCGTTCTGCAGAGAATATTGCTGCTGTAGCCGAGGATGTCATGGAAGCGCCGTCGACATCGATCAGACGACGTGCCACGCAAATGGGTATCAGTCAACGGTCTTTACAGCGAATTTTGGTAAAAAATTTGAAGATGTTTCCGTACAAAGTCCAGACGGTGCATCAGCTGTTAGCTGCTGACCGCCAATCGCGTCTAACATACGCTCAAGCCATCCTTAATCACCACCAAGAGGAAGACGATTTTTCATTAAAAATAATCATGAGTGATGAGGCCCATTTCCAACTTACCGGGTACGTAAATAAGCAAAATTTACGTGAAAATCCGCGTGTAACCCACGAAGAGCTATTAACCCGCTCAAAGTCATTGTATGGTGTGCTTTTTTCGCTGGAGGAGTCATCGGACCTTTTTTATTCAAAGACGTAGCGGGCCAAACGGTTACTGTGAATGGTGAGCGCTACAGAGCAATGATTAACGAGTTCCGTTTGCCGCAACTTGATGAATTGGGATTGGAAAACATGTGGTTCCAACAGGACGGTGCAACGGCATACACTGCACGTGCCACAACCGATATGCTGAAGGATGCATTTCCCGGGCGCCTAATCTTCCGTTTTGGCGATTTGCACTGGCCAGCAAGATCGCCTGATTTGACCGCTGCAGACTTCTTTTTGTGGGGCTTTTTGAAGTCGCGGGTTTATGTCAACAAGCCTCAGACTCTTGCAGCTCTTAAAGACAATATCCGTCAAGAATGTGAGGACCTATCGCCGGAAGTTTTGGCCAAAGTGATGTAAAATGCTATAAAAAGGGCTCAAATGACAATCAACTCTGGCCGGAAAACGAAAAGCTTTTCGGTGGCGTCATCATCTAGAATAGTAATGGACCCAAAGGTTAGGTTGGGCAGGTGGCTGATGTATAAGGCAGCGTCACTTGGATTCTAAAGTTCGATAGACCAGATAAACCATGCAGAAAAGATGCTTCAAAATGTAGATGCCCTTAGATTTGCAAGAGTACATCGATTTGATGAAGATTAAGTATTCTGGCACACAACCCAAAAACACAGTGCCCAGTGAGGGTTGTGTACTTTAATTCATACGAATTATCCAACTATTAAAGGTTAATGATTAGTTATGTAAAACTCTAAAGTTAGCGGACTGATTTAGGTCAAAGTTTTAACAATGATTGTCAATGTATACAAGCCTTAGAATTATAAGGTATACACTCTTAGTTTTAGATACATGCGTGAAATATATAGCTAGCTATGAATGGATATCAGCTTTGGCGGAAAATTTATTGAAGATTTACGTATAAATCTGAAGTTAGTTAACTAATTAAGATGAATACTTCAACAATAATATTTGGGATGCATTGTTCTTTCGATCTGTCCGATGGATATGTGGAAAGTTTTGCTCTAGTTCTTTGTGCAATTATAACATGATTTAATTTATCAGCATTAAAAAGATTTCCGGTCGGGGTTATATGGGAGATAACAGAAAATTTGAACCGAGATCGCCCATTTTCAAAGCCGAACTTTTCAAGAGATCGCCCTGAATAACGATATTGTACAACGTCTTTATACTAGATGTCATCATCGTATCTATTATAATAGATAGATAATTATAATTTGTCATTTATTAGCTACTAAGAGATTGCCTTAGGCGAAGTTATACGGGAGCAATAGTCAAACGTGAACGGATTTCTCCCAATTGCAATTAAACAATTTAAATTTTTGTTGATATGTGAGATACATACATACATATGTAGGTTTTGAACGGATATCATATACTTAGCTGCATTTTTGTACTTCCTAGGAAGATTACCTATAATTTGATATATAAACCATACTCAAATGTAATCATAAAGTTCAAAAGTCAGACATAGAATTAAGATAAATGCAGTGTGTCTGTCTGCTAAAATCAGATTTGTGGAGCTCCTGGAAGGTATACCCATTTGCATTTTACACAAAATTTTAGGATATCGTCCCACCCTGAGCTCCAAAAACTTGACTACAACAGAAAAACGGACAGACAGGTAGACGGACGGACGGACAGACAGGTAGACGAACGGACGGACAAACAGACGGACGGACGTCGCGAAATCGATTCTCCCGCCGATTCTGAGACGATCGGTACAACTTGAATGGTATTCATAATCAGATTTGTGGAGTTTATATCAGATTTTAGGAAATCCTCCCACAAGGAACGCTGTCAAATTTCATCACCATCGGTCCATAAACACCTGAGATATCGCTGAAACAATATTTACAAAATGTCAACAAAATTTCTTAGACACGTACTTTGGGCAATTTGCTGTACATCACAAGTAGTGTTTTGGCGGTATCTCAGTTGTTTATGGACCGCTTTTGATAAAATTTTATAATGTGCTTGGCGGGGGAATTTCCTAAAATCTGATATAAAATTTATGTATGTCCGTGCTCCAGGAGGATGGTTTTTCCTATTTCTGCATTTCATTGTTTCAACAAACATTCTCTAACGCGTACTTTGGGCAATTTGCGATACATCAAATTTAGTGTTTTGGCTGTATCTCAGTTGTTTATAGACCGATTTTGCTAAAATTTTACAGAGTGCTTTGGGGAACCATTTCCTACAATCTGATATATAATATATTATCACATGTACACCAGGAGTACCTTGTTTCTCTTATTATTTAAAAGTGTGTTTCAATCAAAAATTTTAAAATTTTCGTCTAATTTTTGGTATTTTTTCGATATTTTCGGTGTTTATAAACCGATTTTAATGAAATTTAATAGCGTTCATTGCGGGAGAATTTCCTAAAATCTGGTATATAATTTATGTAGGTCCACCCTCCAGGGGCTTCAGAAACTTGATTTCAACAGACAGACAGACGGACGGACAGACAGACAGACAGACAGACAGACAGACGGACATCGCTTAATCGATTCTCCTCCCGATTCTGAGTCGATCGGTATAATTTTTATGGGGTCTACGATCCCTAATAAAAAAATTACAAACGGAATCACAAACTTATAATACCCTTTCACCTATTGGTGAAGGGTATAATAATAATAACCTTTTTTTCAATAACAGAAATAACACTCAGTCACAAAAAAAAACAAAGAACAAATACAAATTTTTCTGTTTAAATCTAAACAATAATTATGATAAACAATCCATGTGAACCCTCATAAGCTCAAAGGAAACGGAAATAAATACGAACTGAATGGTATTGTTGATTTTATACTTGTTGTTTTATCTCAATACTTATTGATCATTCTTTCTTTCTTCACTGGAAATAATAACAAAATGTAAATTAAACAATAATATAAACAATTCCCTTAAAAGTATTTTTGCTTCTTTTTTCGTTTGTGGGCATTAGAGAAAAAGGTTTTCATGTTTTAATTTAACCCTTGAGTCCTTTTGTTTAGTTTCGGTTGCATTACAAAAATGTTATTAAAAACTAGCTTCAATAAGGATTTAGAAAGAGATTAAATTCAGATTTGATTTTTCTAAACAGTATTTAGAAGCTTTGATTTTTAATTTTCCAAATCCTCACAATAGAACAAAAAAATATACATTTTTTTATATAATCATCAGTTACAAACTCGTCGATAACAGAACATTTGAAAAGAAAAGTAAATGTAAGAAAACATCTCTTTCGAAAGCTTTAAGATAGGAAGATATTTCTGTACAAAAGTTGACCACAGGAAGACATCTCTATAGAAAACTTGACAAAATAAATATATTTCTATAGAAAAGTTGACGATAGAAAGACATTTCTATAAAAAAGTTGACAATAGGAAGACATCTCTATAGAAAAGTTGACAATAGAAAGCCATTTCTGTGGAAAGGTAGACAATAGGAAGACATATCCATAGAAAAGTTGACGACAGCAATACATTTCTATAGAAAAGTTGACAATAAGAAGACATTTCTATAGAAAAGTTGACGATAGGACGACATTTCTATAGAAAATTGACAATGGGAAGACATTTCTATTGAAAATTTTATGAAAGGAACACATTTCTATAGAAAAGTTGACGATAAGAACACATTTCTATAGAAAAGTTGACGATAGGAACACATTTCTATAGAAAAGTTGACGATAGGAACACATTTCTATAGAAAAGTTGACGATAGGAACACATTTCTATAGAAAAGTTGACGATAGGAACACATTTCTATAGAAAAGTTGACGATAGGAAGATATTTCTATAGAAAAGATGACGATAGGAAGACATTTCTATAGAAAAGTTGACGATAGGAAAACATTTCTATAGAAAAAATGACGATAGGAAGACATTTCTATAGAAAAGTTGACGATATGAAAACATTTCTGTAGAAAAGCTGACGATAGGAAGACATTTCTATAGAAAAGTTGACAACAGGAAGATATTTTTGTATAGATAAAATGACGAAAGGCAGACATTTCTATAGAAAAATTGATGATAAGAAGACATTTCTATAGAAAAGTTGACGATAGAAAGACATTTCTATAGAAAAGTTGACGATAGAAAGACATTTCTATAAAAAAGTTGACGATAGGTAGACATTTCTGTAGAAAAGTTGACGATAGGAAGACATTTTTATAGAAAATTGACAATGGGAAGACATTTCTATTGAAAATTTGATGAAAGGAACATATTTCTATAGAAAAGATGACGATAGGAAGACATTTCTATAGAAAAGTTGACGATAGGAAGACATTTCTATAGAAAAGTTGACAATAGGAAGACATTTCTATAGAAAAGTTGACGATACTAAGACATTTCTATAGAAAAGTTGACGATAGGAAGACACTTCTATAGAAAAGTTGACGATAGGGGACATTTCTATAGAAAAGTTGACGATACTAACACATTTTTATAGAAAAGTTGACGATAGGAACACATTTCTATAGAAAAAATGATGAAAGGAAGATATTTCTACAGAAAAGATGACGATAGGAACACATTTTTATAGAAAAGTTGACGATAGGAACACATTTCTATAGAAAAGTTGACGATAGAAACACATTTCTATAGATAATTGACAATGGAAAGACATTTCTATTGAAAATTTGACGAAAAGAAGACATTTCTATATAAAAGTTGACTATAGAAACACATTTTTATAGAAAAGTTGACGATGAGAAGAAATTTTTATAGTAGAGTTGACAACAGAAAGACATTTCCATAGAAAAGTTGAAGTGAGAAAGACATTTCTATAGAAAAGTTGTCGACAGAAAGACATTTCCGTAGAAAAGTTGACTATAGCAAGACATTTTTATAGAAAAATTGACGATAGGAAGACTTTTCTATTTACATGAGGAGGACATTTCTATAAAAACGTTGACGATAGAAAGACTTTTTATACTCTTATTTTAAAATCTGTTAATTTGCCTTTGAAATCACTTTTTTAATATTTGCTTCAATATAAACATTTGATTTTATTGATTTTCTTTGATTTCATTGAATTTATTTTATTTATTGAACAAATAAAAATGCTAAGCTAATCAAAAGAATTCATTTTAATAAAATTAATAATTATATTCTAAATGAACTTTAGAGATGTCAATACCCATATACTAACACGTAAACCTTACAATATTAATATTTGCATAAATGTGTGTCAATGTTGAATAAGATTTTAAACATGAAATATATACTCATTTCCTTTTAAAAATACATTTATATTTAAACATTTATTTGTATACAAATGTTCATAAATACAGTTAATAAAGCTCTTTTTATACTGTATGTATATTTGTCGTAAGAACTGTCAGATTTTTCAGCCATCATCTGTGGTTTTGATCCATGTATTTTGTGGTGACACATTATATCATATCGCAAAAGCAGACAGTGTAAAAGCAACTTATCTTGTGTATACTTTTGAAATAATTTTTCAAGTATTGATATTTATGAGCTGATAGGTAATAAAGTTAAAAGGTAATGTTATGCTTGACATAAGATAGATCCTTGAATATTCTATAGACTTAAAATCAAAATATTCAGTAACATTTACATATTACTTGTAGCCTCCTCAAAATCAAGTGTACTTAGACTTAAGAGCGATTTTAGTCCAAGGTTATAACTCTTTGAAAACTGAAAATGTTATAAATAGTATTTACTTATTTATTTTCAATTTCTAAGGCAAAATAATTGCATAGCATTAGGATGAAACAAATTTTACTTTGATCCTCACTTCGCCTTAAAATGTTTTTTTTTCCTGTTCATATTTTATACAAATGTATTTGTGTATGTATAAATAAAATAACCTTTATTTACTTGAACATGTACGAATACATATGAAATCAAAGAATATAATAAAATATATAAAAAAAATGTTTGTATGTTTATAAAAATAAATAAAAATAGCTGAAGGCTGTAAACAATATTCTATAGATTTATTTAAAAATATTATATTCAAAACAATAACCGAATACATAAGAATAAATTCAATCATATACAAATATATCCGAATAAGTGTAAGTTAATGTGAGAAAGAGGAAAATTTAGTATGAATGGCTTAGTACATATGTACTTATAGCAACATTTAGTTATGGTCAAATCCTGCGTGACGGACGATACATTTGTACGGATTTTGTTGTACTTAAATGTATCTCATTGTCGTTCTACACTAGACATCTTTGCACAGATTTCAGAGAATATTAGCCCATCGATTGTGCTATCGAAAGGCATTTTTTTATTTACATACTTCTTTTGGATGAAAAAGATATTTGCTTTTAAAGTTCTGTGGCGGACGCTAAAAATAATGGAAGTGATATTTTTTTCAACATGTGTTTCTGTAATTTTCATCAAATCAGTCATAGTAATAAAAAAATTGTAAATACAATAAAGATAGAGGAAAATCGGAAGATTATAAAACAGCTTTTATAAATTATTTTAAAGTTTCCAGTTACAAAAAAAATACATAAATGAACTGTTGCAGACGCTACTTGACGAACGATACAGTTCTTACTTGAATGTTTTTTACTAGGAAAAAAATCATATTTTGTACTTTTTTTATAGATTCGTAAATCAGCGAATATAATGTTTTTATTTGTTCCCGAATTTCATTTCCTTCCTTTTCACGTTCGCGGTTCAAATGCGATTTTTGGGCACAATTTAATATTTCACAAAACGGCTACATACAAATATTTATTTAAAGTTTTACTCTTTTTACATCTTATTTTTCATCGAAAGAATGCAGCTGTTAGAGTGTCCTGAAAATCAAAGAAAAAATCAAATTTCAAAAGCATTAATTTTACCGTGACGGACGCTACCCACTTTCCTGTACATAGTATTCTGTAAAATGCTACATAAACATCTAGATATTTTTCACCTTATTTAAAGCGTACTATAAGTTCTCTTTACGAACCATGTTCAATTGGAGAAAAAAGAAAAATTGCACTAGTCAAATAAAAAAAACCTTTATTTCTGTGACAGACGCTACACACTGTGAGCCCTTTTTTACTTGACGTTATTGATATCACTCCAATTACTTTTGATGGGGTTTTTTACATCTAATTGTATAAAATTAAGCAGACTTTGAGTCCCTACTGTAACTTGATGCCTAAATGGATGTTTTTGCGATTTTTATGAACTTTTTAAAAAGCTATTATTTTAAAAAATGTATAAAAATTCGAGATCGGTGCAAATAAAAACCTGCCATTCACGAAAAGAGCAATCAAAAATTGTATCCATTATAAATTATAAAGGATCAAATATGGTTAATTATTCCATAAGCACAAATACACGGTTTTGACAGCCTTAAAATTTTGTCCTTGGTTTAATGTTTTTCGGATTTGCCCATATGTTTAAAATTTTGGGTACTATCTTTAGGGAAAACCGTTAACCCATATTTTGATTTTGAAATATGAATGTATGTATATATTTTCTTGCATGCGTTGTCGGGTACATATACAAGTGACTTTATATATTCATACATAAATTATAAATGGAAAAGTTCAAAAGCATGAAGAAAGAAACATTTTACAGATTTTTTACATCCTTTGACTTTTAATTTTAATTTCTTATTTTGTAAAACTTTACTGTCGTTGACACTTACAATCATGTTGACAATGACAATAAGTGAATGTTTTATTGGCTCAATGAGAAGTGTATATATGACATAAAAATGTCAAAAGTAAATATGTAATTACATCAACATATATATAAGTGTTCATAAATTAAGAAAAAATTAAATGATATATGTATTATATTATATAAAACATGCGCATAGATTAACAAATATATTAAGACTAACAAAAATATAACAAAATCTTACTAAGAAAGTCTGGGATAAGTAGTTCTATATATAGTCAGATCAAAAAATTGTTTCCCGTTTATATATAACCAACTTCGAGACACATCGCACCACTGTTTCCGGTTTATGTATAACCATAACAATTTTTATATACTCATACATTATGCAAACATGCATATGTATATGCTTATGTATTCAAGTGCTACATTTTATAAAATAATGTATTTTATATATAAAAATATTCGTTGTTTCATGGTCTTCTTCTGCTCTGATAAGAAAAATATAACATCATCAATCAATGTGGCAATTTGTTTATAATAAAGTTTTTTTTTATCCGCCAAAACTTGCAACATATGAACATTTTAACGAAATTTTGTAAAGTTACAAAAATGATTTTTCTACATGTTTCAAAAACTTGTAAGAGCCAGCAAAAACTTTCCCTTTTATGCCAAGAATTAGGTTAAGTAAATGGGGAAATTTATAAATCCCTTATTGAACTACTTTTTGAATATAAATCAAAGTTAATAAAATATTGAATAACTTTCAAAACTGGACACTATAGAAGTTAATTTAATAAAATTTGGTAGATACAAAAGCAGAATATATTTTTGTCGAATTTAATAAAAATGTATGACATATTACATAAAACGGATAAAGACACTTCTAGGATATATTTAGAAAGACAATCCCATTGAAGGATTTCTCTATAGAAAAGTTGACGAAAGGAAGACATTTCTATAGAAAAGTTGACGAAAGGAAGACATTTCTATAGAAAAGTTGACGAAAGGAAGACATTTCTATAGAAAAGTTGACGAAAAGAAGACATTTCTATAGAAAAGTTGACGAAAGGAAGACATTTCTATAAAAAAGTTGAAGAAAGGAAGACATTTCTATAGCAAGTTAACGAAAGGAAGACATTTCTATAGGAAGACTGACGAAAGGAAGACATTTCTTAAGAAAAGTTGACAAAAGGAAGACATTTTTATAGAAAAGTTGACAAAAGGAAGACATTTCTATAGAAAAGTTGACGAAAGAAAACCATTTCTATAGAAAAGTTGACGAAAGGAAGACATTTCTATAGAAAAGTTGACGAAAGGAAAACATTTCTATAGAAAAGTTGACGAAAGGAAGACATTTCTATAACAAAGTTGAAGAAAGGAAGACATTTCTATAGCAAGTTGACGAAAGGAAGACATTTCTATAGGAAGATTGACGAAAGGAAGACATTTCTTAAGAAAAGTTGACAAAAGGAAGACATTTTTATAGAAAAGTTGACAAAAGGAAGATATTTCTATAGAAAAGTTGACGATACGAAGACATTTCTGTAGAAAAGTTGATGATAGGAAGACATTTCTGTAGAAAAGTTGATGATAGGAAGACACTTCTATAGAAAAGTTGACGATAGGAAGACATTTCTATAGGCAAGTTGACGATAAGAAGACATTTCTATAGGCAAGTTGACGATAGGAAGACATTTCTATAGAAAAGTTGACGATAGGAAGACATTTCTATAAAAAAGTTGACGATAGGAAGACATTTTTATAGAAAAGTTGACGATAGGAA
This sequence comes from Stomorhina lunata, assembly GCA_933228675.1. Lineage (NCBI taxonomy): Eukaryota > Metazoa > Arthropoda > Insecta > Diptera > Rhiniidae > Stomorhina > Stomorhina lunata. Next base: position 32,620,896 of record OW121742.1, on the reverse strand, counting down.
GACATTTCTATATAAAAGTTGACGATAGGAAGACATTTCTATAGAAAAGTTGACAATAGGAAGACATTTCTATAAAAAAGTTGACGATAGGAAGACATTTCTATAGAAAAGTTGACGATAGGAACACATTTCTATAAAAAAGTTGACGATAGGAGGACATTCCTATAGAAAAGTTGATGTAAGAAAGACATTTTGATAGAAAAGTTGACGATAGGATGACATTTCTATAGAAAAGTTGACGCTAGAAAGACATTTCTATAGAAAAGTTGACGATAGAAAGACATTTCTATAGAAAAATTGACATTTCTATAGAAAAGTTGACGATATGAAGACATTTCTATAGAAAAGTTGACGATAGGAAGACATTTCTATAGAAAAGTTGACGATAGGAAGACATTTCTATAGAAAAGTTGACGATAGGAAGACATTTCTATAGAAAAGTTGACGATAGGAAGACATTTCTATAGAAAAGTTGACGATAGGAAGACATTTCTATAGAAAAGTTGACGATAGGAAGACATTTCTATAGAAAAGTTGACGATAGGAAGACATTTCTATAGAAAAGTTGACGATAGGAAGACATTTCTATAGAAAAGTTGACGATAGGAAGTCATTTCTATAGAAAAGTTGACGATAGGAAGACATTTCTATAGGAAAGTTGACGATAGGAAGACATTTCTATAGAAAAGTTGTCCAAAGAAAGACTTTTCTATAGAAAAGTTGACGATAGGAAGACATTTCTATAGAAAAGTTTACCATGAGAAGACATTTCTATAGAAAAGTTGACAAAAGAAAAACATTTATACAGAAAAGTTGACGATAGAAAGACATTTCTATAGAAAAGTTGACGACAGGAAGACATTTCTATAGAAAAGTTGACGACAGGAAGACATTTCTATAGAAAAGTTGACGATAGGAAGACATTTCTCTAGAAAAGTTGACGATGGGAAGATATTTTTATAGAAAAGTTGACGATAAAATGGCATTTCTATAGAAATGAAATGACGAATGAAGACATTTCTATAGAAAGGTTTGTGTAAGGAAGATTTTTGTCATAGAAAAGTTGACTTGAGAAAAAATTTTTTATAGAAAAGGATGTCAATTAAAATTATAAGATATTTGATAAAACTTAGAATGTCAACTATTAAAATTTGCTTACTATTCCAATAATAGATCGTTTTAATACAATGTTTTAAAATAAATAGTTTAGTATTGCCAAACACGTGTCACCTATTGAAAAATGAATATCAAATGATACCTTTTTGGTAAATTTAAGTCACCTTTTTTTACTTAATTATTGTAATCACTCCTGGTAAATGTTACTACATTTAATTAAATTGTTTTTGAAAAAAAAACATCTCATAATTTTTGCAACAAAAACCCCGAATAAAAAATAATGTGGTTTTCCTAAACGTTTGATATTAAGGAAAATTAAAATCCATTTAAGTGTATAATAAATTGCACACTTTACATTTTTATCTTAAGCGGTTTTAAACATTTTGCAACACTTCTTTCCTACTCTTTATATAAAAACAAAACAATATATTGTTATATAAAATCGCGATTCTTGACACAACTTTAAGATTTATGAGTGACCTTTTTCCACAAAAAAATCGTTGTTAAATATTAAAGTAAAAATTATACAATTGCTCGCTTAAAATCTGTTGATTGTTAAATATTACAGCAATATTCTCCGTTTTTTTTAAAGGAAGTTAAAAAATCATAATTTTTCTTTGCAACTTTTCTGATGATTTTTCTGCTGTTCTCAAACGGCATATAGTGTTACATTTTAAGTGAACTACAATTTTTCTCAAACTTTTTTTCTGCCCACATTATTCAGTTACTTAGTCATGTAGACAGGCAACCCCAGAACAGTAGTCAGTCATTTTTCGCATCCTTTTGTTTTATGAACTTCGCTAAATGTCTCTTTTCTTCATTTTTTCTTTTCTGTATTATAATGAATAATAGCTGGTATTTTATTACAAACGGTTTTTTATTACATCGTTTCATTTTTTCTCTTAACTGAATTTTGAGTCATTTTTTTTTTGTTAACTGAATTGAAAAATGTTCGAAAGACATTATGCAAAAATATTAAAATTTAGGTGAATGAACATTTTAATGGACAAAATAATTTGTAATTAAGGTAGTTTAAATGACAATGAATTATGTCAAAGCTGGTTTTTTAAAGCATATTAATATAAATTATATAAAGTGATGAAATCTATTAGTTAAAGAGGTGACCCATTTTGCAAAAAAGTTAAACTAAATAGAAATTTGTTTTTGCCATTTTAACGATTTCAGAAAATATTATCTGTAACATTTTTAGCTTTTTACATACATAAACACCTTCATATCATCAACTTTTCTACAGAAATATCTTCCTATCGTCAACTTTTCTATAGAAACGTTTTCCTATCGTCAACTTTTCTATAGAAACGTTTTCCTATCGTCAACTTTTCTATAGAAACGTTTTCCTATCGTCAACTTTTCTATAGAAACGTTTTCCTATCGTCAACTTTTCTATAGAAACGTTTTCCTATCATCAACTTTTCTATAGAAATGTCTTCCTATGGTCAACTTTTCTATAAAAATGTCTTCCTATCGTCAACTTTTCTATAGAAATGTCTTCCTATCGTCAACTTTTTTATAGAAATGTCTTCCTATCGTCAACTTTTCTATAGAAATGTCTTCCTATCGTCAACTTTTCTATAGAAATGTCTTCCTATCGTCAACTTTTCTATAGAAATGTCTTCCTATCGTCAACTTTTCTATAGAAATGTCTTCCTACCGTCAACTTTTCTATAGAAATGTCTTCCTATCGTCAACTTTTCTATATAAATGTCTTCCTATCGTCAACTTTTCTATATAAATGTCTTCCTATCGTCAACTTTTCTATATAAATGTCTTCCTATCGTCAACTTTTCTATAGAAATGTCTTCCTATCGTCAACTTTTCTATAGAAATGTCTTCCTATCGTCAACTTTTATATAGAAATGTCTTCCTATCGTCAACTTTTCTATAGAAATGTCTTCCTATCGTCAACTTTTCTATAGAAATGTCTTAATATCGTCAACTTTTCTATAGAAATGTCTTTCTATCGTCAACTTTTCTATAGAAATGTCTTCCTATCGTCAACTTTTCTATAGAAATGTTTTCCTTTCGTCAGCTTTTCTATAGAAATGTCTCCTATCGTCAACTTTTCTATAGAAATGTCTTCCTATCGTCAACTTTTCTATAGAAATGTCTTCCTATTTTCAACTTCTCTCTTGAAATATCTTCTTATCGTCAACTTTTGTATAGAAGTGTCTTTTACCGTCATTTTTGTTCTACAAATGTCCTTCTATCGGCAACTTTTTTCTACAAATAGATTCACATCGTCATTTTTTCTTTAGGAATGTCATCCTGTAGTCACTTTTTCTCCAGGAATGTCTTTCTTTTTTATAGAAATGTTTTCCTAGCATTAACTTTTCTTTAAGAAATTTCTTCCTATCGTCAAATTTTTCCAATCTTCATTTTTTCTATAAAAGATTAATTTTAGTGGCAAATTTCTAGTTTGAGTTATTAAAGTCTTAAACATTTTTGAGTTATAAAGTCCTTGTTTTAAGTATGTTAATTATTTTGTTTTTGCCATAAGATACAATGTCGAAAATATAAATAATTCAACATTAATTATGATTTTATCTACTTGGCAAATATTTACGATTATATAGTAGAAATTTTTATGGTCTTACATTTTGTGCAATCTTAAAACTCCTAAATATTTTTTTTGAAGATCCTGATATACAATAAAATCACAAAAGACATATGTTGCAGAAAGCCATAAAAATGCTATATACTTTAAGGCTGTGGTTGTAAAGAAAAAAACAAAATTTTATGTAAATGACAATAAAATCAAGTAATAAATTATTAAGATTTAAACAACCGAGATACAGGAATGTTAATTAATTATAAGAATACATTGAGACATTTGATACTTAAAAATATATTCATTTATATTAAGGATTAAATATACCTAAAGATGCCAATAAAGATATTTCATTTTCTATTTAATTTGCAGATTAAACCACAAGGATTTTGGAAGGATAGACATTTTAATCATTATTGAAAAATCACTTTGATTTTATAGTTATACAAAATAAAATATAAATTAGTATCATTATGCTAACGACACGTTTAACAACACAGGCTTCAAGGCCTATTGTACTATTACTACTCCTCTGCATGACCTCTTTCACATGTGTCGAATCTCGATCACGAGATAAAGAAAGCAGCAGAAGACGTAATGATCGTATATCCTCCTCCACCGCCTCTAATCAGTACAATACCTATGGCTCCTCCGTAGTATCTTCTTCGGTGGCCTCCTCAGCATATTCTATATCCTCATCAGCTTCATCCTCATCCCTGCCCTTTAAAGGACCCATCGATGATACCGGCTTTTGTGTGAGACGCCGTGATATGAAGTTAATGTGTTATTGTACACCGGATGAAAATCATGTACCTGTACAAAAGGCCGAATGTTGGGTATTCTCCGATGGTCTACTACAAAATGATACCACCTGGACTAGATTTTATCAACAGACACGCTTAAAGGATTTGAAATTTGTTATACAAAATCATGGTCGTCTAGACTATATACCCACCCATATTTTGAAACCCCTTGAGAATTTGACCAGCATTACCATTGAATATTCGCAAGTGGAAATTGTGCGCAGTTATGCCTTTGCCAATCTGGCTCATCTAGAAAGAATTGTTATGACCAATAATCAGATAATGGCTTTGGATCAGGAAGCCTTTGCCAATCACATAAGACTAAGAGATTTAAACTTGGAACATAATCAAATCTTTGAAATCGATCGTAAGGCCTTCCGCAATTTGCCCCTATGCGAAAGACTTAATATGAATAACAATAACGTCTCCAATTTACATGAGGGTCTCTTCTCCGATTTGGTGCGTTTGATCTATTTGAATTTGGCTCATAATCAAATCTCTGTACTGACAAGTGAAATCTTCAAGGGTTTGGGTAATTTGAATGTCTTGAAATTGACACACAATAATATTAACTTCATTGGTGACACAGTGTTTGCTGAATTGTGGAGCTTAACTGAATTGGAATTGGATGATAATAAAATTGAGGTAAGTACATAGTCTAGTTAAGGAAATAAGCTTTAAGATTTATAAAGTGATTTATGTAGAGCAGCATAGATTTAACAGATATTTATGACAGTAATCTGAGATGCATAATATTATTAAACAGTAAATAAATTGGAATTTCATAAGCAATAACACTCATTCATCATATAATATATTGAATGCATTATTTCTATGCAAATGCTTTGCATATAGTAATCGCTTTACAAAATATTGAATAACAAATCATTTTATAATAGATTTATATTATTTATTACTCAAGCCTACAGACACACATTTTCATTATATCCTTGCATCATGCTAGAGTCTTAAATACATTTGGTAATACTTTCAATCTTACAAAACAACACAATTCAATTGTATCCTTTTATAGCTTCATATATAAGTATTTATAAAGTACGTATGTATGTATCTTTGCCCTTATTCATTTAGTTTCTTGCTCTCTCACATACACACACACTTGCATTAAGATTTGTTTTCATGTAGATCTTGATCTATTTTCTTGTTTCCTTTGTGGGTGTTATAAGTTTTTAGCTCTAGTCTTTCTTTCTATTATTTTTTGTTGTCATTCACTACTTCTCTGTTTTCAGTTCTCAAAGAAGTGTCTCGAATAAAAGTTTTATTTGTTAAAGTTTTGTAAACTTTAGGAAAACTGAAAAGATATCATAAGCCTTTTGACAAATAAATAAATAAGCAAAACATAAATTGTGTGTTAAATGATGGCACAGTGTGCTGAGATAGTAAAAAAAATATATACAATTTTTAATACTGATTTAAAATTTAAGAGAAGATAATAATTTGGACGTATAAAAGTCATGATCAAAAATTATATATCTTACATTCTCACAGTTATAAAGATTGTAAATAAGAACAAATAAAAACCCTAAACAACTTAGAAAGAAACCCTAAACAACTTAGAAAAGTAATAAACTTCTTCAGATATGAGCTTAATCGGTAGTAACCTAGGCTTTGGATTATGCTTCAGGTAACCTGAAGCAAAACCAAGTATCTATATGCGCTTCAGAGCTCAATTGGTTAATGTACTAGACATCTAAAGCCGAGTTCATGAGTTCGATTCCCATCAGAGAATGTCATCATAGTGATCAGCATAATATTGTCTTAATTGTTAAAAGCAGCGAAGGTCGCTAACACCTATACAAATAGGTAGGATTGTACTAGTAGCCACAGAAAATTTTTTAATCAAAAATGTTTCTATAACAATTTTTCTGTAGAAAATTTTTTTGTCAAAAATTTTTCTATCGAAAATTTTTTCATCTAAAGTATTATATAGAAAATGTTTTAAAGAAAATTTCTTTATCAAAAATTTTTCTATCAATATTTTTTTTTTCTAAAATGTTTCTCTAGAAATTTTTTTATAAAAAATTTTTCCATGGAAAAATTTTTTATAAATGGAAGCATTTTTCCATAGAAAATTTTTTTATCAAACATTTTTCCATCGAAAAATTTTTTTACCAAAATTTTTCTATAGAAAATTTTTTATCAAACATTTTTTAATCAAAAATTTTTCTATAAAAATTTTTTTGTAGAAAATTTTTTTGTCAAAAATTTTTCTATCGAAAATTTTTTCATCTAAAGTATTATATAGAAATTTTTTTATCAAAAATTTTTCTATCAATATATTTTTTTTTTCTAAAATGTTTCTCTGGAAACTTTTTTATAAAAAATTTTTCCATGGAAAAATTTTTTATAAATGGAAAAATTTTTTATAAATGGAAAAATTTTTTATAAAAAATTTCTAGAGAAACATTTTAGAAAAAAAAATATATTGATAGAAAAAATTTTTATCAAAAATTTTTCTATCAATATTTTTTTTTTTTTTTTAATGTTTCTCTAGAAATTTTTTTAAAAAAAAATTTTTCCATAGAAAATTTTTTTATCAAATATTTTTCCACAGAAATTTTTTTTTTCAAAAATTTTTCTATAGAAAATTTTTTAATCAAAAATTTTTCCATAACAAATTTATTATCAAAAATTTTTCTATAGAAAATTTTTTACCGAAAATTTTTCAACAGAAAATTTTTTAAAAAGGTTTATCAAAATTTTGGAACATCAAACATTTAATTAAAAAGTTTTACTGTAGTGTATTGCACTAAGATCCCAATTCATTACAATTATTTATTATTGCAATAAATAGTTTTTTGATGAAACCGAAAAATGTTGGTGGGGAAACCTTTCCTCGACGCGTTTCGATGGTTGGTTTGGCCATATAATCAGGAGGATTTTCCCTAATTCTAGACAGAGCGAAAACCACACTATATATGTTATATAGAAAATTTTTTATTCAAAATTTTTCTATAGAAAATTTTTGTATCAAAAATTTTTGTGAAAATTTTTCTATCAATAATTTTGCAATAAAAAATTTTTTATCCAAAATTTTTCTATAGAAAATTTATTATATAGAAAAATTATTGATATAAAATTTCTATTTTTTCTATCAATAATTTTGCAATAAAAAATTTTTTATCCAAAATTTTTCTATAGAAAATTTTTTTATCAAAAATTTCTCTACAGAAAATTTTTTTATCAAGAATTTTGGTATAAAACATTTTTTTATCAAAGATTTTTCTATAAAAATTGTTTATCAAAAATTTTTCTAGAGAAAATTTTTTTTATCAAAATTTTGTCCATAGAAACTTTTTAATCAAAATTTTTCTATAAAAAATTTTAATCAAAAATTTTTCTATATAAAATTTTTTTATCCAAAATTTTTGTATATAAAATTTTTGTATCCAAAATTTATGTATAGAAAATTTTTTTATCAAAAATTTTTTTTTTCCAATTTTTTTCCAACAGAAAATTTTTTTATCAAAAATGTTCCTATCCAAAATTTTTTTATCAAAAATTTTTCTATAAAAAATTTTTTTATCAAAATTTTGTCCATAGAAAAATTTTTTAACCAAAGTTTTTCTATAGAAAATTTTCATCAAATATTTTTCTATATAATAATTTTTTTACCAAAAATTTTTCTATAAAAATTTTTTATCAAAAATTTTTCTGTAGAAAATTTTTTATCAAACATTTTCCTAGAGAAATTTTTTTATATCAATAATTTATCTACAGAATTTTTTTTTTATCCTAAATTTTTCTATAGCCATTTTTTTATAAAACATATTTCTACAGAAAATTTTTTATCAATAATTTTTCTATAGAAAATTGTTTTATCAAAAATTTTTCCATAGAAACAATTTTTGTCAAAAATTTTTTTATAGAAAATTTTTTATCAAAAATTTTTCTATAGAAAATTTTTTAATTAAAAATTTTTCCATAGAAAACTTTTTTATCCAAAAATTTTCTACAGAAAATTTTTTATCCAAAATTTTTGTATAGAAAATTTTTTATCCAAAATTTTTGTATAGAAAATTTTTTATCAAAAATTTTTGTATAGAAAATTTTTTATCAAAAATTTTTGTATAGAAAATTTTTCATAAAAAATTTTTTTATAGAAATTTTTTCATCTAAAATTTTTCTAGAGCAAATTTTTTTATCAACCATTTTTCTAAAGAAAGTATTTTATATCAACAATTTTTCTACTGAAATTTTATTTCAGTAAATTTTCTATAGAAATTATTTTATTCAAAATTTTTCCACACAAAATTTTTTTAACAAAATTTTTTCCACACAAAATTTTTTTAACAAAAATTTTTTCATAGAAAAATTATTTACCCAAAATTTTTCTGTAGAAATTTTTTTATCAAACATTTTTCTATATTCAATTTCTTTATCAAAAATTTTTCTATAGAAAATTTTTTAATAAAAAATTTTTCTATAGAAAATTTTTTAATAAAAAATTTTTCTATAGAAAATTTTTTATCCAAAACTTTTCTATAGAAAATTTTTTTATGGCAAATTTTGTTATCATACATTTTTCTAGAAAAAGTTTTTTATATCAATAATTTTATACAGAAATTTCTTTATCAACAATTTTTTGAAAATGTTTCTACAGAAAATTTTTTATCAATAATAGAAAATTATTTTATCCATATTTTTCTATCGATTTTTTATCAAAAATTTTTCTGTAGAAAATTTTTTTTATCAAACATTTCTATAGAAAATTTTTTATATTAACATTTTTTTAAAGAAAAAATTGTCATCAAATATTTTTTAGTAATTTTTTTTTATTGATAATTTTTCTATAGAAAATTTTCTATCCAAAATTTTTCTATAGAGAATTTTGTGAAAGAAATTTTTTTTATATCAACAATTTTTTATAGCAAATTTATTTTAACTAACGATTTTTCTATAGAACATTTTTGATCAAAAATTTTTTGGAAATTTTTCTACAGAAAAATGTTTCTATCGAAAAATAATTTTATAGAAATTTTTTTTAGAAAATTTTTCGATAGAAAATTTTTTTTATTTTGAAAATTTTAACAAAAATTTATATTGAAAAATTTTTTAAAAAATAATTTTCATCGAAAATTTTTCCAAAGAAAAATCTTTTTATCGAAAATTTTTATATAAAAAAATATTTGTATCAAAAATATCTAAAAAATATAACAATCTAAAATTTTTTAATATCAGATTTTTTTTTCAAAAAATAATTACAATTCGTTTATATTAATTTTAAACAATGTTTATCGTCAACTTTTCTTTAGATATATCTTCCTACCGTCAACTTGTATCTAAAAATGTGTTCCTATCCTCAAATTTTTTCTAGAAATGCTTTCCAATCGTCAACTTTTTGCTTGAAGGGTTTTCCTATCATAATTTTTTTCTAGAAATTTCTTCCTATTGTCAACTTTAATGAAGAAATGTATTTTTATCGTTAACTTTTCTCTTTAAAAATGTCTTCCTATTGTCAACTTTTCTCTAAAGAAATAACTTTCTATCGTCAACTTTTATCTAAAGAAGTGTCTTCCTATCTTCAACATTTTTCTATAAAAATGTCTTTCTATAGTCAACTTTTCTGTATAGAATTGTCTTCCAAAAATAATAGTGTCGTGGCTGTTGAACCACGTATTTTGTTTCTATTAATTGGATTTTGATTTTGTTTCTTGTGCATTTTGTTTTTGTATTTTCTTTTCTAACATCCAAATTCCTACTGAATGCATTTAATACTCATCTTCACGAGTTTTAATAATGATCGCGATATTTACGAAAATTGCAAAAAGTCATTGGCTTCTGGTGGTATGGGCTGCGTACTAGTGCAAGCAAATAAATTATTTACCCTTGGCTGTTCTAAATAGAGAGATTTTGGCTAATCCTTAATGCAAATTGTAGTGACTTTGGAGTCAAAAGATCGAAAATAATAAATAAAGTTAACATTATTTTGAAATATTGTTTTTTAAGTCTTAACAATGCCTTATAAAAGAACTTTATCTAAAAATAGATTACCCGGATGATGTTGGTCTTTACTGGAACATAAAATAACAGTTTGAAATTCCATGATCATTTAATATTTAAAAATGATGTAAGTTTTACCATATCCAGTTGGATATGTGAGAAAACTTGTTAGTATTTAAATATTAAAATTTATAAGATAATGTAATTGTACTCAAGGTAATTTTCCCACAACCTAAAGTAAATTAAATTTTCTTTAAAATGTGAATAATTCTAATAAGTGTTTTTCAAAAAAAATCATAAGCAGCTTTTTACTGACACTCTTTATCACATAGAAATTGAAGGTCATGACTACTTATTTACAGCTTGCTAATAGCTTGTGTCAAGCTTATATAACAGGCATATTAGATAAAAACATATTTCCCAGAATAAAATAAAACAATTTTTGGTTTATAAGCAACGTTTTCCAGGAATAACTAAGAATTCTCAATATATTTACTCTAACTAAACCTGAGATAGAAACGGTAACCTAGTAACCAAATACTTGAAATGTACTAACATATTACAAAATAATAAATATTTTACAATACTTCTAATATAACCTAAATATGTCCCATTCCACCCACAGTGCGACATCAAGACGACATTGTCATAAGCGACAGAAAACGTAATAAGAAAATAAGAAATATGAGAAAAAAAAATAGATGACACAGTTACAGCCAAAGCTAAAATTGCAAAAATATAAACAGATAAAAAAGAGGAGTAAAACTTAAAGAAAATAATATGAACATAAGACTCTGACAATAACAAAGACAGACATTTTTTCTACAAAAACAAACATTTGCTGGTAACATCTTTTACAAGTTTTAAAAGTAAGAAGATGGGGTAAAAGAAACCAACACTGACATTACACAGATAAGCATAAATCCTTGTTAGATATTGTTGGAGGATGTATTTGTGTGTGTGTGTGTACATTTCGAACATTTTATATAGAGATTTAAGCAATATCAGACATTTTTCTTGGGTAAAAATGTGTGAAAGTTATGTGTAGGTTATATGTCTATCTTTCTATCGTATCTGACTAGAAACATCATTTTACAACAAAAACAAACATAATGTATAGCTTAAAAACAAGACGCGGGCAAAAGGAGCAAAAAAGAAAAAAAAAACTGCAAAAAGTTTGGAAAATAAAGTGAGAAAAATGAAAGTACATTCAGATGACACATAAAATGAGAATTATGTAGTATGTGGAAAAAATTAAATTCTTCAAAATTGTAGGAGTTACCGCATAAAGCTAAATATTTTTTTGTATATTTTGCTTTTCGATAGATTATGAAACCCTAAGTTGAAGATTCTTTAAACAAATGACGAAACGAACATATCTCTAAAGAAAGCTTGACGACAGGAATCTATTTCTGTAGAAAATATGACGATAGGAAATATTTCTATAGAAAAGTTGAAGATAGGAAGACATATGTATAGCAAAGTTGACGATAGGAAACATTTCTATAGAAAAGTTGACGATAGGAAGACATTCCTATAGAATAGTTGAAGATAGGAAGACATATATATAGCAAAGTTGACGATAGGAAACATTTCTATAGAAAAGTTGACGATAGGAAGACATTTCTGTAGAAAAGTTGACGATAGGAAGACATTTCTGTAGAAAAGTTGACGATAGGAAGACATTTCTGTAGAAAAGTTGACGATAGGAAGACATTTCAATAGAAAAGTTGACGATAGGAAGAAATTTCTATAGTTGAATATAGGAAGACATATATATAGCAAAGTTGACGATAGGAAACATTTCTATAGAAAAGTTGACGATAGGAAGACATTTCTTCAGAAAAGTTGACGATAGGAAGACATTTCTATAGAAAAGTTGACGACAGGAAGACATTTCTATAGAAAAGTTGACGACAGGAAGACATTTCTATAGAAAAGTTGACGACAGGAAGACATTTCTATAGACAAGTTGACGACAGGAAGACATTTCTATAGAAAAGTTGACGACAGGAAGACATTTCTATAGAAAAGTTGACGACAGGAAGACATTTCTATAGAAAAGTTGACGACAGGAAGACATTTCTATAGAAAAGTTGACGACAGGAAGACATTTCTATAGAAAAGTTGACGACAGGAAGACATTTCTATAGAAAAGTTGACGACAGGAAGACATTTCTATAGAAAAGTTGACGACAGGAAGACATTTCTATAGAAAAGTTGACGACAGGAAGACATTTCTATAGAAAAGTTGACGACAGGAAGACATTTCTATAGAAAAGTTGACGACAGGAAGACATTTCTATAGAAAAGTTGACGACAGGAAGACATTTCTATAGAAAAGTTGACGACAGGAAGACATTTCTATAGAAAAGTTGACGACAGGAAGACATTTCTATAGAAAAGTTGACGACAGGAAGACATTTCTATAGAAAAGTTGACGACAGGAAGACATTTCTATAGAAAAGTTGACGACAGGAAGACATTTCTATAGAAAAGTTGACGACAGGAAGACATTTCTATAGAAAAGTTGACGACAGGAAGACATTTCTATAGAAAAGTTGACGATAATGAGACATTTCTATAGAATTATCGAAGTCTTTTTATAAAAAAAAGTTGTCAACGTTGTAGGGTGTCTTATGATCTATTTGGCTTACACTTTTAATGTATGTTGTTTTTTTTTGGCATTTTTTTTCAAAAGTGGTCACATATTGTGTCAAAGACCTTAATACTGTCATTTGTATGGAGAAGCATTTAAGTATTTGATATCCGGGAGTAAGAGAACCTCCATCTCTCCGTCCTTGTTAAAATGCGTGCTTATGTTTTCATCTTTTCCTATGTTTGGAAATTTAAGATATGAGTCTTCATTCCAACCAGCCGTTTCCATTACAAAACTTCATTCAAGTGTTAGGGATTTGTATCTTCTTTTCATGTCCTCTTATCTTTTTGTTTTGATATTTTTTTCTAATTTTTTGAGACATCTTTTGGTTAGAAAAATTGTCATTATTCTAGGATAGTGATGGTATATTTAAACAGAAAAGTTTTTAAGGAAAAAAATATACTCATATATCGTATACAGATGGAGATTAAGTTCAGCGTTCGGCCAGAACTATGAGGTTTTTATAAAGATAATTTCCAGCATTGTCTGTCCATCTGTTTGTCCTTAAAACGCCTGGGTTGGCATTTACTATTTTTTCTTATTTCCTTTTTTTGGTACTAAAATTATCCCTCAAAAGTACCAAAAACTTCGGCTCAGTACTGACCTTTCTTCATATATCTTTTTTTGTGCGCCAACAATCATTTTGTTATTTATGTCTTTCTTGTCTGTTAGTTGTCATTTGGTTTGAGAGTTTCCTTTTTTTTTTATTTCCTAGTTTTTTCCATTTTGCGTGATGAGCTTACTGAGGCGTTAGAGTGTTGATGGCGGTAGGCGTTTGGTGTAAAAAGTTGTTGCTGCCACCACTTCTGCTATGGCTCTTCCTTTCATTTTACAGAACTCAAGTGTTGAAAGTTTATACAATATAAATACTTTGATACTAAAGGGCAGAACAGCGTTTATCTTTTTGTTCATATTTTGTTATATATTTTTCTGTTGTTTCTAAACAAAAGTGTGTAGACATAGAAAAACAAAAGAATATTAACTTACAAATAACACATTAGCGGATGTGAATAATTTTACCAAAATGTTACCAAACGTTACAATATTGATATAAATTTAAATATTTTTTTCTTTGTAGGAATTATTTAATATTTTTGAGAATTTTCTTGTTAAAAAATTTAATTTTCTTAACAAGTAACAGATAGTCGAATTTTTACAGACAGTAGAAATTTTACTAAAAATAATATAATTTTTATTTTATTTTTCCTAAAATCATTTAAATTTTAAAATTCTTTTCCGAATTTGGAAATTTCTCCTATAAAAAAAAATTAATTCTTCTATAAAAACTCGAATTTTAAAAATTTTTCAATATACTCGAATATTGAAAATTCTTCTATAAATTCTTAAATTTTAAAAATTCTCCTTTAAAGACTTGAATTTTGAAAATTTTTTAAAAAACTCGAAATTTTATAAATTTTCCTCTTAATATTTGAATTTTGGAAATTCTGTTATAAATACTCGAAATTTTAAAATTGTCCTATAAACACTTGAACTTTGAAAATTCTCCTCATATGTTTAAAATTCGTCTATAACTACTCAGATCTTGAAAATTCTTCTATAAATTCCCAAATTTTGAAAATTCTTCTGTTAATACTAGAATTTTGAAAATTTTCCTTAAATACTCAAACCTTAAAAATTCTTCTATAAATCTTCGAATTTTGAAAATTCCCCTCATATTTTAAAATTATTTTATAACTACTCAGATTTTGAAAATTCTACTATAAATAATCGAATTTTGGAATTTTTTTAATAATACATAATTTTAAAAATTCTTTCATAAACACTCGACTTTTGAAAATTCATCTCTAAATACTGGAACTTAAAAAGTTTTCTAAAAATTCTAGAACTTAAAAAGTTTTGCCAAAAATACTCGATTTTTAAAAATTGCTTCAAAAATACTCGAATTTTGAAAATTTTCCTATAAATACTTGAATTTTAAAAATTCTCAAATTAATAGTCGAATTTTAAAAATTCTGTTATAAATACCCGAATTTTTAAAATTGTCCTATAAATACTCATATTTTTAAATTTATCCTCGAATTCTACTCGAATTTTAAAAATTCTCCTCTAAATACTAGAATTTTAGCAATTCTTCTCTAAATACTCGAATTTTAAAATTTTTTCTATAAATACTCAAATTTTAAATATTTTCCTAAAAATACTAGAACTTTAAAAATTGTCCTAAAGATACTTAAATTTTGAAAATTGCTTTAAAAATGCTCGAATTTTTAAACTTCTCCTATAAATATGCGAATTTTGAAAATTCTCCTAAAAATACTTGAATTTTAAAAATTCTCCTATAAATCCTTGAATTTTAAAAATTTTCTTAAAAATACTCAAACTTTAAAAATTCTCCTCAAAATATTCGAACCTAAAAATTTTCCTAAAAATACTTGAATTTTAAAAATTACTTTAAAAATACTCGCATTTTGAAACTTCTCCGAAAACCCGAATTTAAAAACTTCTCCTATAAATACTTGAATTTTGAAAATTCCCCTATAAATACTCGAATTTCGAAAATTCTCCTCAAAATAATAAAATTTTGAAAATTATTCTATAAATCCTTGAATTTTAAAAATTCTTCTATAAATACTCGATTTTTAAAAATTCTCCTATAAATACTCGAATTTTAAAAATTCACCTATAAATACTTGAATTTTAAAAATTTTAGAGGAAGACTTATAGAAGAATTTTCAAAATTTTATTATTTAGAGGAAAATTTTCAAAATTCGAGTCGAAACTCGAAATTCTTTAAAAACTCCCATTTTCAAAATTCTCCTATAAATAATCGCATTTTATGAATTTTTCTGAAAATTTTCCTCTAAATAATAAAATTTTGAAAACTCTATAAATCCTCGGATTTTAAAAATTCTCCTTTAGATACTCGGATTTTGAAAATTCTCCTAAAAATTCTCAAATTTTGAAACTTCTCCTTTAAATACTCAATTTTTTTTTTCTCCTATAAATACTCGAATTTTAGAAATTTTTCTATAAAAACTGGAATTTTTAAAATTCTCCATAAATACTCTAATTTGGAAAATTTTTCTATAAATACTCGTATTTAGAAATTTCTTCTACAAATACTAGAATTTTGAAAATTCTCCTTAAATACTCGAATTTAAGAAATTCTAATTTCAATACTCGAATTTTTAAAATTCTTCTCAAATACTCTATAACTACTCGAATTTTGGAAATTCTTCTACAAATACTCGAATTTTGAAAATTTTCCTTAAATAATAAAATTTTGAAAATTTTTCTATAAATCCTCGAATTTTAAAAATTCTTCTTAAATACTTGAATTTTATAAATTATCCTTTAAATACTTGAATATTGAAAATTTTTCTATAAATGCTCGATTTTTGAAAATTCTCCTCTAAACACTCAATTTTTGAAAATTCTCCTTTAAATATTGGAATTTTGTTGGTGCTTCTATAAATACAGAAAACTTTGAAAAACTTTTATAATTAAACTAATTTAAAGAATTTTCCTTTAAGACCTCAACTGAAGCATTTTGTCCTAAATTTATTTAATATTCTATAATTTATTTATTACAAAAATTCACTCAAGTGATTTAATCGCAATTATAATATGACACATCAAGGAAGTATTGACAATATGTCGTCTGAAGTTGTATTGTATAAAAAAAATAAGGACATTATCTATATTTTTACACCAATTAAATTTTCCATATGCTTGACTATAACACATGAATATATTTTATTAATACGTAAATTATAGATTATTTTCCACATAAAAGCCAAAACAAAAATATTCTATATTATAATATTTTTTTCCACATATTAATATTTTCCTTGACATTAAACAAATTTAATTCAATCAACGAAATAAGGAAATGTGAAGCAAAAAAAGTGATTGGAATGAAACGAAATGAACATTTTTTTTTGCAACTAGAGGGTATAAGCAAGATATCCTACTTTTCTATAAGGAAAACAGTAATAAGAAAAACAAACACTTAGTTATACGGTTCCTTCCGCTCAATAAAATTCTCAAACTATATGATGTTGTTACTAAACAGGAAAATATTAAAAATAGATAACAATCATTGTCATCGTCATCCTGGTACTTTTCATACTTCACACACACACACACAAACATCAGCTTCACATCAAAATATGGAATAGCATCAGAAGCATCTCCGTTATTAAAGTCAATAGAATTCAATATCCTTATGAAAAACAAACACGTTTTCAAGCACAAACATGAAATTTTCTATTTTCTTCATATACAAACAAACAAAAACACATACACGCCAACATGTATAGAGAGAAAACTTATTATATTATTTAAAAACAATACCTTTTTTTCATACGGCAAAAGACGAAAATAATACTCCCAAATAAAAGGCAACATTAAAGCAAACAAACCAACATTTTTTTTTTGTTTCAAGTTTTTGTTAAAATCCCATTCAAAATATCGCGTACACATGAATACGCACGAGATGAAAAAGAAACTTCAGTTCTAATGAAAAAGCCAAACAAAATCCCAGCTATTATGATAAAATTTCGTTGTTTTCCTAGCACAATTTTTTTTGCACTTATCTTTTAGGAAAAGCATATTAAATGACAAGGAAAAAATTGAAAAATAAGTAGAAAAGTATGAATAAATATAACGCATAAAACAAAGGAAAACAAAAAAACGTCTTCTTTTGACGCCAAATACGTAAAATATATGACTTAAAAGTACTTTTTACGGCTGAAGCGAATCCCACGTGCCTTTCAAATGTAAATAATTTATAAAGACAGCTCTTGCGAGATAATGTTAAATATTTAAAACATAAATAAGTTTTTAGGCCATAAAATCTTTAAGTCTTGCAAAATTTTATTTTTTAAATTAAGTTTTTGAAAAAATTGAAAACAAATTTCGAAAATTTAAAGCAAAATTTTAAGAATTTGAATATTTATAGGAAAATTTTTAAATAAGATATATTTCTAAATTCGAGTATTTATAGGAGTTTTTTAAAATTTGACTTTTTATAGAAGAATTTTTAAAACTCAAAAATTTATAGGAGAATTTTCAAAATTTAAGTTTTTCTAGAAGAATTTTCAATTTCGAATAGAATTTTTAAAACTCGAGTATTTATAGGATAATTTTTAAGATTCGAGTATTTATAAAAAAATTTTCAAAATTCAAGAATTTATGGGAGAATTTAAAAAATTCGAGTAAATATAGAAAAATATTTAAAACTCAAGTATTTATAGAAGAATTTCCAAAATTCGAAAATTTATAGGAAAATTTTAAAAGTTTGAGTATATACAGAAGAATTTTTAAAACTCGAGTATTTATAGAAGAATTTCCAAAATTCGAGAATTTATAGGAGAATTTAAAAAATTCGAGGACTAAAAAAAGAATTTCTATTGTTTATAGGAGAATTTTTGAAATTCGAGTATTACGAATTTTTTTAATTTTTTTTTTTTTTTTAGAAAATTTTTATATCAAAAATTTTCTATAGAAAATTTTTGCCTCGAAAATTTTTTTATCAAAAATTTTTTATCGAAAATTTTTTTATCAAAAATTTTCTATAGGAAATGCTTTTTTCGAAAAATTTTTTATAGAAAATTTTTTTATCAAAAAATTTCTATAGAAAATGCTTTTTTCTATAGAAATTTTTTTTTCTTGAAAATTTTTTTATGAAAAATTTTTTATCAAAAATTTTCTATAGAAAATGTTTTTTTCAAAATATTTTTTATAGAAAATTGTTTTATAATTTGCTATAGAAAACTTTTTTATAGAAAATTTTTTTATCAAAAATTTTTTATCGAAAATTTCTTTACAAAAATTTTCTATAGAAAATTTTTATTTTTTCTATAGAAAATTTTTTTCCCGAAAATTTTTTTATGAAAAATTTTTTATCGAATATTTTTTTATCAAAAATTTTCTATAGAAAATGCTTTTTTCAAAAAATTTTTTATATAAAATTTATTTATCAAAAGTTTTCTATAGAAAATGCTTTTTTCAAAATATTTTTTATAGAAAATTGTTTTATAATTTGCTATAGAAAACTTTTTTATAGAAAATTTTTTTATCAAAAATTTTTTATCGAAAATTTTTTTATCAAAAATTTTCTATAGAAAATGCTTTTTTCAAAAAATTTTTTATAGAAAATTTTTTTATCAAAAATTTTCTATAGAAAATGCTTTTTTCAAAAAGTTTTTTATAGAAAATTTTTTTAATAAAAATTTTCTAAAGAAAATGCTTTTTTCTAAGAAAATTTTTTTCTCGAAAATTTTTTTATGAAAAATTTTTTATCGAACATTTTTTTATCAAAAATTTTCTATAGAAAATGCTTTTTTCAAAAAATTTTTTATAGAAAATTTTTTTATCAAAAATTTTCTATAGAAAATGCTTTTTTCAAAATATTTTTTATAGAAAATTGTTTTATAATTTGCTATAGAAAACTTTTTTATACAAAATTGTTTTATCAAAAATTTTCTGTTTAATGTTTAAAAAAAAAAAAAAATTACAGAAAATTTTTTTATATTAAAAATAAGCTGAATGCATGTAGTTTTATCAAAAAATAACAAATTAGTCGGGATGTAAATATTATTCAAAAAGAAGTGTATTTGCATTTGATCCCAAACCTGTTACATTTATTTATTAATGTAACAGATCAATTTATTGATAAAAAGCCAAAAAATGTTTGCGGAGAAACCAAATTCCTCGACGCGTTTCGATGGTTGGTTAAGCCATCATCTCTTCCTCCTGAAGAGATGGCTTAACCAACCATCATCTCTTCCTCCTGAAGAGATGGCTTAACCAACCATCGAAACGCGTCGAGGAATTTGGTTTCTCCGCAAACATTTTTTGGCTTTTTATCAATAAATTGATCTGTTACATAAATAAATAAATGTAACAGGTTTGGGATCAAATGCAAATACACTTCTTTTTGAAGAAAATTTTGTTATCAAAAATTTTCTATAGAAATCCTTTTTATTAAAAATTTTCTATAGAAAACTTTTTTATCGAAAATTTTCTATAGAAAACTTTTTTATCGAAAATTTACTATAGAAATTTTTTTTATCGAAAATTTTCTATAGAAACTGCTTTTTTCAAAAATTTTCTATAGAAAACTTTTTTCTCGAAATTTTTTTATCAAAAATTTTCTATAGAAAACTTTTTTACCGAAAACTTTTTTATTGAAAACTTTTTTATAGAAAATTTTTTTATCAAAAACTTTTTTTTTTAAAAATTTTTTATAGAAAATTATTTAATCAAAAATTTTCTGTAGAAAATATTTTTTAAAAATTTTTTTTATCAAAAATTTTTTATAGAAAACTTTTTTATCAAAAATTTTCTATAGAAAACTTTTTTATCAAAAATTTTCTATAGAAAACTTTTTTATCAAAAAATTTTCTATAGAAAACTTTTTTATCAAAAATTTTCTATAGAAAACTTTTTTATCAAAAATTTTCTATAGAAAACTTTTTTATCAAAAATTTTCTATAGAAAACTTTTTAATCAAAAATTTTCTATAGAAAACTTTTTTATCAAAAATTTTCTATAGAAAATCGAAGATTTTTCTATAGAAAAATATTTATATTGAAGATTATTCCATAAAAAAAATTTCTGTAAATATTCTTTCAAAAAATTTTCCATACAAAATATTTTTTATCAAAAATTTTTCTATAGACAACTATTTTTTATCCAAAATTTTTCTATAGAAAAATACCTTTTATCAAAAATTTTTCTATAGAAAAATAATTTTGTCAAAAATTTTTTTGAAAATTTTTATATTAAAAAAATTTCTATAGAAAAAATATAAAAATATTTTTTGTTTATTTATAGAAGAATTTTCAAAAATCGACTATTTATAGGAGAATTTTGAAAATTTTAGTTTTGATAGGAGAATTTTCAAAATTTGAGTATTTAAAGAAGAATTTTCAAAATTAAGGGATTCGAGTATAGGAATTCGAGTATAAAACAATTCCAAATTTATGTACATATAAAAAGATTTAAAACAATTTCTACTTCTACTCCCAATTTACTGGAGGATTTGCTAAATTTGGGTATAGAAAATTAAAAATGTTTAGTACCTATAGAAAATTTTTTAGGATTTTCTACTTCTACTTTCAAATTTTTTTATGAGAATATTTAAACAACTTTTTTTTTGACAATTTTTTTTAGAATTTAAAAAATTGTCTATTTCTGTAGGAAAATATTCCTATTGCTTCCAGAAAATTTTTTAATTTGTTTCAGTTCTATAGAAACATTTTCAATTCTTTTTTTAAATCGAGATATTTCTATGGGAAAATTTTCAATGTTTAGATTTTTCAAAAGAAATGTTTTTAAAGTTTTCTTTTGTTATAGTAAAATTTTCAATATATTAAAATTTTTGTAAGATAATTTTAAAATATTTCGATTATAAATATAACCAAATGCTAGAAAATTGCCAAAAATTTTAATAATTTTCCTGCTTATACAAAATTTAATTTTTTTTATTTTCTGCTACAAAACTGATCACTAGAACGTCGTGAAAAAAAGTTTGCCATACACCACCGAATATAAAGTATTGCTATAAAATAGTTTCGAAAAAAAATTTATGTATTTTCGCCGCACATAGGGGTCGCCAAAATACATTTTTCTTTATATCTTCGGCATTTACAGTCATTCCTATGACTATGACGCTTCAATCAATTTGAGCGTTGGCATGGGTCATATTGGCATCGAGAATCGCTGTGATTATTAAATTTTTCGCATATACCTGCGATGTAAGAATACCCTATATTTATTATTTGAATTGCAATTTCACCTTGATTTAGTTAATAATAAACAAATACTTTTTTCTTTGTAAGTCAATTGTTTTCTCATCGTGTTTTTCTTCTTAATTAATATATTCAAATAAATTCCCCCAGTAATTAAGTAGTTGACGACAAACGACTTTATTTTTGCATAATTAAGTTTAACAAAGAAATGGGAATACAAGAAGTTTCATACTTATATTAAAGAAAAAAATCTATAATTACTAAATAATTGAGAATATTAAAGGAATAAAGTCACTAAAGCATAAAAAGGGTATTAAGGGAAATTAAAAGAGAGTTTAATTAAGTATAAAGAAAATAAAATTAAAGGCAAAAGAAACACAAAAAATGAATTTATTGAAAAAGGTGTTAAAATAATGTGACATGATGCCGTTAAACACAAAAGAACATTTATGATAATTAGAGGACCTTTAAGCGGAAAACTGATTTAAGTAAAAAAATATATGAAAAAAAAATCTAAAAGGTTTTATTGTATGCATTTAATTACTTAAATACAAGGATATCCGTGTTTAGAGGAAATAAACATTTTTATTTTAAAAGGAAGTGAGTGGGGTTGTGCAGAACTGGCTTAAAGTAAGGCATAAATATTTATTATTTATGACTTATCAGCTGATTAAGAACATTTTTTTTATAAGAGGTTTGAGTGATGAGCCTTTTAACTGACCTTTGACATACAAATTTTATAAGGGTGAACTGGAAAAAAAAAACTGAAAAATTTTGTTATATAACACCACACCACAAAGTAGAATACATCTCAGAAGAAAATTTCACGATAGGAAGACATTCCTATAGAAAAGCGGACGATAGGAAGATATTTCTATAGAAAAGTTGACGATATGAAACCATTTCTACAGAAAAGTTGACGATAGAAAAACATTTCTATAGAAAAGTTGCCTATAGAAAGATATGTCTATAGAAAAGTTGACGATAGAAAGACCCTTCTATAGAAAAGTTGACGCTAGGAAGACATTTCTATAGAAGAGTTGACATTAGAAAGGTATCTTTATAGAAAAGCTGACGATATTAAGACATTTCTATAGAAAAGTTGACGATAGGAAGACATTTCTATAGAAAAGTTGACGATATTAAGACGTTTCTATAGAAAAATTGACGACAGGAAGACATTTCTATAGAAAAGTCGACGATAGGAAGACATCTCTATAGAAAAGTTGACAATAGGAAGACATTTCTATAGAAAAGTTGGCGATATGAAGACATTTCTATGGAAAAGTTGACGATAGAAAGACATTTCTATAGAAAAGAAAGACATTTCTATAGAAAAGTTGACGATAGCAAGACATTTCATTAGAAAGGTTGACTATAGGAAGACATTTCTATAGAAAAGTTGACGATAGGAAGACATGTCATAGAAAAGTTGGCGATAGGAAGACATTTCTAGAGAAAAGTTGATGATGGG
The DNA here is from genome assembly GCA_933228675.1 of Stomorhina lunata. NCBI lineage: Eukaryota > Metazoa > Arthropoda > Insecta > Diptera > Rhiniidae > Stomorhina > Stomorhina lunata. The sequence goes on along the minus strand of OW121742.1, from coordinate 32,597,591 downwards.
AAGACATTTCTGTAGAAAAGTTGACGAGAAGAAGACATTTCTATAGAAAAGTTGACGATAGGAAGACATTTCTATAGAAAAGTTGACGATAGGAAGACATTTCTATAGAAAAGTTGACGATAGGAAGACATTTCTATAGAAAAGTTGACAATATCTAGACATTTCTATAGAAAAGTTGACGATAGGAAGACATTTCTATAGAAAAGTTGACGATACTAAGACATTTCTAAAGAAAAGTTGACGATAGGAACACATTTCTATAAAAAAGTGGACGATAGAAAGACATTTCTATAGAAAAGTTGACTATATGAACGCATTTCTATAGAAAAGTTGACGATAAGAAGACATTTAAATAGAAAAGTTGGCGATAGGATGACATTTCTGTAGAAAGAGTTTACGATAGGAAATCATTTCTATAGAAAAGTTGACGATAGGAAGACATTTCTATAGAAAAGTTGACGATAGGAAGACATTTCTATAGAAAAGTTGACGATAGGAAGACATTTCTATAGAAAAGTTGACGATAGGAAGACATTTCTATAGAAAAGTTGACGATAGGAAGACATTTCTATAGAAAAGTTGACGATAGGAAGACATTTCTATAGAAAAGTTGACGATAGGAAAACACTTCTATGGAAAAGTTGACGATAGGAAGACATTTCTATAGAAAAGTTGACGATAGGAAGACATTTCTATAGAAAAGTTGACGATAGGAAGACATTTCTATAGAAAAGTTGACGATAGGAAGACATTTCTATAGAAAAGTTGACGACAGGAAGACATTTCTATAGAAAAGTTGACGACAGGAAGACATTTCTGTAGAAAAGTTGACGATAGGAAGACACTTCTATAAAAAAGTTGACGATAGGAAACCATTTCTATAGAAAAGTTGACGATAGGAAGACATTTCTATAGAAAAGTTGACGATAGGAGGACATTTCAATAGAAAAGTTGACGATAGGAGGACATTTCAATAGAAAAGTTGACGATAGGAAGACATTTCTATAGAAAAGTTGACGATAGGAAGACATTTCTATAGAAAAGTTGACGATAGGAAGACATTTCTATAGAAAAGTTGACGATAGGGAGACATTTCTATAGAAAAGTTGACGATAGGAAGACATTTCTATATAGAAGTTGACGATATGTATGATAGAATAAATGGAACGACGCCTCTAACAGTCCGTTATTTTAGAAAAATTATTTTTAATGAAATTGTAGCCAAAGAATTTTAAACTGTGGCTGTTTTTGTACTTAGAGGGCCATAATACATCGAAATTAGATAGTTTAACTTTAAAGTTATTTCTCTTGTTGACCAGTGTAATATATAATGCCGCATTTCCTGCTTACCCAAGGGAAATGTCCATCCCTGTTCCATATTTATTTAAATAAAAACTAAAAAGGGAGTAACAGCAACATATTTTTTTACTTACAATCTTAAACGTGGGAGTTTTTAGCAGGTGTGTGTGAATTGTTTACACATATGTAAAATACATACGTACTAAAAACTTTATATGTAAAATATAACGTTTGCTCCCGTTAATTGTTTTAGTTGTATGCGTGCGTGTGAGTTCGTCTGTATTTTTATGTCTTGTTTTATAAAGTAATAAAATCTATAAAATTTAATTATATATTTACATGATTTTAAGCAATTTACATAAATTTCTTTATGTATGTATTTACATTATTGTACACTCATTAATTAATAACAATAATAAAAGAAAAACAACATAAAAATAATATAAATTAATGTTATATTTTCCTGTTTAATTGTATTTAACTTTTTTCACTCTTTACATTTGCAGCGTATCTCGGAACGAGCTTTGGATGGTTTGAATAATTTAAAAACTTTAAATTTACGCAATAATTTATTGAAGAAAATCGATAATGGTCTGTTACGTGGCACACCGGCCCTGCTCTCGCTCAATGTACAAATGAACAAGTTGGAAACATTGACATTTTATACCTTCCAACCAATTATGGATAATTTGGTCAATAGCAGTAGTGAACTGCTGGTGAATGGTAAGTTATTTTCTCCTTATTTTATTGTTCACAAAAAGTATAAATTGCCATAAAGTTGTTATCTTTAAGCATAAATAATGCCATAACTTTCGTAAAAAGTTTTAAGCATTTTGAATCGAAATGAAATTGTATACAGATTTCGAGTCTATGTTTCAAATGGTATAAATTTATTCCTCCTTTATTGTAATAAATAGTTAACAGTATGTGTCAATTGCTGTTTAAATATTCTGTTATAATTAGTAAATTATGAACAAAAGTGTTGCTTTCATTTAAATGTCAATATATATTTTTCGAAATAAGTAGAGTAATAAAAATCTCATCCTTTGGCTAGGGTATGAAAGGACATGAACATGGCGTGTTATAAAATGAATGATTTAACAAATAATTTATTTTAAATAAACTGTGATTGTTGAGCAAACAGTGGAACATTCGAACAAACATTTTGAAATATTTAAAATTGCAAAGGAAAATTTATAAAAAGTTTCATCATTTAAAATTATAGGAGAAATCTCAAAATTCGATTTTTTTTTTAGAGGAAATTTAAAAATTCGAAAATTTTAAGAATTTTCCTATAAAAATAATAAAATTTTGTAAATTATTATTTAAAATAATAAAATTTTGTAAATTGTCTTATAAAAATAGTAAAATTTTGAAAATTTTCCTATAAAAATAGTAAAATTTTTTAAATGTTCCTATAAAAATAGTAAAATTTTGAAAATTTTCCTATAAAAATAATAAAATTTTGAAAATTTTCCTATAAAAATTGTAAAATTTTGAAAATTTTCCTATAAAAATAGAAAAATTTTCAAAATTATCCTAAAAAACTAGTAAAATCTTGAAAATTTTCCTGTGAAAATGGTAAAATTTTGAAAATTTTCCTGTGAAAATAGTAAAATTTTGAAAATTTTCCTATAAAAATAGTAAAATTTTGAAAATGTTCCTATATGAATAGTAAAATATTGAAAATTTTCTTATAAAAATAGTAAAATTTTGAAAGTTTTCTTAAAAAAATAGTAAAATTTTCCAAAAAAAAAAAAATGTAAATTTTTAAAAATTTTCCTATAAAAATAGTAAAATTTTGAAAATTTTTCTATAAAATAGTAAAATTTTGAAATTTTTCTATAAAATTGTAAAATTTTGAAAATTTTCTTATAAAAATAGTAAATTTTTAAAAACTTTCCTATTAAAGTAGTAAAATTTTGAAAATTTTCCTATAAAAATAGAAAAATTTTCCTATAAATATAGTAACATTTTGAAAATTATCCCATAACAATAGTAAAATTTTGAAAACTTTCCTATAAAACTAGTAAAATTTTAAAAGTTTTCTGATGAAAATAGTAACATTTTGAAAATTTTTCTATAAAAATAGTAAAATTTTGAATATTTTTTTATAAAAATAGTAAAATTCTGAAAATTTTCCAATAAAAATAGTAAAATTTTCCTATAAAAATAGTAAAATTTTGAAAAATTTCCCATAAGAATAGTGAAATTTTGAAAACATTCCTATAAAACTAGTAAAATTTCAAAAATTTTCCTATAAAAATAGTAAAATTTTCAAAAATTTCCCATAAAAATAGTGAAATTTTGAAAACTTTCCCATAAAACTAGTAAAATTTTAAATAAAATTTTGAAAATTTTCCTATAAAAATAGTAAAATATTAATTGTTTGAAAACTTTTCTTTAGAAAAATAATAAAATTTTCTATAAAATTCATGTTCATACATAAACATTTTATTTTTTTCTGTTTTGCTCCACAGTCTATCCTGAACATAGAATATAAATATAAACATTTCCCTTTTTTTCCTCATCTTTATCTCTGGCAACTGGTGTTGTCTATCTAATAGTGACTTGCATTTATAATTTAAATTTCCAAGTATATCCCGCTGCTGTTGTTGTTGTGTTTGTTGCCTTCTATTCCTTGTGACCAGTTTAACTTGATGTTTAAATCTTTTTCTACTTCCTCCAACTTTATCCTTTTTTGAATAGTTTCACAGGAAGTCAAGTATATAAAAGTTGATGTTTTAGTTGTTTGTGTTTTTGTAAATTTATGTAGAACAAGTAAAATATTTTGTCATTACTGATAATTTAGATAGTCATAGTTCAAATGTACATATCCGGTATTTTGCTTTTTCACTTTGTTTTTTTTTTGTTCTGCTGTCATCTGAGCTATGAAAATTAGCAATTGTATAAGCAAATATGGACTTAAGCAATTTTCGTTAGATGTCTAGATTTGTTGTAGAATGTTTAGTATTATCAAAATAATGATATAACAAGTAATTATTTTATAAATAGTTTTTGTTTTCTAGTTTCTAAAAGAACTCAAATGGTATTGCTTTTTATTTTTTTTTTTTGTTTTTTTTTTATAAAAATTTGCTAATTAGTTTTTAAATTGATTCAATTGACTTTAATATCTAACAGAACTTGGAATATAGATTTTCTTTAAAATTTTGCTGTAACTGAAAATAGATAATCAAATTGTTGTTAATGCTTTTATGTTAATTAAACTAATTTTCTGGCATTATAAACGTGTTCTTTTAGAAAATACACATATATTTTCTAATTTGAAAATATTTTTAAAATTGTTTTTGCGTTTTTTATAATAATATTAGAAAAGGACAAAGAAACGGAAAGAGGTTTATCCAAAAAAGGATTACAAGGAAATTTTCATGTACACAAGATATTTGTATTGCATTTAACTAAAACGGAAATATCGTATAAAAGTTAAGGTAAATGGTCATTAAAATAAAACACATTAAAAATAGATAATCACCTGTGTAATTAGAGTCCCCAAACTGTAAAAGGATATTATCTAAAGGACACGTGCAACCTAGTTATTTTTTCTAGAATAATATAAAAGAAAAAGAAAATATGCCATAAATAGCAAAAAAAATTTACTCTTAAGTTTAAAAGAAGATAATTGAGTCCACCAGGATTTAAAGGTTAAATTAGACATATTTAAATTTAAATAGATTAAGACAGAGTTTCAAGGACACATTTTAATTTTTTTATTATTAAGGACCAGAACATCAAAATCATTTAACAAAATTACCTCAAAGGAGGTTTGAATATTAGTTTTGAAAAATTTTCTCATTTTCTTTAGGAAAATTTTTAAAATTTTACTATTTTGCTAAAGAAAAAACAAAATTTTAATAAGAAAAAAATAAAATGTTTATGTATGAACATGAATTTTATAGAAAATTTTATTATTTTTCTAAAGAAAAGTTTTCAAACAATTAATATTTTACTATTTTTATAGGAAAATTTTCAAAATTTTATTTAAAATTTTACTAGGTTAATGGGAAAGTTTTCAAAATTTCACTATTTTTATGGGAAATTTTTCAAAATTTTACTATTTTTATAGGAAAATTTTTGAAATTTTAATATTTTTATAGAAAAATTTTCAAAATTTTACTTTTTTTTATAGGAAAATATTCAAAATTTTACTATTTTTATAGGAAAATTTTCAAAATTTTACTATTTTTATAGGAAAATTTTCTAAAATTTACTATTTTTATAGGAAAATTTAAAAATTTTACTATTTTTATAGGAAAATTTTCAAAATTTTAAAAAATTTTAAAAATTCTTATATTTTTATAGGAAAATTTTTAAAATTTAACTATTTTTATAGGAAAATATTCAAAATTGTACTTTTTTTATAGGAAAATTTTCAAAATTTTATAATTTTTATAGGAAAATTTTGAAAATTTTACTACTCTTATAGGAAAATTTTCAAAATTTTACTACTCATATAGGAAAATTTTAAAATTTTAATAATTTTATAAGAAAATTTTTAAAATTTTACTATTTTCGTAGGAAAGTTTTCAAAATTTTATTATTGCTATTTATTATTTTCAAAATTTTACTATTTTTATAGGAAAAATTTCAAAATTTTAAAATTTTTTAGGAAAATTTTCAAAATTTTACTAGGAAAATATTCAAAATTTTACTATTTTTAAAGAAAATTTTCAAGTATTTTCTATTTTTATTTGAAAATCTGCAAAATTTTACTATTTTTAAAGGAAAGTTTTCAAAACTTTACTATTTATATGGGAAAATTTTCAAAATTTTACTATTTTTATAGGAAAATATTCAATATTTTAACAATTTTTAGGAAAATTTTTAAAATTTAATTTATTTTATAGGAAAATTTTCAAAATTTTACCATTTTTATAAGAATTTTCTCAGAGTTTTACTTTTTTAGCGAAATTTTTAAAATTTTACCATTTTTATAGAAAAATTTTTAAAATTTCGCTATTTTTATAGGAAAATTTTTAAAATTTCGCTATTTTTATAGGAAAATTTTACTATTTTTATAGGAAAATTTTAAAAAACTTTACTTTTTTTGTAGGAAAATTTAAAAAAAATTAATTTTAATAAGAAAATTTTAGAATTTTTGTAGTAAAATTTCAAAAATTTTACTAATTTTATAGAAAGGTTTTCAAAATATGTTTCTAAATATATAATTTCTCAGATTTTTTTTTGTATTTGTTATATTTTTTTGTATTTTTCTATATTTTTCCTCTTTTTCTGTTTAAAAATTGAAAAACAAAATTTTACTATTTAAAAAAAAAATTTTTTTAATTTTACAATTTTTATTTGAAAATTTTTTAAATTTTTCAATTACAATTGTGGCAAAAAGTTTATAACCCTTAACCTACAAATAACGATTTTTTACAATTCCCTCAGAGAAAAAAAAGAATATACTTTTCTTTTAAGAAAAGTCACAAAAAAAATGTATCAAATTTGTAAGTTGTAATTGACGTTTACATAGACAATAATCATAAACTGACATAATTGTTACATTCACTATTTTACCCAGGAGCTTATGAGAGACATAAAATGATTGATGATGATGATGATATGAGACTTGGTATTCCTTTTGCCATAACCCTCACATCATCCAGCCATATAAAGGATGAATGGGAAAATCTCCCATTTCCTTCATGGTTTATGTGTGTGAATGAACTTCAATGTTGGATGTTATCTCCTGGTCATCATAGCTTTTGTATTCTCATCTTCATCTTTCTTTTACTGGCTTTTATTGGTCACATAAAGACTACAAAACTATTTTATTGATAAATTGAAATGAATTGTTGTGACGACCGACCATGTAATACAATATAATACATGCAAAAGCCAAGTGTGGATGTGAATGGGAGTAGGAGTGGAAATGTGTCAGAAAGTATTTTGTATATGTCTGTGGCAATATGGAAGAGTAGCTTAAGTCGACATAAGATAGAATTGAGTTAAGGTGTTTATTGCATTACAGAAGCAAAGGCGCTTAAATGTGTTTAGTCCGTCTTAAAAAACTCGGTTTTTTATCAACGTTATGAACGTTTACTTTTTAGCTTAAGTTTTTTGAATCAATAATGCATTGACCAAAACAGCTTATGTACATATAATTTTGTGTACATATTCATATTTATCTTTTATCATATAACAATTTCGCTTAACTTCACTTAAGCTGTAAAATGTTGACCTTGAAAAGATAAAGTCATTATTTTCAAACAACTTATGTTTACATAAAAAAACACAATATATACTTTTTATTCAAACAGAACCGCTTAAAGTTACTTAAGGTCCAGTTCCACGCAACTTTCAGTTTCGAAGAAGAGCTTAAGTAGAAAAAACGTAAAATATTCTGAATTTAACAATATTTTTTTAAAATATTCATTCTTCTTCTCTAATAAACATGTTACTAATATATTAATACATAAATTATTCGCAGAAATGAAGCAAAAGAAAAATTACACAAAATTGATAATATCTCAAAACTTCAATTTTCGACTTAAGCTATTCTTCCATATTGCCACAGATGTTATTTTAGTTAAATGAATATATAGAGAAAGCTCATGAAAATAAAATTTGAAAAAAAGAGTACTGACATTATTTTGTGACATGTCAGATGTAGTTGTAGTAGTAGTGGTAGATAAGTTGCCAAATACTATTATACAATATGTCTGCTGCCAATGGCTCTTAGCAACAAGTACCAATAAAAAATAAATTGCTAATACTCACTCATTCACAGAAACAAATTCAGGCAAATGAAAGAAAAAAACAGCATAAAATCAAATGAAATAAAATTTTTCTGTATGATAACAAAGAATTTTTTGTTTCAAACTTTTTCCCTAGGATTTCTTTTATTTAATATATTTTTGTGTGCATTTGATAAAGTGATCAGGAAATATAACGATATTTTTTTCGGAGACAAATTTTGTAATGAAAAAATCTTTAAAGTTTTTTTTTTTATCATGAACTTTATATTTCTTTAAATTTTAAAAGTACTAAATATTTTGTTCTTCAAAATAAAAGATGAAAATTTATTTATATACAATTATAAATTGATTTATAGAAAAATAGTAAAACTTTGGAATTTTTTCTAAAAAAAATTATAAAATTTTTCTTTAAAAATAGTAAATTTTTAAAAATTTTCCTATAAAAATATTTTAATTTTAAAAATTTCCTATAAAAATTGTGAAATTTAATAAGTTTCCTATAAAAATAGTAAAATATTAAAAATTTTTCTATAAAAATAATAAAATTTTAAAAATTTTCCTATAAAAATAGTAAAATTTGGAAAATTTTCCTATAAAAATAGCAACATTTTGAAAATCATCCTATAAAAATAATAACATTTTGAACAATTTCCCATAAAAATAGTAAAATTTTGAAAATTTTCCTATAAAAATAGTAAAATTTTGAATCATTTCCTAAAAAATAGTCAAATTTTGAAAATTTTCCTAAAAAAATAGTAAAATTTTGAAAATTTTCCTAAAAAAATAGTAAAATTTTGATAATTTTCCTATAAAAATATTAACATTTTTAAAATTTTCCTATAAAAATAGTAAAATTATGAAAACTTTCCTATAGAAATAATAAAATTTTATAAATTTTCCTATAATTATAGTAAAATTTTGAAAATTTTCCTATAAAAATAATAAAATTTTGAAAATTTTCCTATAAAAATAATAAAATTTTGAAAATTTTTCAATTAAAATAGTAAAATTTTGAAAATTCTGCTATAAAAACAGTAAAATTTTGAAATTTTTCTATAAAACTAGTAAAATTTTGAAAATTTTCCGATAAATATAGTAAAATTTTGAGAATTTTTCTACAAAAATAGTAAAATTTTGAAAATTTTTCTACAAAAATAGTAAAATTTTGAAAATTTTACTATAAAAATAGTAATTTTTTTTTATCAAAATAGTAAAATTTCATAGAATTTTTATAATTTTCCTATAAGAATGTAAAAGTTTGAATAATTAAAAAAAAAAAAAACAAAATTTTGAAAATTTTTCTATAAAAATAGTAAAATTTTTAAAATTTTCCTATAAAAAATTGTTAAATTTTAAAAATGTTCCTATGAAAATAGTAAGATTTTGAAAGTTTTCTTACAAAAATAGCAAAGTTTTTGAAATTTTCCTAAAAAAATATAATTTTTTTTAATAAAAAATATTTTTATTGAAAAATTTTCAATAAAAAGTTTTTTATTAGAAAATTTTTCGATAAAATAAAAAATTTTAAAATAAAAAATTTTTCAATAAAAATTTTTTAATAGAAAGTTTTAAAATAAAAAAAAATTTCAATAGAAAATTTTTCATTAAAAAATTATTCAATAGAAAATTTTGCTTAAAAAAATATTTCAATATATAATTTTTCAATACAAAATTTTTCAATAGAAAATTTTACAAAACAATATTTTTCTATAACATATTTTTCAATAAAAAAATTTTCAATTCATAATTTTACATTAATTGTTTTTCAAAAGAAAATTTTTCAATCAAAAATTTTTCAATCAGATCATTTTTCAATCAAAAAATTTTTCAATAGAAAATTTACCAATAAAAAAATGTTCCAAAAAAAAGTTTTCAATAAAAGATTTTCAATAGAAAGTTTTCAATAAAATTTTTAAATAAAAAATGTCTTCAATAGGAAGTTTTTCAATAAAAAAATTTCAATAGAAAATTTTTGAATAAAAAATGTTTTAATAGAACATTTTTTAATAAAAAATATTTCAATACATATATTTTTAATGGAAAATTTGTTGTAAAAAATTGTTGAATAAAAATTAATTACAATAAATTTTTTTTTAATTACAATAAAATAAAATGAATAAAAAATGTTTTAATAGAAAATTTTTTAACAAAAAATATTTGAATACAAAATGTTTTAATGGAAAATTTTTTGTAAAAAAATGTTGAATAAAAAGTTTTTTCAATACAAAATTTTTCAATAAATTTTTTTTTTAAGAATAAATAAAAAAAAATTGAACCAAAAATTTTTATATAAAAATTTTTGAATAAAAATCTTTTTAATAGAAAATATTTCAATACAAATTTTTTAATAGAAAAATTTTTAATAAAACAAATTTCTATAGAAAATTTTTAAATAAAAACTTCTTGAATAGAAAATTTTTTAATAGAAAATATTTCAATACAAATTTTTCAATAAAAAAATTTTTTAATTAAAAAATTTCTATAGAAAATTTTCAAAAAAAAATTTCTATAGAAAATTTTCAAAAAAAAATTTTTTGATCAAAAATTTTTTATTCAAAAATTTTACAATAAAAAATTTTTCAATAGAAAATTTAAGAATAAAAAATGTTTAAATAGAAAATTTTTGAATAAAAAATATTTCATAGAAAATTTTTCCAAATCGTAAAGTATTCGTATGCTTAACATAGAAAATTTATTTAACAATCTTAAGCAAGAGTTTTCACAGAATGTTTAGGAGTTTGAACCTTTTTTGTTTTGCTAAGATTTAATCGAGGCCTTTTTAATTAACTAATAAAAAAGTTGTATTATAAATATTAATTATTTTATGTTATGGCATGTTACAACTTTTTTTTTGGAATTCCATTTTCATCTTTGACAGACAGCTGACAAAAATGTTGGTAAAATTCAAAAGTCAAAAACATAATTTTGAATTAATACAGTTAAAAACAATTTAATTTATTTTATTACAAATTAGTTAGTTGGAACTAGATAAAAAAACTAAGTCTTGATTATCATATTTTTTGCAAGAGTCAGCAAAATGTCTACAAAAGTTTAAGTGTCAGAAACAATAGACATTTTGTTACAATTTAATTTATACAAGAATTATCATATTTATACCCCATATTTGAAGTAAAGAACGTAGTTAAAATTTTAAATGGTATTAAATTTTATTTCTTAATAAAAGAACAATATTCGAATTAAATATTCCTTTAGTAGTTTTTTAGTGTTTGCTATGCGATTGTTAAAATGTATATTTTAAATTTTAATGAATGACCTTAATGTATATGTATAATTTTATAACAAAATGTTCTTTCATTCAAATTATATGGTTTAAATGGTAAAGTCAACAAAACAGAATTTTATAATACCATATTTTTTTGCCATTATTTTCAACTTATAATATTTATTCCGTCTGGGAGTTATAGATTTCTAAGTAAGAGATTTTCCTATAACCTTAAAATTTGTAGCATTTCCTTTTTTTCTTCTTTTCCCTTAATTCAAAATACTCAACCATTTAAAGCAAATGAATAAATTGCTGTTGTAAAAAATATATAAAACTAAATTGTCAAAGACATTGACACTTATGTACTCAGTTGTTTATGAAAGAAAACTTTATGGATTTTGTAAATCAAAGTGTTTTTGACGTTAAGAATTTAAAAGATGGAGTCGTCATAAAAGTGGATTATAAATTTAAAGCAAATTTTTCTAGAGCGAATTTCCACAAATTTTAAAAGATTTTGTTCATAGGAACAAAGTGATTTCGTCGAGGCGTATGAGTATTTTGTGTGTAAATAATATCAAGTATACGCTCCAATTCCTATAGTTTCAAAAATATTTTGTACCTACTATAGAAATCTTATCGTATATTCCTAAATTTGGACAGTGGGTACCTTTTTTGATGTATAGGTCAAGTGAGAAGATCTTAAACTATGCATCTGATCATGTGTTGATAGGACAAAATTAATAAAATGACTCAAAATTAATTGTATATTTGTGTACCGTCTTTTCTATAAATTTATTTTAGTTGTTTTGTACTTTAAAAATAAAATATGTATATGAAAACTTTAAAATTTGCCCCGAAATGCTTATCATAAAGCTCTGAACAAGGCTCGATTACCCCAGGTACTGTATAATAAAGTTCTGAAATTTTACATTAGAGAAATTTTACATTAGAGAAATTTTACATTAGAGAAAGAGTAAAATTTTATTATAGCAAAAAGGGAACATTTTGAAAATTTTATTATGAAAAAAAAAAATAGAAAAATTTTGAAAATTTTATAACAGGACTCTATTTCACTAAGCAACAAGTTTACAATTACAAGTATTTTTGCCTGTAAAATTGTGAACTCGTAAATAATTGTGTTTCATAAAATACAATTACAAGTTTGTAGCTACAAGTGATTTTGACAATTCACAAGTTTACAAGTCGAACTTCTACAAGTGGTTTTATTTCACTAATCTAAATTTGTACTTGTACACTTGTAGAATTGTAGAAAAAAAGCATAGGGTCGACGGAGACTCTCAAAAAAATTTTACAAGTTAGAAGTGAATAATAAATTGAATTCAAATTTAGTTTTTAACTATTTTTTAATAAAAAATAGTTAAAACTAACACAAAATCAAATCATTATTAATTACCATTTATTTACTTTATTTGTTATTAAATATGTTTCGAATAATAATAGTCCATTACTTAGTGTACCTTAACGAATTTAGTTTACTTTGACGAATTTTAATAGCACACTACCAAAATAATTGTTTTTGCCAAATTTATTGAAATTATCTTGAGAATTGCGAAATGTACTTTGAGCACAAGGTTTACATGGGGGTCCAGGCAGCCGTCCAGCCAGACGGACGGACGGACTGACATCGTTTAATCGGCTCAAACTTATAATACCCTTTCTACCTATAGTGATGAAGCGTATGCAGAACAAGGGAGATCAATGATGTCCTTGACTCAAGGATATCTCAAAAAGCATATCTTCCATTTTCTTTATCATTCTCTCAAATGTGAATAATAGTATAGACAACAAAATACGAAAACCAAAAAATGGGCTCATGGTGGATCGGAAAACAAAAAACTTTTTCTTAACTTTTTAATTAAAAGAGCATAAAACTACAGGGCATATGCTAAAATATGAGCCTAGTCTTATAAAAATCTGATAACCGCATCAAAAGTTATAGGCATATAAAGTGGGTATGTTTAAAAAAGTTCATAAAATTTGAACCAAAGCTAAATTAAAAATTTTGAAGAAGTGTAAAAATTGTCTAGGCTAGGAGAATTTACATATATGTATATAAAATTTCATAAAAATTGTATTTTTTATTTGACTCCATATATTTATCAAAATATTTTATTTTATTATAATTGTAATTTTAGAAATTGTAATTGTAGAAATTGTAGTTTACAAGTCCAAAAAGCTACAATTGTTGTGAAAATTTTAATGAAACACAATTGAACAGCACTTGTAAGAATTAGACTTGTAACTGTAACTTGTAAACTTGTAGAATTGTAGTTTAGTGAAATAGGGTCCAGATTTATTAGAAAAATAGTAGTAGTGTAGAAGTTTTCAATTGAAAACATAGAAATATTTTGCAAAAATTTCCTATGAAAAAATAATACAATTTTGCAAAATTGCTCAATATAAAAATACTAAAATTATAAAATTGTTTCTATATAATAACATTGTTATTTGTATGACTTTAATTTTCACAAAATTAGACTGCAGTAGTAACAAAAATTTGAATATAAAAAAAATACCAAAAATAAACTTGCCTCAGGCTAAGATAAACAAAATAATAATGGAATTAAAAAAATTTGTTTAAATAAAATAAATATTTGAATATTTTAAACAGTTGCTCTCCCAGATAACTTAATTACATATATTAAAAAGTTGGTTTTTGGCTTAATGAATATAAACTCGTTAGTCAAAAATATATATATTTCAAAAAATATTTGAAATTAAAAATTTTAATATATTCGCCAATTACTATAAACAAAGAATTTGTGAAAAAAAAGGAATTAGTCTGTATCATGCAATTATAATTATACACTTTTGTTCTATATTTTAAAAATTCATATCATTTATTTTTACCTCCTATTAAATGCCATTTTTAAAACAAGTGCTTATATTTTATCAAATAAATTTTATATGAAATTCCTATATCTATATGTACAATTGGTTCTTGCAAATGCTTTTTAACTTATTTAAATAGAAATTCAATTTTACCATATAGAGTAAAAACGAACAGTTTCATACTAAATCAATAAAGTCATTTATTTAAGGGCCAACAAATACTTGTACTAGCAGTTGTACATACATAAATATTTATTTAGAAAAGTTAGATTTTTTCTATTGAATCCTGTTCTAGTTATTTTATTTCTACAGTATCCTTCTCTTTTTGAAATAATAAAAAAATATAATAGCTGAATATAGAACAATTGAATTGATGAATATAAAAAAAAAAAATTACTGAACGCAATAATATTGCTTTTTTGAGGGCAATGTTCAGATGTTAGAGGCATCTGGTTGAACAAATTTGGAACGATATCGAAATGATGGAAATAATTGTAATATCTAACAAATCAAAACATAGTGGTTTTATATCTTAATTGGAAAATTTCCAAAATTTAAATATTTTTATATGAAAACTATGTTTTTGGGAGAATTTTTTAAAAATTTTGCTATTGCCCTATAAAATAATTAAAAAAAATTTTAAAAATTTTTGAAAATTTTTATAGGAAAATTTTGAAAAATTTAAATATTTTTTACTGGAGAATTTTGCTAAATTTTATTGTTTTTTAAGAGCAAAATTTTATTATTTTTGTATAGGAAAATTTTAGCGTTTTTCTTTAGGATACTTTGTAAAATTTTGCGATATAAATTTTTTCTATAGAATAATTTCCATATGAAATTATAATGAAATTTTTCTTATTAAAAATTTTAGATATGAAATTTTTTCTATACAAAAGTTAAAAGTATGATTTTTTTTAAATTTAAATTTCAGTTATATAATTTTTTCCATAGAAAAATGTTTGATATGAAATTTCTTCCATAGAAAAATTTTCGATATGAAATTTTTTCTATAGAGAAATTTTTTAAATTAAATTTTTTTTATAGAAAAATTTTTTAAATTAAATATTTTTTATAGAAAAATTTTCGACATAAAATTTTTTCCATAAAAAATTTTCAATGTGAAATTTTTTTCTAAAGAATATTTTTCCATATGAAATTTTTTCTGAAGACAATTTTTCGATATGAAATTTTTTCTATAGAAAAATTTTCGATATGAAATTTTTTCTATAGACAATTTTTTTAAATAACATTTTTTCCATAAAAACATTTTCGATATGAAATTTTTTCTATTGAAAAAATTTTGATATGAAATTTTTTCTATTAAAAACTTTTGATGTGAAATTTTTTCTATAGAAAAATGTTTAATATAAAATTTTTTCTATGGAAAAATTTTTAATATGAAATTTTTTCTAAATTAAAATTTTCGATATGAAATTTTTTCTATTAAAAAAAAAATTCGATATAATTTTTTCCATAAAAAAATGTTCAATTTGAAAATTTTTCTAAAGAAAAATTTTTGATATGAAATTTTTTCTGAAGAAATATTTTTGATTTTAAATTTTTTGTATAGAAAAACTTTCGATATGAAATTTTTTCTATAGAAAACTTTTCAATAATAATTTTTTTCTATAGAAAAATGTTCGATATGAAATTTTTTCAATTGAAAAATATTCGATATGAATTTTTTTTTTTTTTTTTGGATATGAAATTTTTTCTAAAGAAAAATTTTTGAAATTAAATTTTTTCTATAGAAAAATTTTCGATATGAAATTTTTTCTATAGAAAAATTTTCGATATGAAATTTTTTCTATAGAAAAAATTTCGATATGAAATTTTTTCTATAAAAAAATTTTCGATATGAAATTTGCTCTATAGAAAAATGTTCGATATGAAATTTTTTCTATAGAAAAATATTCGAAATTAAATTTTTTCTATGAAAAAATTTTCTATATAAAATGTTTCCTATAGATAAATTTTGATAAGAAATTCTTTCCACATCAAAAATTGTGGATATGAATTTGCTTAAATCGAGAAATTTTAGTAATGAAATTTTTTCTATCTAAAAGACTTTGATATGAAATTTTTTGGTATAGAAAAAATCTTTTTCTATAGAAAAGATTTTATATCAAAAATTTTTCTGTAGAAATATTTTTGTATATAAACAAATATCGGTATGAAATTTTTTCTATGAAATTTGCGTATAATTTTTTCTATAAAATAACTTTCAATAGAAAATTTTTTCCATAGAAAAATTTTGCTAAAAAATTTTTTCAAATTGTGAATATCCTTTTTTTAAATAGTAAAATTTTAGTTATGAATTTTTTTTTTGTAGAAAAAATTTCGATATAAAATTTTTTCATAGAAAAATTTTCCATACAAATTTTTTTCTTTAGAAGCCTTTTCGATATGAAACTTTACCTAAAGTAAATTTAGATACGAAGTTTTTTAAAACTTCTTCTTCTTCTGTTATCCTTGACTCCCAGTGGAGCAAAGGGCCTCAAGAATTTTAAGTTAAGTTTTTTAAATAGTAGAATTTTATTATGAATATTTTTTTTGTATTAAAATTTTTGATATGAAAATGTTACCGTCAAAAAAGCTTTGTTATGAATTTTTTTAAATTTTATCTTTTGATGGAAAATTTTTTATGCAATTTTTTTTATAGGCAATTTATGATGATATTTTTTTTATAGAAAATATATATTTATTAAATATATTCTTTCTTTATAAAATTTATCGATAATTAAATTAATGATAGCAAAATTTTGAAAAATTTTACTTATTTTCTATAGCAAAATTGTATATTTTTCTATAGCAAAATTTTCAAAAATTTTATTTTTTTTTTCTGTAGCAAAATTTTACTATTATTCCATAAATGAAAAATTGCCTGTTTCGCTAAAAAAAAAATTTTAATATTTTTCTATATTTTTTAAAATTTTACTATTTTTCTATATTTTTTTAAAATTATACTATTTCAAAATTTTATATTTTTCTTTAAAAAAAAATTTCTAAATTTTACCATTTTTCGAAAAACAAAAATTTTAAGTTTGTTTTTTTTTTTTTGTATTGAAAAATGTTTAGGAGATAAAATAGTGGCAAATCGAGACAGTTCTGCAGGGAATGAAAGGAGCCTTCAGTAGTTTTCACTTAACTAATATCTTTTGAAGGTAGATTTCGTATAAAATATACTTTTTCCTGTTTTGATACATTCTCCGGCTTTAGACTTTTGAGAAAAAATAATACAAATTTTAAAATGCTTTCAAACTCAGCCCTTTGGTATATAAAGCCAAAGGCGCGACTTTAGTATAAAAAAGTTATTCACTCGTTCATTCATGCTCTAAAAGCAGAAAATGAAATAACCAAATAACCAAAAATAAATAAATAAATTTTATTTGAACACACATACACTTACAACCTTTACACCGATATATATATAAGACCAGTTCGATATTAATACAAATTACTTTAAGGTCACCACCTAAAAATTAATTGTAATGAAATTGTTATAAAAATGGAAGTCCATCATCCATAAAATTTGATTTTGGTTAATACAGAGGTTGTATGATAATTTTTTTAAATCACTCGTACTTAAGACCGGCTCGTTCGCTGTTTATATAATATTAATGTGGGGTTTATATAACTCAAGCGTCTGACGATTGAGTGAAATTTACATGCATTTTGTTATTGTAACAAAAACAAAATACATGTAACTTTCACTCAATCGTCAGCCGCTTGAGTTTTATAAACCCCACATAAGTCTTTTAAAAATCAATAAAACTTCATTTTCAGGGTGTTTCAGAATTCGGATTTTCGAGTCAGTGTATTTATGTATAAAAATGCATACATGTTTGTGATTGTTGTTGCAAATGAACGAATGAACTGTAAGGTTTAGTGGTCTCAAAATTCTAACAAAAAAATAAGTTAAAACTTGAAAAGGAAATAAATCGAACAAACTATTAGGGACCACACACTGCGTTCTATTGTTCGAAACGAAAAAGGAAACAAATTTTATAAAAAAGAAAAAAATCAAATAACACTAGGAAACAAAATCGGTTTTTAAGCAGCGAAATAAAATTTGTATTATATTCTATTCTTTCGAATCAATATTCATTTGAGTTTAGGAGATAAAAATTTCTATAAAAACAATTTGGGTTTTCAATTTATAGACAACTAGAGGATTAGACCGTATCGTTAAGTTAAAAGAAAAACTTCAAATTTTTAATAAATATGATTTTTTAAACCCTTAGTAAATACTTCCGAAATATCCATTCTTTCTAACATTATCAAAAATCCCATATCTTTGTTGCCCAGTCCATTATACCCCAAATGAAAACGAATAAAATCCACAAAAAATAAAAAAACCGTTCAATATTTGTTTATACTTTTTTGTTCCCATTCATTTTCGATTTCTGCCATTGTTGTTTTATTCCTTTAGAACATAAAAGGAACCACTGAAACCTTTAAAATCACCAACAACTGACAGACATGTACTATATACCTGCAATATAGTGAGACAGACTGTCTCTGGTTTAGAAATTTTCTATTCAACATGATTTTTTTGTTGTTGGCTTTTTATTGTTTTATATGGCTAAAATGTAGCATAAAAACGTTGTCCAAATGGAGGAAAATGTAAAAGAAAAAAACTTATAAATGTATGTGTTTGTATAGCATTGTTGTTGAATTTACTCAAGAGTTGCAAAAAAAAAAAAGAAAATAACCAAAGGACATGTGTCCAGTGAAATGTATGATGGCAAATGGTATCTAAACAAAAATATTGCGAAAAAATGGAAAGTGGTAGATGATAACGGAAATGTGGTTAGAAGGTGAATGAGGGCGGAGGTACAAGGGTATTCAACAAAAAGTTTTTGTATTGAAATTATGTTGCAATATAAATTTTGACATACAAAAAAGTACTATTAGAAACATGTTCCATAAAGGTTATATTGGTTTTTATTAACGGAATTTTTTAAAAATCGACATTATTCTATAAATGAAAAGTAACTAAAATGTTAGCAGACATACATAAGTTAATTTGTATCTAACAGCTAAAACATAAAATCACAAAGCATATAAAAAATGTTTTTATAAGGGAAATCTTAGGACTTAAGTTATTTATTTGGGTTTTTAGTCTAAAAGTTATATAAATATATACTAAATAGTTTATTTTAAATCATTAATAAATTTAAAATTGAGTTGAAGCAAAGACTCTATAATATATAAATGTTGCACTACCGTACATTGATTTGTCGTATGGTCGTTTTGAAAAGTCCCTGAAAAGAAGAGAGTATACCGCTTTTACTCTAATTTGGAAACAACAAATGAAGACGATTATTCAATAAAATAAAGCCAAGCACACACACGTGCTCATGAAATGTATGTTTGCTTGTGCGTTTCTGGATTTTTCATTGTTCTTTATATACTTTAATTTCACTTTTGGCAGAAAAAATGTATTATTTGACTTTTTTTGAAAAATCTTTAAAACTAAGGACTTCGTCAAATGGAGTAAAATATGGTTTATGCGAGAAGACCCTTCGCTAAAAATAAATTAATTGAAAACCACATCAGTCTACTTTCATTCCCTCAAGAACCAACTGGATCGATTTGCCAATATTTACCATTTTGAATTTGTCTTTACAAACATAAAATTTAAAAAATTTTCTTATAGAAAACAAGTGAAATTGTCAAATATTGCAACAGCAACAGCAATATTTGACAATTTCACTAACACTATCTAAATTCTTGTTTCATTGCCTCAGTTCTTCATTTTCGTTAAACCTAAAAATCTAGCTATAAAATAAACTAAAAATGGAACAGATTGGTTGCACAGAAAAAAGGTTATTAGCTACCCTTTTCATTATTAGCTACCCTTTTTAAGCATTTGTGGTCAAAATCTAAATATCTTTAAAAAAATATATTGTATATATTCAGGAACTTTCAGAAAAACTCCATTCAAATCCAAGAAAATGTGGAATTTATAACAAATACAATTTTTGTCATATACTATTATGACCATATAGCTGAAAGCGATATTCATTTAAAAGCTAAAAGATTTTTAAAAAGTCGTCCTGCATACTTTTAGGAGGATCTTTAGAAAGTTTATTCAATCTATTAATTTAAGTACCATGTTGACTTATATTTTAAATTTATTGTTTGAAAAAAGGCTTTAGAAGAAACGATTTCCCTATCATGCTAAAAAATATAGAACTTATTGTAACCAGAATATAGATTTTTTAAACCCTTGAAAGTATGCAACACATTCAAAATAATTTATTTTGCAAAAAGTTTGATAAAATTTGGTATCTAAACGTTTTTGTTTATTTGTCAAAATATTTAATTTAAATGAAATTTTTTTACTAACAGGGAATTTTCGGCAAAAAGGTTACAATGTCGTAAAGTTTATATGTTACATACTAAATAATATATAATTCTAAAAGTATGCTATAAAAATTGTTCTTAAATATCTTATATTTCGATTTCTATCAAATATGAGGATTTTTCCTCTGACTTTGCTTTAGATGGAGTCTTCGTTTTTTAGGAAAACTTTCATGTTGGTTATAATTTCTTTACTACGACTTCAATTAAAACTATTTGTATATTAAAATAATGTATCCATAATTTTTCTGAATAAACAAGTAATTAAAAACATGAGGCCCTTAAGGGTATTGTTTATACAAATTCCCCTTACATTATATGCCATTAGAGGTATTATTGTGTCCTTTGTATAAGTTTCGTATATGAATGTATAAATGGGAATGTTGACACATGTGTCACAAATTGCATCAGGTAAACTAGAAAAATTTACATATGTACAAAATGTATAAGTAAATATACATATGTAAGTTTATATAATATATAAATGTTCATATGTAATGTATGTGTATATGTGTATGTATATATATATATATATATATATATAAGATTATATGGATATATGTATGTGAACAAATTACAATTGTATACCCATCATTGGAAGGTATGAAATACAAAACATTGTCCACATTATTTTAGTTTAATTGTTGAAAAAGTGGTCAGCCGAGCCACCATAGAGGTAGAGGTTATATAACTAAGTTTTCGTTTTCGAGGTAATATACAAACTTCTAAGTAAACGTGTGAGTGTAATTTGGGAGTATATATTGGTTTTTGAGGCAGAGGTTAAAAGTTTAATTTATTTGTAGAATGTTGTTACAATATTTGGATATTATATAGCTATTGGGGAAATTTATGTTGTTTAATATTTTTTTAATATTCGAAAAAATTTAAATATTTTTTATTTTGTAAATTTTAACCACATTAATAATATGTGGCTAAATTCTTCATTTTGAACATCCTTGCATTTTTGGTGGTTATGTCAAGTTTTAAAATTTATGTGTTTTATTGAAAAAATGAATTAAAAAAAAATGTAAATTTTAATAAACCAATAAACTTCTAAAATGCATGTTGATCGAAAACCACAATGTTTATTGTCTAAACATAAAACTAATAAACATATTTTATTAACTAGTCAGGTAACCTTAACAGTATATAAATGAAGGACCACCTCCATCCATCTTTTTACCAAAAAATGAATAATTAACCTAGAAAAATTTGACATTTAACAAAACTTGAATACGATGTAAAAGCTTTTTTTGTACATCTCTAGTATGATAATTTAACATTTTATTACAAATTAAAAACAACATGAAATTAAAACAACGAACAAGAACAATTAACTGTCAAATGACAGGAACATACTGCATACATGCATGTAAATTTACATGTATATTATGACATTTTACATAGAAACACAATGTCATAAACTAATGTATTAAAACAAATGAGTAACTAAGAGAACGAGCAAATGAATGATGTGAAGTGAAATGAAATGAAGCGAAGTGATGTGTAATGAAATGCTTGTGATATAAAATGTAACCAAATAATGAAAATAATAGAAAAGTTTTCCAATAAATGGCTATGAAATTTTGAAGTGTTAACATTGTTTAACACAAACCATCAATTGTTCAATATGTTCAATATATTCAAATGACATTCGAACAAAAATTTAGAAATCTATGACCTCATACTCAATTGTGAATGATTACTGACAAGTAGGAGTCTAATTAGATAAAATACTAATATTATAGAGTGGAAATTGTAAGAGTAGATAATTTTGTAAATATTGATTTAGTTTTTGTTCTAAAACATTTTGACATATGACAAAAAGTATTAATTAGGGTTATTTTTGTTGCCTTTGGTTTCCAAAATATCATTTGTCTTTTGGAAAATATGTTGCAAGTATAAAAAAATAGTTTTATATAAAAATAATCAAAATAAGTAAGAATATGCTACAGTCGGTCGAGGTCTAAAATTTTCTATAGGAGAATATTCTTTATAAAAAATTTTCAATAATTTCAAAAATTTTTGAAATAAAATTTTTCTATATAAAATTTTTTTTGTAAAATTTTTCTATAGAAAATTTTCGATAAAAAATTTTTTTATAGAAAATTTTCGACAAAAAATTTTTCTATCGGAAATTTCCTTAAAAAAATGTTTTCTATAAAAAAATTTCGATTTAAAATTTTTCTATAGAAAATATTCGATGTAAAAATTTTCTATAGAAAATTTTTATATAAAATTTAAAAAAAAAAAAATTCTATCAAATAATTAAAAAAAAAAAAATTTCTTATATAAAATTTTTGATACAAAATTTTTCATCAAAAAATTTCACATAAAAATTTTCAATTAAAAATTTTTTTTAAAGAAAATTTAAAATTTTCCCATTGAAAATTTTCAATTTAAAATTTTCCTATAGAAAATGTTCGCTGTAAAAAATTTTTCATAGAAAATCGTCGATAATAAAATTTTCTGTAGAAAATTTTTAACAAAGATTTTTTCTATAAAAAATGTTGATAAAAAATTTCTCTATCAAAAATTTTCGAAAAAAAATTGTTCTATCAAAATTTTCGATAAAAAGTTTTTCTATTTAATATTTTCGATAAAAAAAAAATTCTATCAAAAATCTTGATTTTCTAAAAATTTTTCTATAAACAATTTTTGATTCAAAATTTTTCTATAAAAAATTTTTCTATAGAAAATTTTTTAAACAAAATTTTCTATAGAAAATTTTTGATACAAAATTTTTCTTAAGAAAATTTTTGATACAAAATTTTTCTATAGAAAATTTTTGATACGAAATTTTTCTATAAATAATTTTTGACACAAAATTTTTCTATAAAAATTTTCGATATAAAAATTTTTTATAGAAAATTTTTGATATAAAAATTTTTCTTAAGAAAATTTTCTACATTCAATTTTAGAAATAAAATTTTCGATACAAAATTCTTCTATAGAAAGTTTTTAATACAAAATTTTTCTATACAAAATTTTTGATACAAAATTTTTCTATAGAAAATTTTTGATACAAAATTTTTCTATAGAAAATTTTTAATACAAAATTTTTCTAAAGAAAATTTTTAAAACAAAATTTTTCTATAGAAAATTTTTAAAACAAAATTTTTCTATAGAAAATTTTTGATACAAAATGTTTCTATGGAATATTTTTAATACAAAACATAGAAAATATTTGAGACAAAATTTTTCTACAGAAAATTTTTGATACAAAATTTTTCTATAGAAAATTTTTAATACAAAATATTTCTATAGAATATAATTGACACAAAATTTTTCTATAGAAAATTTTTGATAAAAAAATTTTGATATACAATTTTTCTAATGAAAATTTTTGATACAAAAATTTTCTACAGAAAATCTTTAATACAAAATTTTTCTATTGTTTTGTTTTCGATAAAAAATTTTTTTATCAAAAATTTTCGATAAAAAATTTTTTTGTAGGGTGTTTTATATAGTTGACCTGTGTTGGTTTTGTGTGAAGTTGTTTGTTTGGCTAAAGGTCTTCTTTTGAAATTAATAAAAACAAATTGTTTATAGTTTTATAAACATTTATTTATCCAATATTTCGGTTAACACCGTTAACCATTTTCAAGGATTTTTTCTTATAAATATAAAAGAACTTAAATTTAAGCTCCTTGTACTGTTCGTCTTAATGTTTATATGTAAACATATAAACATGTAAACATATAAACATTAAGACGAACAGTACAAGGAGCTTAAATTTAAGTTCTTTTATATTTATAAGAAAAAATCCTTGAAAATGGTTAACGGTGTTAACCGAAATATTGGATAAATAAATGTTTATAAAACTATAAACAATTTGTTTTTATTAATTTCAAAAGAAGACCTTTAGCCAAACAAACAACTTCACACAAAAAATTTTTTTATCAAAAATTTTTGATAAAAAATTTTTTTATCAAAATTTTTTTATATCAAAATTTTCTATAAAAAACTTTCGATATAAAATTTTTTTAAAGAAAATTTTCAATACAATTTTTTTTTTAACTATTGTTTATATAAAATTTTTCTGTAGAAAATTTTTAATATAAAATTTTTTTAAAGAAAATTTTTGATATAAAATTTTCTATTGAAAATATTCGATTCAATAGAAAATTTTGGATACAAAATTTTTCTATAGAAAATTTCCGATATAAAGTTTTTCTGTAGAAAATTTTTGATATAAAATTTTTCTATAGAAAATTTTTGATATAAAATTTTTCTATAGAAAATTTTCGATATAAAATTTTTCTATAGGAAATTTTCGATATAAAATTTCTCTATAGAAACTTTTCGATATAAAATTTTTCAAAAAGAAGTGTATTTGCATTTGATCCCAAACCTGTTACATTTATTTATTAATGTAATAAATAAATGTAATAGGTTTGGGATCAAATGCAAATACACTTCTTTTTGAATAATATTTACATCCCGACTATTTTGTTATTTTTTGATATAAAATTTTTCTCTAGAAAATTTTTGACAATATAAAAAATTTTCGATATAATTTTTTTCTATAGAAAATTAAAGATATAAAATTTTTCTATAGAAAATTTTCTATAGAAAATTTTCGATATGAAATTTTTCATAGAAAATTTTTGATATAAAATTTTTTCAAAGAAAATTTTCGATATAAAATTTTTCATAGAAAATTTTTGATATAAAATTTTTTCATAGAAAATTTTCGACATAAATTATTTTCGTAGAAAATTTTCGATATAAAATTTTTTCATACAAAATTTTCGATATAAAATGTTTTCATACAAAATTTTAGATATATAATTTTTTCATAGAAAATTTTCGATACAAAATTTTTTCATAGAAAATTTTCGATATAAAATTTTTTCATAGAAAATTTTCGTTATAAAATTTTTTCATAAAAAATTTTCGATATAAAAATTTTTTCGTAGAATATTTTTACAAAATATTATGAGTGGCCCAAATATTAATACAAAATGAGTATTCCCAACCATATGGCTGTAGGGTACAATATTTTCTTTAAGAAAATTTTCAAGTCTTCCTTAAAATAATATTTAATTATATAAAATCACTCACAGCTTCATAAATTTCTTAACCAAATATTTCTTTATATTCACATCATAATTGTGGTTAAATTGCTTATTAAATTTTATTTCAGACATTTCCTTATGTCTATTTTGTTTATTTAATAAAATTAATTTTATTTTAATTCTCTAATTGAAATGCCCAGCATCTGCTGGCTCATCCAATATGAATCTGTGAATTCTTTGCTATAACTACATCATAAATATTCATTTGTGCAAAAATTAATTGCAAATAATTTTCCATTTATTAAGAAATTTTCAATTATTCAATTTATCTACCTATTGGTCTATTAATTTATTAAATATTTTAATTGTATAAATTATTTCAAAAATAATTTGAAGTGAAAGAAGGAAATTTGGTTAGATTGTGGAAATAATTGCTAAATGATTATGTTTTCTGTGAGACCACTCAAAATTATTGAAATTCATTTTTTTATAAAGTTAAATCAAGTTTCATAACGAAATTCTCGTAGTTTGTCCTAGTCTATGCCTTGGTCTATGTCTTAGTCTATATTTAAGTCTATGTCTTAGTCCATGTCTTTGACAATAGTTTTTTATCTATCTTACTTAAAAACATAGTTTTTTCATAATTAAATCTCAGCACATATTTTGTCCTAGCTGAACTTTATTATCCTTGACAATATAGTTTTAATTTTCTATTTTAATTTTGGCTATAAATATTTTAGGCCACATCCCAAGTTTTCATGATTTTAATAATAACAATATTAATTTTCTTAATGAATCAATTACAGCTGTTGGGCTAATAAACATAACAAAAAGGCCTATTATAAAATTCTTTTATTAAATTATCCCCCATAAAAGAACTACCACAACATCCCACATATTGTATGCACGAGTTCTATAAATACTGAATATTTAATATTTTCATCATTTTCCATTAGTTATAAAATTGTTTGTTTCCCAAATTTTCATAATTTTTTTTTTCAGTAATTCTTTTAATATTATATTAAGTACTCGCAAAATCCATACACACTTAAATGTTATTGTATTTTAATAAATTATTTATTAGCCCACGTATAGTTGAGTAATTTAACATTTTAAACATGTTTTTGTTATAGTTTTAATTTTGTATGTTAGCAGAAGAGAGAGAAAGAGTAAATTTCTAAAGCCATTAACAAAAATTGTTTGTTAGCAGGAAATAGCAACAACATCCCCAACAGATGGCCTAGTTTATTTTTTAATTTTCGTTATAAATTTTGTTTAACTCTAGAGTGGTTTTTAAAAACTAACTAACACATTTACACAAGAATACACAGATATATAAAATTTACAAAATGTTTTAAAATATAGATATTAGGGGTGTTCCTGGTATGAGAATTTTAATGTCTTTTAAGGGATTATATCAAGCCTTTAGATTTAAATAATCGTAGGCAACATTCTGTTAAATATCTCTAAAACTATTAAAGATACCGTAGTATCGTAAGCATATTTTTCTTTCTTTCTTAAGTAGTTTTCGAATGTTTTAAACTCTTTACGAAAGGTTTATATTTACGAAAGTTATACGGACCAATAGGTTTTACATTCAATGGTGCTCAACTTTGGCTTAGTGTAGAGACCACCGTGCTAAAAATAGACATGTTTTTAAAAATTGATCCAAAACTCCAACTACTCAATGGCTGATTTCTGCATATTGCTCCACAATCCGCCCAGTAGTTTAAAAGTTATTGAAGTAAAACTGAAAAACTTCACATACAATACTTTGCACCATAACTTCTAAACAATTTGGAAAAAATGTAATTGGTTTACCGAAAGTAGCAAACTAACAAAGAACAAAAATGTTATGCACCAAAACATTACCCTATTTTTTTTTTAATTAAGATTTGTTGTCGCTTATGATCAATATTTTTTCCTGTCGCTTGCGATCATTTATATCTAAGAACTCGATATATAAGAACTTTAGTAAAATATTGACCGATTGTAACAAAATTTTACACACTGGCTGGTATTTTTGTAAAGTTTATTCCTGCAAAATTAAGTGACCATATCTGTTTCAGAGTTAATTGCTGGCTTTTGCTACATTCTTTTTTGGTTTCCGTATCTGGTTTCCATATCTGTCATAGTTTCAGAGTTAATTGCTGGCTTTTGCTACATTCTTTTTTAGTTTCCGGGAGTCTTTTTCATATGAAAGCTATTGTCAAATATAGACCGATTCCTATAAAATTTGATATACTGACCAATAGTCGTACAAAACTTCCCTATTCTAAATTAGGTCATCATAGCTATTACGATTGTATTCAATTTATCAGCATTAATGTGATTTCCGGGGCAAGGTTATATAGGTGCTCTAACTAAATTTGAACCGATTTCGTCCATTTTCAACACACAACTTTCGAAAATACTTTTATAAAATTTTGGTCCTCTAGCTCTTTTTATTAAGGAGTTATCGCGCTTTTATCTGACGGACAGACGGACATAAAATCCTTTTTTTTGTTTCCGTAACTTTTTATATGGGAGTCAAATGGTGACCGATTGTAGCAAAATTTGGAAATTTGGCCATGGCTTTTATTGTTATTCATCAATTGATATTCAGGTGTATTTCAGGTGGAATTTAGGCTGTTTCCGTAAGTGTTCTTTATGGGAGCTATAGTTAAATGTGAACCAATTTCAATGAAATTTCATATGCTACCTAGTGTTTATGTAAAACTTCTTTATAATAAATATCATCATCATACCTGTGATAGTTTGTCATTTATTTGCAAATAAACAATTAGCCTAGGCGAGGTTATACAGGAGCTATGGTTAAATGTAAACCGATTTCGAACAATTGTATTACGAAAATTTTCAAAGAAATGGAGAATATTTTTGCCAAATTTCAGTGACTTAGCTTCGTTCGTTTTGGCCCTATCATGCCTTCAACAGACAAACGAACGGACTGACAAACAGACAGAAAGACAGACATACAAACATACTGACAGACATACAAACATACTGTCAGACAGACAGACAGACAGACACACAGACAGACAGACAGACAGAAAGACAGAAAGACAGAAAGATAGAAAAACAGAAAGACAGAAAGACAGACAGACAGACAAACAGACAGACAGACAGACAGAATTTTTAAATAAAATGTTTCTTTAAGATAAAAACATGCTTCTCTGAGCAGTCAATTTTTATACCCTTCACCACCATAGGGGGCAAGGGTATTATACGTTTGTGATGGTGTATGTAACGTATAGAAATATTTGTACTGGACCCACCTTTTAGTATACCAATCGACTTAGAATTACTTTCTGAGTCGATTTACTGATGTTAGTCCGTCCGTCCGCCAGTCAGTCACCTGGAGTGCTGGACCCCCCATGTAAACCATGTAATCAAGGCACATGTTGCAATTCTAAAGATAATTTGATGAAATTTGGCACATGTAATTTTTTTGATAGTGGGACCACGGCTATTGAAATTCGTCAAAATCGGTAAATTATTTATGGTACCTCCCATAGGTTCCAATTACCGGAACTGAAATATTGACAACTAATATCAATATTTTTTCTTAAAACTTACATGAAATATTGCTTATGTAATCCAAAACCACTGAACTAAATTTCATTGAATTCGTACCACATTTTACCATGACCACATTTTACCAAACTTTTCTATCAAAATGCACTAAATGAGACAAAAAACTGCAATCAATTTACCAAATTTCAGGATAATTGGTCGA
Source organism: Stomorhina lunata (assembly GCA_933228675.1). Taxonomy (NCBI): domain Eukaryota; kingdom Metazoa; phylum Arthropoda; class Insecta; order Diptera; family Rhiniidae; genus Stomorhina; species Stomorhina lunata. The sequence continues at coordinate 32,568,371 of OW121742.1, read as the reverse complement.
CATTTGACCCTAGCCCTTATATAAGTCAAAAGGACAGAAACAGTTTAAATATTGTAAGTCTTGACAAAATGTTTGTATGATGACAAAATTTTGCAAATATTTGTCTTTATACATGAAAAAGAACATATTTGACCTTAATGGTGAAAGGTATCGTATGGTCGGGCTTGACCGAATATAGCACTTTCTTACTTGTTTCTAATTTTCTTTTTACCTAAAAACTAGCAAAAGACTCTAAAAATGACGCTTGACTTATTTTTTCTCAACTGAACTTATATTAGCCTTAACCCTCCTTCATGCGCATGTATCTGGCCAGATCATTTAAGAATTTAAAAGTGATTTAAATAAATGTATAATGCAGCTAGCTCTTTGAGTCTCCAGGTACCCTCTACAAATATTGTTAGCTATCGTTTTATGGAAAAAAGATTATAAAAAAAACCAACAAAAACAATTTATGTGGGTTTTTTCATCAACACATCACATACGTAATGCATGTATCTGGCCAGATACACTTGAAGATTATATAGACAATTATGTATTTCATTTGAATTTTTTATGGTTTTTGAGTTTGTTTACTCAAACCAATGAAACTGCACTATATTTGCCCTCTGAATTATTATACTTTAGTATAAATTATATGCCAAATGCTGAATATGTCTAAGATATAGAAAATTATTTGGTCATCAAATCAAATGAAGTGTTTGATAGTAACAATTATGCTGCCGAAGATCCTTTCCTTGGTAAGGATGGTACCTTATGGTATAAAAATGAGCCAAACATTGGAACTGGTATACGTCAACACATTTCATGCATAAAACATTTCGCACTTGTTCAACAAGATGGTATTAACTCAAAATTTTTAAATTTTCACTATTTAGAAGAAATTGATGTGTAGTGGTCTTATCTACCCATTGTAAAAATCTGAGATCATTTTCACTATAATTTCGCCAAAAAACTACAGTTTTACCCCTCTTCTTTATATGAAAGTAGTAAAATAAAATAGTTTTTTGACTCTACTGAAAATTTTAAAATTTTGAGTTAATACCCTCTTGTTGATCGAGTGCGATTTGTTATACACAATTTCGAGAATTGGAATGTAGCTAATCTAATTGGAATTCGATGCATTCATCGGTACTCTTTTGGCGGCTGGTTATTCCCATAATAATACATATAACTACTAATTTTTGAATCGAAATTAATCGAATCATACTTAAAAACATTTACTTTTTTGAAATAAGACTGAAAATGTAATTTTTCTTGTTTAACCTTCATCTGCTCCTAAAAAAACTCACGTTGTCTACCTTTGCGTAGTTTTCTACTCATACAATATCATTTATAGCTTTGATACAAAATTTAAAAAACTCTGGGAGGAAACAGTTAGAAAAAGTAATTTATATTTATTTGGTACACGAAAAAGCTTTTTTTTGCATTTCGAAGTCTTAAATTAGCTTTCCACCGAGAAAGACTATATGAGGAAAAACCATTTGAACTTAGTTCAAAACAATACGTTGGTACTGACCTTGTTAGCATAAGCTTATACTCAATAGTACGCTGGCCGAAAGGTGGGAAATAGTAGTGGTCAGCGATGGACAGCTCCCTATAATAAAGCCTAGAATTTCGGAAAAAAACGACAGAAGTAAAGTTGTAAACCTAATATTTTGAAGGTTTGAAGGATAAAAAGGTAGCAAGCACCTTTCATACAACTAATAGATGTATCACTTTACTAGATTATGAAGACTCTGGCACTAATTCTTCTTTATCTTCGTTTTAGTTTTTCTTGTAAATGGTGTAAAAATAATAATCAAAAAGAACTTTACCTTGTGTTAAAATCGGAATGATTGACAAAAAAGAACCATGACATCAAAAATTCCCACCATTAACGTATGTTTTTTCCCATATGCGTAGAAAACTACGCAATGGTAGACAACGTAACTTTTTTGATCTAGTCCATAAAAAAGAAAATTTCGGAGTAAAAAATGCCTTAAATTATGCAAAATCATGTTACTTACAAAGTCAATAAATTTTGTTAACTTAAAGCTAGCACTTCCAAAAAGAACAGAGAAATTGTGTAGCGTTTGCGTAGTTTTCTACGCAAAGAGCAGATGAAGGTTAATTTCTCAGTAGTTGTTTTTCAAAAAAAAAAATTTTTTCACATTAATGTATTGAAATATATAGTGTGTCTGGCTAGATACATGCGCTACGTATGTGACTACTGAAACATGTGCATGACGGAGGGTTAATTCTATTAGCTGTACTGAAAGAAAAAACGATAAAACTGATAAAAGGAGGTTTTCAACATGAAAGAAGGAACACCCCTAATATAAAACACAAATACATAAATTTAACCAAAATGTATATAAATTACGATAACTTGAGTATATCTAGTTGCGTGTTAGTGTTTTTTGTTGTTTGAGCCTGAAAATGTTCGAATATATGCCAGTGTATGATAGTGTTTTAAAGTGTTGGTGTATTAAAATGTAGATGTCCTTTAAACAAAATAATTTATATACCTAAACAATGTATTTTGAGTTTTGTTAAAAATTTTTGTTACCATTTTGTCGTTGTTGGTCTTTAGTTAGTTAGTTTGTTTAAAATAAACTCTAGAGTATAAAGGCGTATTATACCATACGAAAGAGTGTATGTGTATATGTTTGTCTGTGTATAAGTGTGGCTACACTAACTAGAAGATATAAAACATGGTGGTCCTTTAGAGAATTTTTATCATTTCAGCCGCTGTTGTTTTGTTTAGCTATTTCCCCAAACACACATTGACACGCACAAGGATCTAATGTTTTTATTTAATATATATTTTAATATGTATGAGGATGTGTATGTGTGAGTGCAGAAAAGTGTATGAGTGTGTTATTTTATTATTACTCCAGAGTGTTATATATGCAAATTAAGTCACTAGTTTGTTTTTATATATTTGTAAAAATATCTACTATCTTTTGGGTTTTTTTTTCACATTTCTCTTGAATATATTTTTTTTTTCTTTAGAAAATTTAAACATTCCCTTTTTGTATTATATTGTATATGTGTGTGTATTTAGTAAATGTCTTTTACTTTTTTGTTGCCATTTACTAACTGTTTACTTTTAGTTATGGGTGCATAGTGACTATTTATGTTCATATTTTAATAATGAGTTTGGGTTTTCCTTTATTATATAAATATCCCTTCCCTTTCTTTTTCTCTATCCCCTTTCATACCATCTTCCCTGCTTCTTTCTATCTTTAGCAGACCAAAAAAGAAATTCCTTTTTATAACACTTGTTGTTGAGGTTTTTTCTATCCCTAGCCCTTTTTTTGGAGTTGGTAAGGCAGGAAATAGGATATACCAAATATGACATACGTTTTGTAACATATTTTTAAGTGGTTTTCGAGGTTATTTGATAAAGCCAAGGATGGTTTATTTTATGTGCTTATGTGCGTTTAATTCAGAGTGTGAAAAGGATTAATGGAAAATTTGTTATCAGATTTGAATAAATTTCAAAATTGCCAAGTATAAGGCGAAATATATTTTTTAATAGTAAGTTTCTTTTTTTTGAAGAAGGAAGTGAAAAGCTGTAAATTTTTGAAAGTTTATATTGTGTAAAGAATATATATAGAGCGAAAAATATGCTAATTTAATATTATCAATTTTAAGGTTTATTTTTATAGTTTATGACTTTTAAGGATTTATGTAGGTTATTAACGGATATTAAGAAGTTTTTCTTAACTGTTTAATTTTTGACTTTTATAAAGTTTTTCAAGAGCTGAGTATTGAAAAACATTCGATTTCAAATTTTAGTTATGAACATAAAATATTTCAAAAAAAGTCAATTGTCTTTTTCAGTGTTAATTTT